>CM067886.1:11735877-12228202 GCA_034621355.1 Mycalesis mineus | reverse complement strand
AAAAAAAAAAGAATCACGTGTATATTTAACTGACGAAAAAAAACGGAGCAGGTTCGCAATTCGACACGTATATATTTTTTTTTAATGTATGACCACGCATAACTTTTTACAGACTTGTCCGATTTTCAAGGTGGTCCCATTGTCATCATGTTAGGCTGTCTGACGATGATATCCTGGGAAAATTGAAGGAACTCTTCAAATTTTATAGGCAGCGATTTCGGTTTTTGTGTAAGTATCGGTAGCTTTTTGGCTACTAGTGCCATATAATATACTATGACAGTATAGTACAGTACGTTACGAGGCGATAAATCACTAAAAAGTAAGAAATAACTGTGTCGTTTAGTTGCTTTAATTTACTTAATCATATCTAAAAGTCGATGCCAGCCAAGGTTTCTACTTTACCTAAACTCACAAACTACTTTACTACGTTAAATAAATGTTCCTTAAACTTGCTGGCACCGACTTTATAGATATGCTTAGACTTCATAGATAAGTAAATTAAAGCAACTAAATGAAACAGTTATTTTTTACTTTTTAGTGTTTTTTGAGTCGGTTCTATTTTTTGTTAAAAAATTTTATTTTAGTTGTTTATAGAAGGTTGAATATTATTTTTGTCGCGGGCGAAGTCGTAGGGTATCTACTAGTAATTAATGAATAATAAGTGCCTATAACAGTACAATGCAACCTCTCGGATACGATTACATTACTTATTATAACCCATCGTTATATAATTAGCTGCCTATCAAACACTGGTAGATCTACAAGTATCTACACATCAATTATTCAGTAGAATCATTCTCCAACCAGTCAATATAACTCTAACTACCTTTCTTACATATGTCACATTAATTGAGGCAATTAGATAATACCAATAAACGGTAACATCTATTATTTAGAGAGGAGGCAGACAGTCCGTCATCATCCTTTCAATTCATTTACAGACCTCTAATTATAAAACGGTAGTTAGGTAATTAATTGACGGTGAGAACCGAAAACTAACAATGCCTCACTTTTGTTATATTCAAATTTTAAAGACACGATGTGTAATAACCGATTTGCTTAATAAAATTCGGCGCTTAAAAATGTCAGAACGTTCCAACATCTACCTGTAAATTACGTAGGGACTTTTATATTCTGATGTTTATAAATTGTAACGTAATTAAGTCAAGCCAATTTAACGTTATTAGTTAAGTTTTTTAGTTAACACTAGAAAGACGGGAGCAGTCATTTGACTGCAATTTTAATTTAAATGTTGATTAACTGAAAAACCATTTGACTTAACGTATTGAAATTTTGTGACTTTTAATAATATTAGTAGTTAAGTGGAACTATGTATAAAAATAACTCACATCTCTTTTGTTTATTATTTAAAATCTTGATATACTGACAAAGACGGCGGCAGTCATTTGACGGCTGAGATCCGATAAATGTTTACAATTGTAATATGAGAGGGTAGAACATAAATTAGGTACGCTTATCAGTTGTTTGTGGTTTGTAAGTCAAAAAAGTTAGTATTGTTTCGACTGCCCGTGAATTTAGTCAAAATTATTGTAAGTCATTTGTGAAAAATGTCTCGAAGGCTTCAGGATAAAGAAATACTTTCAATCTTCGAATCACTTCGAGTTCTCGTGGCCATGGTCGTGGCGGTGCTCGTGGTCGAGGCCGGGACAAGAGTCATAGTTCAGATGATTCTGAGCTTCAAGGTCTTATCACCGCTACCGACGGTACGTCTTGGTCACTTCAAGTGGAGTCAACTCAAAGTGGTCGCCGAGCACGGCACAATATAATAACTGAGCAAGCAGGGCCTACTTCATATGCAAGAAGAAATTTCACTGGAAGTATATTGAATTCGTGGAGGCTTGTGATTGATGAATCTATATTGAGACATATTCAGAAATGTACTCAAGAAGAAGCTAATAGGCAACTAGGCCACAACAATTGCATACTAACTTTGGAACAGCTGGAAAGTTTTATCGGTATTTGCTATGCTCGAGGTGCCTACGGTGCAAAAAATATTCCAGTAAATAAGCTATGGAGTAAAACTTGGGGGGTAAATTTTTTTTCAAGTGTTATGCCTCGTGACAGATGCAAAGAAATTATGTAGTTTTTGATATTTGATATTTGACGAGGAACCTTTTGCAAATACTGGCCGAAATATAACTATTGACAACTTCTTTACATCGGTAAAATTGGCAAATAACTTGCTCGTAAAACGCACAACCATTGTAGGAACTATGAACAGGACACGACGAGAGATTCCACCTTACGTCAAATCACTTCATATAACTTTGTTTGACACAAAAATCCTGAAATCTGATAGATGTACACTCACAATTTATCAAGGAAAACGAAACAAAAACGTGTTATTGCTTAGCACGTTACATAATTATGTTGAAATAGACTTCAATCACCCTAAGAAAAAACCAGAAACTGTGACTTTTTACAATGCTACCAAGTACGGCGTGGATGTGGCTGACCAGATGGCAAAAAAATATAGTGTCAAAGCGGCATCTCGAAGGTGGCCCGTACAGATTTTTTTCAATATACTAGACCTAGCAGGGATAAATTCTTTCATTTTGTATAAAAAAATGTCAGGTATCAACATAAAAAGAAGAAATTTCATACTGAGTTTAGCTAGTGAATTTTGCGGCAAAGTAAAAATCGATGCCGAACTTTCTGGAACCCAAGAATTGCCTAAAGAGTCTACACCATCTACTTCTCGATCTTCTATTCAAAATCCGGAAACTCGGAAAAGGCGGGAATGTTATGTACAAAAGTGCAAAAATAAAACTAATAAAGTCTGCGACATTTGTAAAAAGCCACTTTGTGGCATTTGTAATGTAAACAAAATGTTTAAATGTAAAATATGTCTATAAATATAATAAATAATCATACATGAAACCCTGTTTTATTACTACAGTTACCAGTTTTAACAGTTAAAATAAAATAAAAAATAAAAATAATGGAGGAGTCATTTGACCGGTTGCCGTCTTTGTAGGTAGATAGATTTTCCCGACTTTCTAGTGTTAAACCGACGAACTTGTTTGAAAATGGAAGAAGACAAGGAAGTATGCAGGAACCGTGGCAAATGGATGGTTGTAGTCTTTGCCGACCCTTATGGGAATGATGCGGAATTCCTATAGGGGTAGGCAGAGACTAAATCCATCCATTTACCACGGATTTTGCATATGTGCTTAAATTGTAAAGAGAAATGAAATGCCCATTTATCTTTTGATTATAAAATCATTTGATTATTTCAACAATTTTTGTATAGGTAGTACAAAAATTATTGAAAAAATCAAATGATTTTATAAATGAAATATTAGGTACATTGACTAATGACATAATGTACCTCCTACTAAATAAATAAATAAAATAAATAAGCCTTTTATTACTCTTCTTCATAATATTTTACAAACTGGTTTGGTTTAACATTTAACGAATTTTAAAACTATACAATAAAAAATAATACTATACTTTGAAATGAAAGCATATTGATGACAATGTAGGTTTTTCAGAAGTTGGTTTAAGTTAACTTTATCTTTCTCATAGTTTAAAACTACTTATTTCACGTAACCTAAGTTTTGCTGTATTGCCAGCTTTAGATAGTGGGAATTTTCAAAAACCTCCTCTGTTGATGCAAGTAGGTAGGTACTATCTACCTATGTAGGTACCTTCTTACATTTATGCCATGCAAACGTGTAAGTGTAGGGTATGATTGCAAGGTCCTCGAGTTGGTAGACACTCTTTGTCTTCTGATGTGTCTTCAGAAAATCATATTTCTGTGAACCCTAGAGGAGTGCTTGCCTTTGCGGGTGCCGTGAGCTGAGTGGTGGTGGTCTTCTTATTGTTCCCGTGGTCCAGTCGTCAGAAGATGAGTTGGAATACCGTAGGGTTTTAGTCGGTAGAAGTCCGACATAACCATTTTGTCTCCCCGTGACGAAATGGTATCTAGGTATAAGGATTTCCCCTCAAAAACAAAGGGGGTTGCACACATTACAGGGGTCGCAATCAGTCATTGTATTTTCAAACTTAGTTGGGTTACTATCTACCATGGTTTTAATGCCGATAAGTTCTTGGTCACGTGGCTAATCAGCCTTAGATTAATGATGTGTTATGAGTTTCAGAGGTGTCCTTAAATTGCTATAGGTAAATCTATTAAATAGGTATGTAGTGAGATAACATGATTTAATGAAAAAGGTCGAGTCCTAAATACCTACTTAAGTAGGTTAAATATTATCTAACGTCTAGGACTCACGTCACTGTTGTAGGAGCAAGCCTGACTATACTGAAGTCAAACTAGATTGAGAATGCTTGTCAACAAACAAATTTAAAATGAAGGTAGAAAATGCAACACGTTTTATGCCTACTTAATTAATTTAAAATTATATTTTGTTATTTTAAAAAATCTTATTTAAAAGATATTGAATATATTAATTAGTTTTAAGCTAACTAATCTAATTTATTGCCATGAATTCGTCATTAACTAGTTAATAAAAAAAATAGGTGTAAAATGACTAGTGATTTCTACCTTCATTTTTAATTTGTTTGTTGACAAGCGTTCTCAATCGAGTTTGGCTTTAGTATAGTTTCGAACACGAACCCGTACGAGGTCCTTCATCTTGAGCTTGCTTGTTTCTGTAATGTGGTGTGAAACAAATAGGCCAGTGCCGATAATTTTTGAAACCAAAGAAAATCGCAGTAGGATGAAACCTTATGTGAAAAATGTGTAAGGACAAAAGTTTTAGATCTTTTTATTACCTACAACTTTGCCATATAGATAACTCTTTTCCGTAGGACTTTTTGTTTTGCCGGAAATCGAGAAAATCCGTTTTTTACCCCTTAACCCTCACCCTCTACCCCTTACCGACCTCAGATCGCCCGTAATTTATTTTTCCTTTCATTTTTATGATATTCTGTTCCGTTTGTTGTCCGTTTCTGTCCTGTTTGCAATGGGTTTCATCCTACTGTGATTTTCTTTAACTTTTTATTGTTTTTAAGGCTATCGGCCTAAAATTGGCAATGTCAATTGAAAATACTCGCGATAATTTCTAATAGGTAGATAGCTAACTACTTAAGTCATTCTTATTAGACTAATAACAATAAAGATTCTTGGAAGAAATCAGGTTATTGGGTAATTTTACTTCTACACACAAGACGGGATAGGTTATCAAAATTGTACCTAATTTATGGAATAGGTAGATAAATTGTAAAATCGATTTTTTAAAGAGCAACTGCTGAGTTTCTTGCCGGCTTTTCTCTACAGAATCTGCCTTCCGATCCGGTGGTAGAGTCACTACGTACTGACTTGACGTTTCAAAAATGCTTGTAAAACAGTCTTAATTGAAATAAATATTTTTGCATTTTTTTATTTTGATAATAATTTAATTATCTATTTTAGAATACCAATGCATTTATTAACTTAGGTGGGTAAGTTATGTGATTATATGAGGCCTTTGAAATTTGCTAATACGGATACAGCATCGTATTTTTATTAAGTACCTATACGATCTAAAATAATACCTATCCATTTTAAAAAAATAACAGTAGGTTAATTGTAGGTAAAAATAAATAATGATTTTTTAAATTACCTGGCAATTAATAATCGCAGGGCAAACTTCTTGATGACATAAAACTGAGGTGATGAAAAAAAATATTAAAATTCTTATTTTAAAAATTCGTATATAGAGCGCAGTGTGCGAGGGGCGCGGGCGGGAGGAGTACAGGCGCCGCCCCACTCGAAGCGCGCCCACTGGGAGTGGCGGCACCGTCGCCGAGCGGTGATAGACGCGCTCTTACGGACACTATGCTCTATACTCTGTGCTCTATAGTCTATGGTCCGCGCTTGGTTTGCGTTGCGGTTGTACTAACAAATTGCTACACACTTTATTGAGCGCCATCTTAATAACATTATCCGTTTTGTTTTACGACACGCACTTCGATTTTAGCTGCGCTGCGAATTTATTTCAGAGATAATTTTATTATGATAACGGAACGTAACTAAGTAATGTGGCTGCAGTTTCTTAGAATACTTACAGGTTATAGTTAGCTATTTATTGAATAAGTAGGTGTTAATAAATATCTTAAACTAGTAGGTACTTGCTTGTTTATGTTATAGTCATCATCGTCATCTTAGGTAGGTATATCTAATACCTAGGAACCCTAAGGTTCTTCTGCAAGGTGGGACGACTTATCAATGTTTATTATGGAAAAAGAGGTTATATTCATTAAATTTTATCTACGTATCTCCCTAATGATTGATTTCAGATTAGTAGGTATTTGTATCATCATTATCAGCCTATTAACGGCCCACTACAGGGCCAGGCCTCCCTCCTTAGAGGAGAGGGGATATGGAGCGTACACCCACCACGCTGCTCCAATGCGGGTTGGCGTGCTTAGAGTGATAATGTTTCATTTATTAACGATCACTATCAGATGTTGATGATAGTGACCGGGACCGACTTAACGTACTCTCCGAGGCGCGGGGGTGTAAGACCACCAACTTCCAAACTACGAGCTTGGAATGTACCTACTAAACATTTCATAGAAGAATGAAAAAGCTCAGAATTATTCCATGACCCGACCCAGGAATCGAACCCAGGACCTCGTAATCGAAGCCACATCTTATCGCTATAAGCTGTGGCTCCAGTCGTAGCTAAGTTAAGTGTTCCCAATTACCCCAACTTCCCCTAATAATTACAATTAGATAACTAGCGGTAAGTAGGCATATATATCTACTTATCGCTACCTCGTTGGTCTATCTAGTCATCTACTTAGTGATAAGCCTAAGTTGGCCACGTATCACGAGGTCCTGGGCAGGAACAGGGCCCAAACCCTGAAGGGCGCAGAAGTTACCAGACCATACCTATACACACTATACCTACCTACCTTATTTAAAGTAACTTACAAGTTTGTAGGACGCAGTAATCACGCTGGTACAGGGCACATTAAAGCTAGTTACGGCACTGGTCCTGGGTTCGAATCTTGTGTCTTGTGGAATAGGTACCTACTTAGTTTTGTGTTTTTCTTTCTTCTATGAAATTTTCGATAAATTTTAAGTTGGGACATCCTGGGCGATCACGTTAAGTTAAATGAATTAAAAATCACCCTAAGTCTGCCAACCCAGATTGGAGTAGCGTGGTGAGAGAGAGGCCTGACCCTATAGTGAGCTGTTCATTTTGGCAGATAGGTAGAGTATCTACCTATAGGTACCTACCTAAATGATATGTAGTGGCCAATTAAACACCTGCCGAACCTGGATGTGACACGCTTACAAAAGGATTGCTTTTTTTTTTGGGGGTTTTTATACGAAAGGGGGCAAGACCCTTTAGTATGCTGATAATTAACTTGAAAAATTGAAAAATCAATGCAAATAAACTTAGTACCTACCTACTTAGATAACATTTCAGCCTTCAGGAATCGAGATCGAAATCTATCCCCGACGCACTTCTAACTTTTCGAAGTTGTTGGCTTTTTACGATTTCACGATTGCTTTACAGGTGAAGGTAACCTTGAGAAAATCCATACTGTATTAAACTAGAAATTATTAAAGTATTTCAAATCGGCTGAGTTCACTAACACTTTTGAAACGTCATGTTAAAGATGGTGATAAAGCAACGAGGATTCCAAACATAAGTACCTACTTACCAATTAATCCGAGAAGAACCCAAGACAAACTCAATCAGAAATTTCTTTTTTTTAATCATTATACAATATTCTTTAATTAGAGCTATGGAGTTTACTGACTTAAAAATATGGCTAAAAAGGAAACACGCGGATGTGGACCGATGGCTGACACAGGCCCTCAGCGGACACGGGGTGTTTTACACTTACCTTTTCGCTATAGGAAAGGCACCCCATGCCCGATGTTACTTTTGTGAAGAAGAGGACAGCCCGAGGCATGCTCTCTTTGAATGATATTTTTTATTAGATTATGATATAAATGCGCAAAATCTGGTTCATTGCATGCTAAAGAATGAGGATGAATGGCACAGATACGCAAAGTTGCTCCGTACCATAATGATCCAGAGAGAAAAAGAGGAAGAAGAAGAAAAGAAAGCGCGGGAGAAATAATAACGGCGAGGCAAGCATGAAGTAATGCAAGGCGGTACCGTGCTGTCCGAGGAGTTATGGGGAGAGAATTCCGAGATCGTTTGATCGAAGAGAGTAATTCAACCATTAAAAAAAAGAGCTATAGAGTACTGCTCTATATGATTATGTATCGTGCAAAACTCAGAACTGTCATAGGACTGATCACAGGACACTGTCCATTAAATAAACATCTCTCAATTCTAGGCATGACCGACAGCCCGCTATGCAGGGCTTGTCTGGAACACGACGAGACACCGATGCACGTTATGCTCAGTTGCAGAGGAGTATCGGAACAACGTGAAATACACGTTGGCTCCAAAGCGACACTCCATGAGGCAGTCGGCGACCTGGGCGGCTTGCTAAGCTTCTGGAGCGAGCTCGGCTGGCTGGAGTGAGTCAGCGGGAGCCTACACCAGGGGACCGCCGTACAACGGCCACCATGTTGGCCAAGTGCGGAAAACACCCAGGAGGAAGAAGAAGAAGAAGGATGATTATGTATTAGTCATTTGGTGCAGTGCATTCTTAATCTTTTCTATGTAATTGTTACTATATTAATAGGAACCTAATTCTCTATATTATCTACGTGTAGTAAGCTTTTTCTATAGGCACCTGAACTTGCGTTTAACAAAGACGTCGAACTTTTTAAGATACATTTAACAAAGAGACGTTTAAGCCGAGTTTTGACGGCCGAGTGTCGCAGTGGGTAGTGACCCTGCTTCTGCGTCCTTGGCAGTGGGTTCGATTCCCACGTCTGGAAAAATGTTTGTGTGATGAGCATGGATATTTTCCAGTGTCGGGGTGTTTATCTATATTTTATAAGTATTTATGTATAATATATATAAAATATTCATCAGTTGTCATAGGTAGAACCCATAACACAAGTTACCTATGCATACTTTGGTGCTAAGTATATAGCGAAGTGTGTAATTGTCCTATAATATTTGTTATTTATTAAGCCTGTAACCCGCTAAGTTCTAATTAGTTAGGTCATCTTTTATTTTGATTAAACAGTTTAATTACTATAATGCAATAAAGTTGTTTAGTTATATATTAATTAATAGTTTAATATAGCTTTAACAACTATCAAATAGACAAGAACAATAAAGAGTTTGAGTAAGTACGGATTGTTATATTAACCAATAAGAGCAACATTAATTCAAAGGCTGAACTCTTTGATTCCTTTTGATTCTTAATACTTACTCGGAATATTATTATTATAATAGTAAATATTAATAAGATATTAAATACAAATTGAAAGAAAATACTGAGTAGGTATGCGTCTAGCGGTGATTATCTAATATTTAATATTAAAACTTGATATTGACATTACCGAGATTCTCTTTAATTTTCTAGATAAGTAGATATATAAAGACTGATTAGCTGATAGTGTACTGATGATGGAATAAATATAATCTTTGACGCCTACTTAAGCATCGTTTTTATTTAGGTAAAAATATGTTCGAATTTACTTTCTGATATAACTTTTCTCAGAAATAAAATATAGATAATAGGTCCCCATAAAAAGTTAGGGTGATCCAAATTTAATTATAAAAAAGTTAAATCAAGGGATCAATTGAGAAGGGTGTGTGTCTAAATAAAATACAATAGTTTTGTTCTAGCAGGTAGCTGTCAGATAGTGTGTCACAACGCCCACCTGGGTGGTCCCAGATAGATAGCACAAATATTTTGAGCGTATTATAATGTTAATAGCTGATGTATGCGAGGCGGCGACGGCTTTGTCGACGAACCACGACGAATGTCGCGTGTCTCTTACGATGAACGACCAGAATGTGATGACACTTCAGTAGATTGCGCGGAGGGAAATGTGTATCAGTTCAGGGTGCTTGGAGGGTAGGATGAGGGTCTCGTTGAGCTGGGCGTGCAGTTCTGCGCGAGCGACGTGTAGAATTCCGATTGCAATGCATTTGTAGGTGCGAGGTTGTATTGTGTTTGTTGGGTGACATCGTTGTGTTTTGTTGTTGAAGTGGCCAAGTGGGAGTTGTACTATCTATATACCAACCCAGTTAGTTAGTAGATGTGTATTATAGGTAGCCTACCAAAATATCTAAGTAAGTATCTAAGTACCTACCTAATTGAATTCAAATTCAAAATTCAAATTCAAATTCATTTATTGCGAATCGAGTACATGGAGATCTTATATAAATGTTATAGGTTCTTCCAAATTCCGCCTTACAGCTTGCAATGTCCTTAAATCACTAAAAATACTGGTAATAGCTCTGTCATTCCAAACAATTTACGATTCTAACAATGCCTGTACGTCAATAAATATTCTGTCACCTTATACTTATACACATGTCAATAAAAATGAGAACGAATTATTAATTTTAATTATGTCAGTATACAAAAATAATATTAGTCAATCAATGTACAAAATATATATATATATAAGTATAACATGTGCTTAATGTCAGAATATTAGATTGTGTTATCCAGGTACTCTTTAACGGTGTAGTACGATTTGTCCATTAAAAGTTTCTTTAATTAAGTACATCTAAGGTGAAAAACTACAAACCAATTTGGCATAGGAAAGCGTAAGTGCTTATCAATTAAATATGTTTATCAAGTAAGTAGGTCCCTAACATCTGACTGCTTCATAGGTCGCGTGGTTAGTAACTCTGTCTTTGACGGGCTCTTGGTTCTGATTATGAATGAGTATTTCTTTCCTCTAATTTTCTGTTAAAATACCCTCGTGCTTCGAAGAGGATTTTAACTGCCGGCCCGGCATGATCATAAACATCTGGTAAAGGTTCTGAAAGAAGAAGAAAGGCATTATCACCTTAAGTTTTTACTTTACTTTGATTATTTGCAAACTTTATTTTTCTTTTTTAAGAAATATTTTAATAAAGCTTTTTTTCAAAAAGCTTTAGGTAGATGTAGCATTTGTAAATACCAACCTTTGTATTAATTTGTCACCAGACGTCA
This sequence comes from Mycalesis mineus, assembly GCA_034621355.1. Lineage (NCBI taxonomy): Eukaryota > Metazoa > Arthropoda > Insecta > Lepidoptera > Nymphalidae > Mycalesis > Mycalesis mineus. The sequence goes on along the minus strand of CM067886.1, from coordinate 12,217,168 downwards.
CCTCTAACAGGTACTTAAATAGGTAACACTAGTAGCTACACGCATTGTTACACTAGCCATATAAACTAAGATACATACTTAAATACTACCTACCTAACTCTCATAAATACTTAGCTTATTTCGGCGTGCGATATTCAACCTTAGATAGTTAAAATTAAAGCTGGTAGGACACCTACTAAAAATATTAGCACAATATTCAATACGATCTTAGTAATTTACGGCTTTTAAGCAAAGTACCAATTCCAATAGGGCACCTGTAGAACTCTAGATAGGAACCTGTCTTCAGATAAAAGTGCCGAGCGGCATCACAAATAAATAAATAAATATATTCATTAGGTGACACCTACGCCCTATCTCGACACTAAATCCTGCGGTGTCGGCGGCTGTCCCGAGAGCCGAGAACAAAATAAACAAAAGTACACCAATAAGAAACCAATATCATTAAATAATAATAGTGGAAATTGTTTTATTCTTGACAAGATTAAGAACCTTAATTGGATTCGGGAAAATGGCGCCTGCCGTTTTGTAGTAGGTTTTATTTATTGTTGTTTTGTTTCAATAGACTATGTAGCGATAGTACTTATTTAATTTTTTTTAACGTTAACATACTTAACTTAACTAGCGTAAAGACAAATTAATTTAATGATTTATCTGTTCAGTGTGGTAGTTATCACGTTAAATGTCGGCGAAGTGCGTGTTCGACCACTTGCTAAGGTTTTGCTGAGATTAGTCCCTTTTAGGGTTCCGTAGTATCTTATACTGAATTTTACAGTGCTTTAAGAAGCGTAACTTTATTTTGATGAGGAAGATCCTTTTCAGATATTGCTGGAATTCCTCTTCTTCCGCAGCGCTGGTGTACCAGCCCAGTTGGTTAACCACTAGTCTAGGCAAGATGTAACGTGTTAGTAATATTTAGGATCTGATGACAGAAGCACGAGAGGCCATAGGAATTTCTTGGTTAAAAAATTGTTTCATGGTAGATATTTGTGCTTTTTGGATTTATGAGCTTTGTAAATAGCTTGTTGAATTTGGCTATTTTTAAATAAAGTAAATAAATATCTATCTAGCCTTTATTAACGACGAACTTATCTAAAATATTAGTACATATTTATGTACCTATAGTACCTTGGTTACCTATGTTGATTTTAACGCTAAGGCACCTACGGAACTTTGAACTCACGGCCCAATACAGACTTAACCGGTTTCTGACCCACAAAAAATAGGTAATACAAATTTTGTTTCTCCATTCAGTATCTACTTACGTTTATGAGTATTTGTTACGGGATCCGGAAATGGTAGTAGATATACTAGTAGTAGTAGCCTGTCAAATAAATATTTCATAATGTGTCGCTCATTTTGTCATTGACGATTAGGTGTCGCTGTAGCCGCTGGTTCTGTAAACAGAGTTGAAAGAAACTAAAAGAGTGACTGCTGCGACGTTAGTTCCAGTTTTGGCCGCCGGGTCAAATAAGTTTGTAGCACTATACCTACTTACATCTAATATATAAAATTTCCCTGTCACAATGTTAGTTACCGTATTCCTCCGAAACGGCTTTACGGATTTTCTGTCTGAGAATCGGCTACTATCTAATTTTCAGCTCATTTTTTTTTAATTTTTAATGCAAAACAACGTTTGCTGGGTCAGCTAGTTATTCTATAATATTTCTTCTGTTCCATAGATTAAAGACTAGATGGAGTCATAACGCGGCTGTAGGTTCAAGAGCGTGACAGACTTATTTCATTCGGCCTTTATTAGAAAGTGACACAAGAATATTTTTTGTCCCTTTCAGCCTGTTCGTTTTTATTGTCAAGAGTGGAGTTTGTGACAAGCAAGGGACATATCTGAGCAATTATTAGCTTTTTATAAAATTTGCTGATAAATAATATAACTTTGCGGTTACGATATTAATTTAAACGTTATCGTGCTATGGTGGGTTGTAATATTTTCGGCTGCAACAGTCGCAGCGAACAGAAAATCGAAGGAATTACGTTTCATACGTAAGTAGGTAGTTATTTTTTAGCAAATTTAATGTATTATGCGTTTACTAAACTATCTTATATAAAATAATATTTCGTATTTTACGATATTTTAAAACATAACGTTTTATGATGTACTTTAAATGTTGACATGTCATGTCAATAAGGCTGATTTGCTGTCTCACGAGTGGACACGCTATGGGCTCTATCTAGTAGTCTTTAATCTATGTTCTGTTCTGTTAATGTTGGTGGCATAAAATTATCATGTCATTTTCACTGAAATGTCAATGTATCTAATCTATCTACCAAAAAGGTCTGACAATTAAAATGTAGATATGGTATGTACCTACCTACTTAATGCAAAATAACAGTAGGATCTATTGTTTACTTTCTATGATCAATGATACTAGCTTGCCATGATCTTAAGATTAGCTACAAGAAGCAACAAGGCTAGCTTTGTGTCAATTCGTGTTTATTATTTTTTGGTATTTATCATGTAGATTTAGCCTTCATATTTAAATGTCGTCTTTAATGTCATTCACAGTTATTGTGTTATCAAAGAGCTTAATTATATCGCTACTAGATATAGATATTGTATGTAGGACCTAGGATCATTCCTGATACGAGTACTTATTGTGAAATACTACTAATGCAACTAAAATATACCTATTCATTCAGTGCTATGAAATATTGAGTTTATTATTTTGAAAAATTCTTAGCAGCAGCCCGAAGTTGGAAGGTTGGTAGAACTCCTAGTTATACAACTTTGAGTTACTGAGGGCCGTAGGTCGGTCAAGGAAAGAAGCCGTCGGGCCCGGTAACTATGATCATCACCCGATACTGATCGATTTAAATAATTTGATAATGTTTGACTCTGTAACGATCAGCATCGGATGTCAATGATACTTAATGACCGTGACCGATGGCTTAACTTGTTCTCCGAAATATATACCTACCTACCTAGTATCTACCTAGTAAATAAAAGACAATCTACAAGGGAAGAAGTATTTAGTTGTTTAATTTGTCTGACAACAAATAAGACGGAGGTCCTGGGTTCGATTCCCGGCGGGGCAGATTGAGATTTTTCGTAATTTGTCCTGGTCTGGCTGGTAGGAGGCTTACGCCGTGGCTAGTTACCACCCTATCGGCAAAGACGTACCGCCAAGCGATTGAGTGTTCCGGTACGATGTTGTGTAGAAACCGATAGGGGTGTGGATTTCATCCTACTCCTAACAAGTTAGCCCGCTTCCATCTTAGATTGCATCATCACTTAACATCAGGTGTGATAGCAGCCAAGGGCCAAGTAGTCGATAAAAAAAAACACTAACAATTTAAAACTGGGATATTTTTAGGTGCATAAGTAAATATACTAACTTTGTGTTTCGGAAACCAAGTTAACCCGTCGGATGGTTAATTATTATAAATAAATTATATTACCAGACACTTGTGTTTACTTTCATTTATTTCTAAATTTTACATGATTAGATATGCAATAAAAATATTAAATACGATATTTAAAACAATAATCGATCAGACATAACAGAATCTATGCTACGATGCTTGTGAGAATTTATTATAACCTCTTCTTACTATATTATGAATTCTTTGCCACGAGTTTACTACAGAAATTACTATGAATATATATAAATTTCCTTAAAAATGCTATCTGTACTTATTTCAGTAGAAAAAATAACCTTAGTCCAATAATATCGCTCTAACTGGTTGAATCAACATGACAGAATTCCAAGGCAAATAAGTAACACAATTGATTTTTCTGTTTTAAAGTAAGTATGTATTGCGTTATAAATATTGGTAAAAAATTGTAACAATCTTATAGAGGCAAATTCCCCCTATTTAATTGATAGATAAATTATAACTTTATAGAATTTTTTTAAGTCATCATTTATGATCTATGGTTTAGTTACCTTCATAAAAAATTTGACTATGTACCTACACTATACGTAGGTACCTACTGTTCCTACTTATCTACCTAAGTATAAAAATTGTCGTAGGTGACGACTAAACTTCATAAATTCAACAACAACCATTTGATATAGGTAATATTCTCTACTATAAAAGAATAAAGAATATAAAATGTCTGTCAGTTACAGAAGATATTTATGATTGGAAGATGCAGACTTGTTGTAAGTATATACCTAAGTAAGTCTGCAAATTAATTTATTATGTTATTTAATAATTAATTCATATAATTTAATTACTTTATCCATGAATTCGTTGCCAACATACAATCGCGTGTCCTTTAATATAACTTCAACTTTATTAGAAGTGCATTTTCCTTAGTTCGAAAAGCGCAGACTCTACGTATCTACTAAGTAGAGTTACTAATTTTATTTTGAAAATTACTTGAAAAGTAAACTAATTTAAAATAAAGATTTTAAATTTTTTCATTTTCATGTAATAAGAATTTCATTAAACTAAGAACCTACATAATTATAATCTATTTGGTAATAACCTACGTGCTATGGAGTTTTTAGACAAAAAGATACACAATTAAATAATGAAAATGAATCAAAAGAATATTTATTTTTATACAATAAGTGGTATCGAGCTATTGTGGGCGCAAACGGAAACCACAGACTATAGAGATTGCAACAAATTAAAGAGCATAAAGAAAGCATACGTAGATACTTTACGATCAAAGGAACGGCTCAAAAGCTACACCAGTTGCATTGCGACTCTACCTTCCGGCAATTCTCTTTTCCCTGCAATTAAAATAAATACTTTGCACTGATACAAACTCTATAATGTAACCGATAAAAGGAATTCAATACGAGCTTTTTATACCAAATGTAATTAGGGAATTGTATTTACAAACAAATTGACAGTCGTGATAATTGATACCGATTTTTTTAACAACGTATTCATCTAAGTACCACATGACACATGTCATTTTGTTACCATAGCTGATAGTAGAAATCGCCTTGAACAAAAATGTATCCAACACTGTCGTCTGAACACCGGCGTGTTCTCATACAAATCGTAAATATTTTATTTGAGCGAGTATCCTGAAAATGAAGAGCGCATAGTATGTAACGACGTTGGAAATGACAACTACTCGTCCATTTAATTAGAACGGAGCGCGCCCGTTACACCAACTATTAGAATGCTAAGCATGATTAACTAGACCTATGGCTAATTAAGAAGTCATCATTACGACATCGCTGTCTCAACGTCGACTTATAATTTTCAGTGAGGTAGAGCGGGAAAGCTATATATTAACACCTCCGCTATTAAGAAATTGTGAAAGATCACCTGTGCTCACTACTGTAATTCTACTACCGAGCGGTAGAGCACCTGTCCCTTTCATACGGTTCAAGCTTAGGCAGAATCGTGTGAGTGTGAGTAGGAGTAGTTTTATTCAGGCGCGGTTCAAAAAGGTTTTAACGCTCCGCGGTTTGCCACGCGAGAATAGCTCTTGCGCACGTTCGTTGAAAAACTACAACATTTTCTTGCGTCGAATACACGTAAAGAACAGGACGGAAGGCTGCAAATGAATCGAGCGTTGCTGTAGTTTTGACGCGTTCGGAAATCGAATTAAGAACGTTAGAGTGAGAGGTGCGTGAAGAACGAGAGGTGGAGGTTCTATACGGTGGAGGCAATTTTTTGTTATTGTTTGGCGGTGATTTTTTCAGAGGCGTGCTAATGGGAGTAGGCGCGCGAGTGGGCGCGCCGGTGCGGTAAGCGCGCTCTTCAGTGTTCTGGCTGAGCTTCGAGCGAGCGCGTGGACGCGTCGCCCGCGGATGTGTGCTCGGGCTGATAGGACTGAGTCGTGAACTGTTGTGTTGGTGCGTATGCTCTCCGCGGTGGCTCGACCATGTTGATATCGGCGGGCAGCGGCCCCACACCCGACTTCTCGCCCGCCTCGTGCTGCGCCTCCTGGAAGATGGAGCCGGCGCCGGCGCCCGCCTCCATCGCCCAGCCGCTCAACATATCGCCCAACGGTGAGCTCTCATACATAACCACTACCCTAAAACTTAACTTAACCAACACGCTACGAATTTGGTTCATAAAAACAATAAACATAAAATGTGTCAAATTCCACAAAAAATCCAATAAGATAATTTATAAGAAACTATTCTATATACACATATTTTATCCAACTATTAGTGTGTTGCAAAAGAATGATACATTTTTCATTTATTACCTATTTAATGTTGAGGCTGTAAAAAAGTAACAAACCTAAGTGCGTCTCACGTACAGTGACACCTCTATAAAGTGTTTGCGTGTTCAAATTATATTAATTACGATAATTAATAACGCATTGAAAATGACATTTTCAGATATGGCATTTCAGAATTTCTATAAAAAGTCATACTAATCGTTTTGAGAGCATAACAATTACTTAGTACTTTTGTGAATGTTAAATATTCATAATTATAAGCAGGTGCGCGATCATCTTTACGAACGTAGGTATATATTTATCAATAATATTAAAAAATTATAAGAATATTAACTACTTAATAAAATATTCCCATCCATCTTGTTTCCCGTCGTGCTCTTTCTTGCTTGTAGGTTTTCATGATGCCGTCGGCATGCATGTTTAGTTATTTTTGAAAAGTGTATTTTTTCACTAATTAAGTACTTTTTAACTTATATATGTTATCTGAATTTGATTGTATAGTGACTTAATAAACATTATGTTTATAAATGACTTAGCTAATGCCCGAAACTTCGTGTGCGTGAATTTAGAATTTATCGCCTAGAGGTGCAAAAGTAGCCACGTCCTTATAGTACAGACCTACCAAATACCTATGTACTATGTAGTATGTACAAAAAAATTCATAATATAGGTTAAGCCGTTGTGTAGGGAAAAGTTAGGAGAAGAACTATCACTGTTGCACATGTTTTTTTAACATAATATATTAAGTAAGATGCAATTTTAATAATTGCACCTAGAATTTATTTTAACATGTTTTATTTATGTGCTCAGGTTGGGTGCTTAGTGGATATCAATTAATTCATAAATCCATTAGTTTATCTAAATTTATCAACATTAACATATAAGTATAAGTAAGTTTAGGATTGAATGTTTTCCTTGGCTCTATAAATTGCTCTTGACTGCCAAAGCAGCAGCAGAAGTTGAAGTTATGAAAATTTTGTTAACAAAGTTTTACTACTTGTATGGAACTCTTTGTTGCTCTTTTCAATACATTCTAAACACCCAATTATATTGTTCAATAGGTATCTTTGTATATTTTCTTGTACTTAAAGAATATAACTGCCTTATACCTAATGTTATCTTCCGGTAATGGCCGAATTATACCTACCTGTTTTATATTTTTGTTTAGTTTCTTGTACTTTTTTAATAATATAAAAAATAATTTTAGCTTTTAGTAAGTTGATACGTAAGTAACTAACTCATACTGTTAGTTAGTAGGCACTGTAGTCAAGAATCACCTGTTGTATTATATATAGAAAATCATATCAGGACAGCTTATTTTGTTTAAGCTTTTCGTAGTATTTTTTATAATTAGTGTTTTTGACGAAAAATGTCTAAAAACTATAATTTCTTATATGTGCCCTCCTATAACGACGTGTTCAGATAAATATAGAATTGTTACTTTTTAGTGACAGATGCAGGTTAATTTTAAGTCTCTAGAAACGATTAATATAAAAGTTAGTTTTAACAGTCACTACCTGTTATATAATATGACCAATCTGTAATTATTAGATAGGGTAGTTCGGCCAAATTTTTCAGCTGCAATAACCACAAATAAACATATTGATTATGTAGGTATGTATAAGTAAATTAATAATTGATATTCTGATTTCTTACATTCCTGCTGATCTCATTTTGCTTTCCCAGGTTAACTTGCTTTTGATCTACTAATATACCTGACGATGACAACATTTTATAAAAAAAGCTAATTTATCGCTATATTGTACATTTTGTGATGGACTAATGAAATAAAGCAAGAGTATAATTTAAAAACCTTGAAATTCTGAAGATGCTTCTTAATACCCAGTATCTACCTACTATCTAAGTAATATCACAATATAGTAGGTAAATTTTCTTCATCATCTTAAAGAGCATGCATGTACAGCATGATAGAAAAATAATCTTCAGATGATAGAAAAATAGTTTCTTGTGTTTTTCCATAAAAGGTAGTCAAATATGAAAGTAACAAGACAAAGTTTTTTTTCAGCGACGTACTTGTTCTCGTACGTGCATCAAGGAATTTGTTTCTTGTGAGCTAAATGAGCAAATATGGCAAATTTTAAGTCAATTCATTGGTTTTCAACTCATGATGAGTCAATAGGTCAGTGGTATTTCGCTTGTATCTGTATGGACTATTTTCATTTTTATTTATTTATTTATTTACAACAACTTATGTCTAGCTTTATAGGATATTCCCAATACGCTATCGTAGCATATTTATAAACTTATAATAGGTACTAAATACTTACAAAAAACATAACGTTTAAATTTAACAATAATTACTATCATAACACATACACCATTGAGCAACCTTTGTGATTTTAACCTGACACGTCATTACATTTGGCACACTTTGCTTGTCTCCTCTTCCGCGGGTCGTTTTCATCATGTTTGTTAGTTGCCACCTTCATTTATGATCGCCCTCACGGTGTTACGCCATCTACTCCTATCTCCGACCGGCTATTAGGAAAGCATCATACACTGAGGAATCTAGAGTGGATATACTTAGTTAGATCAACGCATCGGGCTTCCACTTTGTCAGTGACTACTAGTTTCTCTAGATTATCTCAGCCTTTCCTGGCAATGTGTAGTACTCTATAGTATACGCATATCTAAGGCAGATGATAGAAAGCCTTGTTTTGATTTTGAGCTTGGCAACTAAGGATGCGTTAGTCCTGTGTTTGGCTATGAAACGTGATGTTGCACTAAAAATTGCGTTTAATCATACACATAACATTAGCAGAGTGCCTGCTTAAAATAAGTTTAGTATTTGCTTATGGTCCAAGAGCCTATGAATGACAAACATTTGTCACTTTATAACTGCAGAATCTTTGTCAGCCCTTGCTCAGTCATAACATAGATACCAACGAGGTACGGTAGATTAATATGGAGTTAACCAAGTTTCAAAGTTTAAATCGACCGAATGTCGTAGGCCTATATTTTCATATTTGTCCTCAATCTCCAGACATTTCGTTTTATGGCAGCCCTTCGCCTGCCATCCCTAATGTATACAACATTTCTAATTGTTAATTGCCAGTCTGAAGGCTGATTTGTGAAAAAGGATTATCAATAAGCTCCGTTACCTAGACCATACTTAATGAGAATGACAATTTCAGGTTTTATAAAATAACAAAGATCTGACCATCTCAGGCTCTGCTATATTGAACAAAAGGTGCAATGGGTGATAGTTGTCATTTATTTTGTCAACGCAGCTGCAATGAGTGAGCGAAATGCCTGCTCTACAGGACATAGCTGGCATTGTATAGATCCAGTTAATTAATCGGTAGATCGTTTGATAGATACCAGTAGCGTTTCCGGTGAAGGTTGATCAATACTCGATCATTTGATAGTGAGTGACAGATGAAATGTTATGATTAATGACAACGGGAGTCTCGCTTAATTCATGTTTTGCCGATTCTTGTTCTTTGAACTGTATACTGACAACTTGATTATTGTATTGCAGTAGGTTGTTACCACAAGTAATACCGAATACCTATTAGTGCGATAGCGATAAAATATATTTTTTTTAAGAATAAGAATATATTTATTTGAGAAGTAACAAATTAGCTTATACAATGAATCCCTGGCCCCTAAACTATACTAAAGCCAAACTCGTTTGCGAATGCTTGTCAACAAACAAATTAAAAATGAAGGTAGAAAGCACTAGTCATTTTACACCTATTTTTTTTAAATAACTAGTTAATGCCGAATTCATGACAATAAATTAGTAGTAAGCTTAAAACTAATTAATATGTCTAATGTCTTTTAAATAATATTTTTTAAATAATAACACATAATTTTAAAATTATTAGGCATAAAATGTGTTGCATTTTCTACCTTCATTTTTAATTTGTTTGTTGACAAGCATTCTTAATCGAGTTTGGCTTTAGTGTAGGTAAGCCGGCATCTTAGCGGCCAATAGCTCATGAACATTTTCTAAAAAATCAACAAATATTTAAAAATCTGAAACATAATGAAATCCAGCAAATCAATATACAGAGGAATAAAGTAAGGAAAGAGGAATAAAATAATGAAATAAAAAAACCTCAGAAAATAAATTATTATAATCCTTGCATTTTTCCTATAGCAAGTAGTTTCACAGCGCAATCGTCGATACGTTTGGTCTTCTAAGCGTACTTTTTCACATACAAAATATTTTTTTAAGAAAAATTCAAGGGGAATCTACCTATCCTCTTCCTACCTTTTTTTGCTATTTTTCTGGAATATATTGTTTCTAATTTTTTCATTGTTAACCATTTATTAAGTGTATAAAGCGAATAAAACATCAGTTGATAAGTTACTTAAACTTTATATTTTAGGAAGGCTGTATTGTCTTAAATTCAATATGGCGGATGCTCGGGTGCTCCGTTCGATTAATATTGAATTACCTAATAACCATTTTTTTCTTTTTGACCCTCTTGATATGGATATCAGGTGAGAAGAATTCATTGATATATTTAACATTAGAAAACTTCACCCGTGAGGGATTTAGTTTTAAATAATGTTTTTTTTCTGTCTGGCTCTACATATTGAATGAAGCTTCGAATGATATCTAGTGTGTTTATAGGAAAACCAGTTACCTGCTAAAAGCTAAAGCAGATGGAACTTATTTGTCTATTAAAAATAGGTACAGACAACTCTCATATCATAATATATCAATTGTTAAATAAAAACTGTCATCATAAATAAAGAAAATATCATGGTGATATAAATTATTAACCAACATATAATATAATCAATTAGAATAAATAAAATAACGGTTCTAATTTTCTCGGTTTGCAGTAACTTTACCCTTTATATAATCTCTTAATTTTTGTGTGCGTATATACTAAAATAATACCTACTATCAGGAAATAGTGGTATCTATACTTTAGATTATGGCGGAAAGCGGACCCCACCTATTGGGATAACTAGGAAGAAAAAGAAGAAGGACAATCTATACTCAGAACTGTAACTGTAAGTAGGTATATCATTTGCCCTTACTGAGCTAGGCCTGTCTCCTTTAAGATGGTATAATATTTGTATATTAAATCTTTACGGATTAATTATTTAGTATCGCCAAACCACCGCATTTTGCACTAAAGTTTTTGGGGTCGCTAATTTTCCGGATTAAGTCATTTAATAGCGGACTCGCCTTCTGCGATTGTTAAAGATTAGCAGGCAATGGCGCTATGCAAAAACTGATAATCCACCAGTCACGGTAGGTTATATTGTTTGTTACAATCCGGAAAATACTCTGCAAGACCACAGTCATTGTTGCGTTACGGTCATACCTATTGTTACATATATTACTATCATTTTAATAAACAAGGTTTGTTAGTGTTCCTCACAAAGTTTCGATTTTTATAATTTGAAAAATTTGGAGCCTATTGAAATTAAGTTAACTTGAATGTATTCTTTAAATGCCATCTCATTTTTTGAGGTTGGGGTTTTAACAATATTTCATGTATTCTTTTTACATTTGCAATAATATTTTTTTTTATAAAAATAAAAATTATTATTTGCAAAGAAATGGAGATGTCAAAAGATATTATTACCTAACTCAGTGCATTTTTCCAGCTTGCCCGATTAGAACGGTGTGGATATTTTATCCTATTCCTAACAAGTTAGTCCGCTTCCATCTTAGATTGCAACATCACTTACTAGGTGTGATTTCTGTCAAGAGCTAACTTGTGTTAAATAAAAAAGTAACATTATAACGACAAATTTTTGTATTATAGTAAAACTAAAAATGTATTGGAACTAAAGTAGGTAAATTGCTATCTAATTAGTACGGAACATCTACACCTGCAAAACTTACATGGGTAGATACTGTTGTTTTAAATTATCTTAACTAATCTAACAGGTATGATGGCATATGCAAAAGACAAGATAGATCTATAAAAATACTTGGCGGTGAAATTAGATAAAACCTGAAAGATAATTATGATGGAATATTTAAAAGAATAGATAAACCACATATAAATAATAGTTAGCGATATAGGGTTACACCAGATTTACACATCATTTTAATAAACGTACATTATATATGGGTGGGTGTTTAAACATACTATCTTTTTATATGATAATCAAATAAGCAAGTAGGTGAGCGAGTGAGTCCAAATTTCAATTTTACAGCTACAACAACAGTCGAGCGGACCGCTTTGTGTGTCACTATATCGGACTAGGTTTGATCAGGTGAACGATTAAATGTAATTAACATTTAAATGGTGATCACGCATAATCAGCTGGCTTTGATAACTGAAATGATGCTGCTTAATTAATAGACGAATGCGACAATGTTTATTATTAATGGGATGTAAAAGCGGTTGAAGCGTTAACACATTCCATTCACAAGCCCGGACACTTGTATACACAGAGCGGGACAAGACATGACGCAAGTTTGATGGAAATATAAGCTAAATGATATGTTTTAACATGAAATAAGGATCTAGTTTTGTTATTAAAACATTAACGGCGAATACAAAATGGCAACATTAATTTGCTAAATATACGTTATCTATTGTTTATTTCATGTTGTGTTAACTGAATTAGATAAACATACTTGGTCTGTATATATACCAATGTAAACAATATTTTATGAATTAGATAAACATAATTGGTCTGTACCAATTACTAGAGAGAAACATAACTTTTTGAGCTAACGCTGAATTTATATCACTTAAGCCCTCTTAACTTGTTTGAGGAAGAAACTATGGATGAGCTTAAAAATACAGAACATCAAACTACTTACAGTATAAAATTAACAATAATGTTATTTTTTCTAGGATATTATGAGAAACTATTTCACTTTCTAGTCTAGTTTTTTGGCAATTCTTCGGCAGATAGTTTAATCTTTGACGCTATAATATGACAAAGGGTTGTCACAGATTGGTGTCTGGTTTCTGATAATATTTCTAAAAATGCATAAAAATATTAGACGATTGGTCTTTGAAATCTGCTGTCTTCCAAATCCCCAATGGTCTATATTCTATATTTACTTGCCTTACCTATAGTTGGAGGGTAGTTTCAAAAAATTTTAGTTTTTATAAAATGACAAAGGTGTGGCTATCACAGGCTCTCGCATTATTAGACAAAAATCTTAAAAATTGAGGTAAATTAATATAAATAAAAAACTATAGATACTTAAATAAAATCTTAATTATCTTTCATTATTTCCAGTAACAGCAGTATTTCAATGCTAGTGTTAGGATAACGTAGTTATTATACATCCAGGGTTTACTTAAGCAGGTTTCACTGTGTGTAGATACGAGTATGTAGTGCGTTACTTCGCTCAGTTCTAATGTTTGAGCATAACTTTATATTTACCTTTTTTATTACGTATTTTTTGCTAACTTGTACTATATGGCTGGACAGATACTTTTTTCCTATTTTAGTAAAATGTTTAAATTTCATTAATTTTAGTTTTAAAGACTCTGCATAATATTATTATATCCAAACTATTTTAACGTTTTATTGGAAAAATAACTAATTATTATCAAAGATTCCAATTTAATAACAATAAATATAAATAAACAATAGAAGAATTAGCGATTTTAGACAGTTGAGCTTGATTACTAATTTCACTTTAGTTTAGTTGCCCGACGGTGGCAAATTAGTGAGGCCGCGTTAAAAACGTAGCCCCAAAATTTGTTAATTCAGGTTTTTTATTCATATTGGTATATATAACAATCATTTCTAAAAAATCGAATAATTTTAAACATGGATATATTTTCAATGAACAAAAGATATAGATGAGCCTTATAATGAGCGTTATAATACACAAAATATATGATTAGTATCTACTAGGGGATATCTCGTATGTTTATTGTTTTTTTACCAATGAAAAAAAAACGGAGGATCTCAATTCGACGCGTATATTTTTTTTATATATATGCTAAATCAGTATATTACGAGTACGTTACGTAATAAATCACTAAAAATTAAGAAATAAAAATTTTTAACAAAAAATAGAACCGACTCAAAACGCACTAAAAAGTAAAAATTAACTGTGTCATTTAGTTGCTTTAATTTACTTAAGCATATCTAGGAGTCGGTGCCAGCCAAGGTTTCTACTTTAAGGACATTACCTTGAACCCACAAACTGCTTTACTATGTTAAATAAATGTTCCTTAAACTTGCTGGCACCGACTTCATAGATATGCTTAAGTAAATTAAAGTAACTAAATGACAGAGTTATTTTTTACTTTTTAGTGCATTTTGAGTCGGTTCTATTTTTTGTTTATAAAAACATAATTAACACATAATAATCTAAGTACCTAAATTAGTTAAATTAATTAACCCTGTTTCATTAATAAATCTCATACTACTCAATAAAAAACAATAATTTTATTATGATTTCGTATTCATTTGCATATAAATTTCTTTATTACTATTGGAATTTTACGTCAGAGACAATTTTCCGTTCGAGAAAGTAGAATTAAAATCGATCTGGTCAAACTGTATCACGACGCAAATATTTGCATAAATTACCTAAATCTGTCTGGTTTTTATAAGCATAAATGATAATTAATAGCGTAGTTTTGGTATGTTTAATTCATTATAATGATGAGACAAGTTTTTTATTAGGAACTTTGTCTGTATAGTGCCTTCTTGCTTGTGTTGATAATGATCGTTGGACAAATTATGTGCCGAGATAATCTATAATTACCCATCTATTGGTCAGAATATATTCATAATGCGACGTGAGATGTCTTAATTAAGTTAACATAGTTCTATGTTACAAAAACAGACTTAAGTATGAATAATTTTTTTATAAAGTTAATGAGAAAACGTAATTGGTGACTAAAACTCATTGAAAAACTGATAATAACAAAATTGACTAGATCGTGTTATACTTATGGGCCAATTTTATTTACTGTGTTTCTAGTGTAAGATTTTACCGCGTCGATATCGAAAACAGTAAACGCAAAATTTTATATGAAATTAGAGTAGCGCCATCTATTTATAGTGAGTGAGTAAAGGCTTTTTTTCTATATAATTTGACGTTACGAGTGAGTACGTTTTTACGCAGTCGCTCGGTGAAAAACTAGCACTTGCCTAAAGATGGGGTTTTGTACTTAGGTACCTATTGACGGCCGAGTGGCGTAGTGGGTAGTGACCCTGCTTCTGCGTCCTAGGCCGTGGGTTCGATTCCCACATCTGGAAAATATTTGTGTGATGAGCATGGATGTTTTCCAGTGTCTGGGTATTTAATTATATATTATGAGTATTTATTAAGTATTTATGTATAATATATATTAAAAAATTCATCAGTTATCATAGCACCCATAACACAAGCTACTTACGAGTACGCTTACTTTGGGGCTATATAGCGATGTGTATAATTGTCCTATAATATTTATTTATTTATTTATTTATTTACCTATCTGTTCTTCCTCCACTTTACTTTTGTCAGTATTCATAGGGGTTTGTACACGAAAAGGCAGATATAATTAGGGCCACCATTTTGTCACAATGCAAGTTTGGACAATTTATGTCTTCATTGAAAATATCAATCTATCAATCAATCTCACCGACTCCTAGATATGCTTAAGTAAATTAAAGCAACTAAATGTTACAGTTATTTTTTTTACTTTTTAGTGCGTTTTGAGTCGGTTCTATTTTTTGTTAAAAATTTTTATTTCTTACTTTTTAATGATTTATCGCCACGTAACGTACTAGTGCTATATTGTCATACGGCACTTGTAGCTAAAAAGCTACCGATACTTACACAAAAACCGGAATCGCTGCAAGTGTGCCTATAACATTTGAAGAGTTCCTTCAATTATCCCAGGATATCATCATCAGATCTTTACATGATGACAATGGGACTATCTTGGAAGTTTGCCCTTTCTAACAAAAAAGAATTATCAAAATCGGACAAGTCTGTAAAAAGTTATGCGCGGTCATACATCAAAAAAATATATATACGTGTCGAATTGAGAACCTCCTCCGCTTTTTTTCGTCGGTAAAAAATACTAAGCCCCGTTTTCAAAATATGTGGAAAATGATAAAGTAAAGCCTCAGCAGCTCCGCGGTTTAAATTCGATAGGCGATAAGTTGAATAAAATCATTAGACTTTCTTCGCTAACTCTCTTTTTCTTATTTACTCATAATCTTTTTATTTAATTAGAAGACCGCAGGTATTAGTCGTGTTTAATTTTATGTACATAGCTTTATTAACCAGGTAGGGTAGGCCATCCAATTTTTTATAGGATAACCTATGTTTCTCAACGATTAACTTTTTATTTACACTGATAAGTAATTAGTTTAACCCTCTCTAAGTAATTCTAGTAGTTAATTTCTAACAAAGCTAATTTAATGCGTACGAACTATGGTCGATCAAATGAAGAAAGTAATACATTCTACATGCCCCATAATCAGTAAGGCTTTGGGAAAAATTATAATGTGGAAAAAGTATTATGTCTTCTATAATTATTAAATATAAGATATCATTTTGTATTTGAAATTAAAATAGGTAAAAGTATTATAGAGATATTATCGTTTTTAATAATTCTATCTTCTAAGTATAACTCTCGCCTTTCCCTAAATTTTTATAATCATAATTATTTCGATATCTTTGTTATTTATAGTTAAATTGAGTCAAAAAAGTTCAACATACGAGGTACATTACTTGTTTTTACAACCGAGATACCAGAACTATCTACAGGTTCCTACCTATAAGCATCTCTAAACTCGAATTTTATAGTCAATTTAACACGAACAAACTTAATAAAATCCAGAGCGGGTAAAAATAGTGGTTCCATCTTATCGCATCCATAATTCATTTGAAATTCCAGTAATTTAAGAGTACGTACAGTCTTTGGATGATTATTTCGTGGATGGAGTAGCATAAGGGTGCGAGCTGGTCGACGACAGTAGTAGACGACATGTCGCAGCGACATTTCTATTTTTCATAATCATAAAAACCCATGCTGTTGCTGCGACATTTTGTCTGCAATCATTTACGAATTCGCACCTTAAATATTCCTGTTCTTGCCGACTGCAGCAGACAACAGTAGAGGACATGTTTTAGCGACACTCCTGATTTCTATGTAGGTATTTATATATAAATTTGTGTTTGGCTAGACACGAATATTATTTCATAGAACATACAAGCACATACAAGCCAGTAGTGTCTTTACGACACGTCGTCTGCGATCAGCTATGCACTGGCACTCTTATACGGTAACACTCCGAGCTAATATTAAAATTTATACAAAAGGTGCCAATTTTCCGCTACGTGGTGATATTAATAGAGGCGAGTTTCGCTGGCGAAACAATGCTTTTCTTTTTTTTGCATAAACTGCTTGCATTTGGATGAACGCAATGTTGTGCGGCTCCCCTAACTAATGGTCACGAACACCTGCCCGTTGACTTGACTTCGCGACTTTCGACTTTCCTTTGGAGAACCATAAACTACTATATACTAATATATTAAACGTTACTGTAAATAATATCTATACACACAACGTTCGGAGTAGCAACAAATTAATATTAGGTACTGGTGGACAACGCGATATTATTTTTTTTAATTTATTTACCCCAAGAATTATCTAAATTTCGCTGATAGAATGAAATTTTTTTCGCCGTTCTTTACTCTCAGTCTAAACTTAGTGGCTAATTCACTCTTAATAACAATTTAAAAAAAAATGTTATTTATCATCATCATCATTATCAGCCTATTAACGGCCCACTACAGCACCAGGCCTCCCTCCTTATGGAAGAGGGGATATGGAGCGTACACTCACAACGCTGCCCCAATGCGGGTTGGCGGGCTTAGGGTGATAATGTTTCATTTATTAACGATCACTATGAGATGTTGACGATAGTGACCGGGACCGACGGCTTGACGAGGCACGGGGGTGTAACACCACTAACTTCTCGACTCCGGGCTTGGAACTTCCTGAAAACTTCATAGAAGAATGAAAAAGTCAGGATTATTTCTTGACCTGACCCAGGATTCGAACCCAAGACCTCGTGATCGAAGCCAGATAGGCTAACTACTAAACCAACGAGGCAGTCAAATTGTTATTAAGAGTAAATAAAAAATATGAGGCTGTATCAACTATTAACATTTTTAACGTTATAATATATCTATATGAATAATTATGTAACCAATGAATAAAGTAGATAATTGAAATAAAATGCATGTCGACATGTCAAATAATTTAATACCGATTTTCTGGGATAATTCTTTTACCTTCCCGACCGATCTCACCGATTAGTTTTATAATGTCACTTCAACTTTAATTTAAACTATTTTTGAATACCATATAAATAAACGCAAAAAGAAAGAGCCAACTTAGAAACATGTGTTATGATGTTCTTTTAACTTTCTTTTGTAACCTTCTCTCAACATTTTGTTATGAGGTAAGGTAGGTAGATGATGATTAGCAATGGGAAGATTCCCACTTAATAAAATAGGAATGTAGATTTTGTATTGTAGCATATAATTTAAGTCGGTTAAAATAAAAATATAATACATATTATGCGAGTATGTATGAAATATGACTCTTATGTGCTATGGTCGAGTGAGTTCCTTGCTTTACAATTAATGTTAAAGGTAATTGTTCGTACCAATTGCCAACCGCTTCGAAAACCTGTCAATCCATTTAATTTTGCATAATTAATTAAAGTTCAACTCCGTTTATGATCAGCAGGTACCCGCGTAACAGATAAGCATATCATTTGCATTGATCGTTAATTAAATAAACAGCGCTCGTAGCTACGGTAATGGAAATAGTATAATAATGAAGTCATAAAACCCTAAAACCTTATCGGTCAATAAATAAAAGAGAGAACCGCGCGCCGAACTCAATGCCAGTCAATACATTCTAATCAGTGATTTATTGGCCCTAATCCTCAGCGCAGCACAAATAAGCTATCTTGTCGACTTAATGTTGTATCAGCTCAGGCGTGAAACTCCCGCGCACCACTAAGTGGTCCTTCCAGTTTCCACTCGAAATATTTTAATAAGGCCTCACTGCTCACGCACCCAAATAAAAACACACACGCACTCACGGGCACCGGCATGAACGCTCTCTAAAACCTCGTTCGATTCCAACTTACCTTATTTATAATAGTCGCGACACTAAGACTCTACATTTTCGCTCTAAACGGTGTTAATTTATTGACCGTGGGCAGATAATATCACTTTTTTCTCCCATTATTGAAGCGATTACACCAGAAATTATACGTCGAAGTCCAATTCCGAGCGTCCAATCGAATCATCCACCGCAAGCCAACGTGAATCATAACAACTTGGCATAAGAGCCGTTATAGTTTGAGAGCGTTTCAAGCACGGTCTTAACTTCTCGACCAAATCGCCTTACGGACTCGCTAATAAAAAGTGTTAAGTTATGAACAAGTTATGCCACTTGCATTAATTTCGATGCTTAACCTGATAAACAAATTATAGTATATTAACTTAATAGCTTAATTTATAATTGAATGTGTTACGATGTGTTCATAAGAAACGCATTGTTACGATCGGCTTTTAGCATATCTGGTCGCAGTTAACGACAAATTGCTTGGATAAATATACGAATAACTGTTGCGAAAGCTACGCCGTAAGCGCCCGGGGTACATTTTAATTTCGTTTCTCACTTGTTTTGCGGACAAGTTCATATATAAAATTTTATTGGTGCACCATTTCACTTAAATGCACTTACAAACTGTAAATGCGTTCCACATAAAAAATGTATTGTCAGTCGCCTTTCAATATCATTTTGAAATTGGTTATGCATATTAGAGGGGACGTAACACCGCGGCCTGTTATAACTGACAGTGATTGTACAAAGGGAATTTTCTCACGCTTGCCTCTACGAGCTATCTTTATTGTGACATTTGCTTTTAATAAAAGTATTGAATCCTGTAATGCGAAGTGTTCATTTTTCTAATGAATAAGCAAGCCCAACTCATTTGTGAGGTGGTACGGTAAAAGGCAACGCTCGCGGCGTTTAAATTATGGAGAAAAAAAAAGAAAACTCTTTCAACGATACCTAAACAACGAGTTTTCAAATGACTATTGTTATTAGTTCCAATTTCATACCTCATTTTCGTATAATTTCTTTGGGTACGCTTTCTCACTCAACTGAATATCATTCTAACCAATTTCTATATAATTATATAATGTTGGTATAGTGGTAATTGGTTTCCTTGAAAGTTTATAAGCCTTAACTTATTTAAAAATAGAGTCATATTTATTTATTTATTTATTTATTTATTTAAGTATATAAGTTAGCCCTTGACTGCAATCGCACTTGACGGTAAGTGTTGGTGACTAGGAACAACTAACAAAATGTCATTTGGCCCTGCTGGGAATCGAGTATGTAGTTAAACATTATTTAATGTACTTGTAAGTTGAGCTAACTTGAAATAAATGAATTCGAATTTGATTTTTTTGTAGATTTATTTATCTAATTTTATTTAAATATCAAAATCAAAATAAAAAGCTATAGACGAAAACAAATGCAATAAATAAACGTGTAGGTTTCAAGATGAAAGTCTCAAGTAGTTAAGCCAAGAGCTCGGTATAGTGTGGAAATGTTTATCTGACACAGAACTCAAACTTATCCCATGCTACCTGTGTTAGATCAAGAGATAGATATCTCATTTTAATCGCCTACATGTTATTTTTGTTTATAATACAATTAAGTATAAATTATCGCTTAATTAAAAATATATTTTTTAAATTAAATTAGTCGACTGAACAGGAATATGTGTGTAAAGGGCAATAAAAATATGTCACGTTTCTGACGGCCTAGGCGCTGTGGTATGCTTGGTGGATTTGTAAGACGAAGGTCCTGGATTCGATTCCCGGCGGAGCAGATTTTCTTAATTTGTTTTGGTCTGGCTGGTAAAAGGCTTCCGCTGTGTCTACTTTTCAACCTACCGACAAAGACCGCCAAGCGATTTAGCGTCACGATACTTTGACGTGTAGAAACCGAAAAGGGTGTTGATTTCATCCTACTCCTACACAACATACTCCTAACAAGTTAGCCCGCTTCCAACTTAGATTGCATCATCTCTTAATATCAGGTGTGATAGCAAGATGTCACGGACCAACTTGTGGTTGATGAAAAAAACATGACATCCAGTTGTATTATACCGGTGTCATATGTATGCAAGGCATAAAAATTACCTTCCCAGACCCTTAATCTGGAAAAAAGATGGAAATGAAAGCTCAAGATTATTATAGCTTTTTGTTATAAGACTATCGCATTATATTACTAAATCGGATAATTGATCTCTGGTCAAAAACTAATACTTATAAATGTGAAAATGTTCATTGTCAATTCAATCAATTACCTCGTTGGGGGCTTTGTATCATTTATGGTCATACGAAGAGATTTATAAAAAGAATTTGGTTCAGTTACTGACACGAGTGTCATGTATACCTTGAAGAGGTCGTAAAGTTTTCGGGCCCGGTCTCTCTCACTAACATCTGATAGTCATCATTACAGATTCAAATAATTTTACCCTACCATTAACTCACTCTCCAACTGCTCTCCTATAAAGGCTAAAAATGACTAACTTGGATGAATATTTTCTGCTCAAGCACAAGTCTTTATAAATCCCCATTCCAGTGTCTTTATCCTCGTCTCTTATGATTATTTAAATGGACAGTCGGATGGCGCAGTGGGAATTGATTCCGCTTTCTGAATCCAATTTTGATTTCATATGCAAAATGTTTTGATGAGTTACGTTCCCTAGTATCTGGATATTTATTACATTAAAGTATATACCTATATTTGAATATTTACTAGTGTATGTACTCATAACACAGGTTTTGTTTGTGGCTAGAAGACGATAATTATGTGTATTTTCCTATAATATTTATTTATGTTTAATCTCCATTCCAGTGCCAGTATCTCCATCGTCATCGGGCGGAGGGTCCGGGACGGCGCTGTACCCTGGCGCGGCGTCACACCCCCTGTCGTCGCTGCTGTCGCAACAGCGGCTGTTGGAGCTGTCGCGCTTCGGGCTGAGGCACTACGACATCGCTCACCACGTGCTGTCCCAGCAAGGTGCTGTTACTAAGCTGCTTGGTAAGCTTTTAAGCTATAGCAGGCGGCATGGTTGATTATGCAAAATGTAAGGACTAATGTTTTTCAATATTATAACAAAATAGTCGGGTAGTCAGCAGAGACGAGAATGCTAAGATCCTGTAAGCAGGTATTATCTTTTTCTCATTTTCTATTATTCTAAAAGTGCTAAGTTGAGATAATATATCCCTTCTCCTATAAGGAGGGAGGCCTGCCCCTGTAGTGGGCCGTGTAATGAAGTTGAGATAAATAGTTAAATATATGTATATTATAAAGAAATATTAAAAAATAATATAAAAGAAATCTTCACTTTTGGCCTCGGATCCTCATTCTGGAGATACAGCGGATGCCTGAGTAGGTACGCAAAAGCTCAGTAATTCGATTTATTTTTGTAATTTTTTAAATGCTACCTATAAAAATGATGTTACATATTATTATTGTAAATAAACAAAATTATTGTAAGTAAATAAATAAGAGATTAAAATAACTAAGGATTTTTCGGCTTATAGAAATAAATAAAAAATCATGTCCTTACATTTTACACACTACACTTAGATCATGGTTTATGTCATAAATGAAGAGTAAGGTGATGGTAATTAACAATTGTAGCCATAAATACTTACTTTTGACTTTTTGTATGTTTGATTTAATTTAACATATTTTTGAAACTTTTGTATAGATACTTAAAATAACATAATATTTTCATTTCAAATATATAACACTAAAATGATAAACATTAATGATATCTCAATTTACTTATCGATATATAGGTATAGTAACAAAATATAGTTATTTAAGTTAATTTACTTTTCGGCATCGAAGATTTTTATTAGTGTGATAAAATTTTGCGATAAAATAAACAAAATCAATATTGTGTATTGCCTCCTCGGGTCGTTACGAGGCTGAGCCTGTGAGTGTATGCTTATATCGCGAATGATACCATTAATCATGTCTACGTGTAATTTATCGACCATTCCTCAAATATCGCAAATTTCAAAAACTCAAATGTGACGCACGTTTTTATTTTCATTTATTGTTATGTTCTCTAGCATCTTCATATACCTCTGCATCGATCTTTGTATTTAGAAATAATTAAAACAAGGTTTTCTAGGGAAAATCACATCTGTAGAAAATACTAAAGAAGAAAAGATACATTTATATACATACATTAAATAAAGTACACATTTTTATTGTTGTAAACCTCAAATAAAAATAAAAGTAAATTTTGGAAATCGTAATTTTTAACTGACTTTCAAAAAGGGAAGGTTTTATGTCAGTATCAACAATGCAATAAAAATTATATCTCAATTAGTAAAAAATTAAATTCAATTAGAACATGTAATTTCAGAGACATCTGTACCTATCGGTAAGTACCTAAATAGAAAACTATCACTTGTACAATTTCGGTTTGGTAGGTTTAAAGTCGATTTTTAGATACATAGATATTTTTTAAATAATTCCTAAAAATTTTTAGAAAAGCAGATGTTATAATTATGTCTACTGGACATCGCATTGCAATTAACACGTGTATTATTAATGGAAATTTAGCTCTTCGTCGTAAAATTGATTTATACATGCGAACCCAATAGAATTGCCCCCGGCCGGCGATAGCCTGCAACTAAGTTATTTGCGATAATTACTTCACCGCCCGCCTAGAATGATCAATATGCGGCACCACAGCATACTGAATAATAACACAAAATAGTAGCAACTTCTTTACAGTTTAGTAATTGTACCGTAATAACACATACCTACTGCTAAATGACCATACTGTATACCTACCTACATACTGGAAACTAATATATATATATATGTAATAATCTAAATTTTTTTGGCCTCAAGTAATTCCTTTTCTGGGTTCCGGTCGGAGGCTTTGTAGGTAGAACGTTGCAATCTACGTCCTTGTTAAAAAGCAGGCATTTACAATACAGCGGAACCACCAGTGTACGATTTGGGATGTCAAAGGACTACGAAAGTCTTTGTTGGATTCAGTGGTGACTAAACGGGTGGCAAGAAGTACGCATAATTCCATACCTAACACTTACCTATTAGTGATGTTTTTTGGCGCTCGGAAATAGAATGAGGAACTTGCTGGCTTCGAAGCAGTAGGAATCCTCATTAAAACCCAGCGAAAGCCACCTGCGTCATATTTGGGCCGATCATGAATCGCGCAAGTAGGCACTAGGTATGTAGGTTCTGACGTATTTTTCAGAACGTCTACATTAGTGTCTACATGGGCGCATATAATCTTCTCCTATCATCCATTTTTTTGCGGAGCAGATGAGCATCAGCTGCCGGCTTTCTCTGAGAGCTTCTTTAAACTAACTATTGGCTACCCAGATTCGAAACTAAGATGACAGTCAGGAAAGTAGCCATCAACAAGACAGTTCATTAATATTTAAACATAACGTATCCTTATTTATATCAAATCCATAAACGATTAACATCAAGGCGATGCAGCTTTCGAATTAGGGGTTCTGAACAGTTGGGAATCTACAACTCCAATTCAATGACCAGTCGGCGATTTGTCGAAAGCGATGGAGTTTGGATTGTGTTTTATCTGTTTCTTAATAACACGGTTGCGGCGAAAATCTCAATTGCTATTAATCAACGATAAGCAATCGCTACAGCCTCGGCCGGAGCTGCTATTGACGAAAGCTTAGATCCTAATCGATTCATAAAACTTGCAGCGTGTTAATTATAAGCCACCGGTCTGCGACGCCGCCGCGGGCATCCGTGGCTGTACGGTTTCTTGTCAAAACTATCTTAGGGTCTTTGCACATCTGGCGGAAGATGCGTTGAGCGTATCTACGGGCGCATCAGTTGTGCCAAAGTAGACCTGCCACATTAGAGTCGTACTGTATATCAAAAGTTATAAAAATTACTTTATATCCGTCGCGTAACGTTAGAATAAACAAAAATTAATAAAAAATTCGATCCTTTCACGTACTATTTAATGTAACCAATGATACGCTTAACGTATCTTCTGTTATATAGGTATGAGTCTACCTTTCGGGTCCAGTCAGTTTCTTCATCCAGCAGCTGTGTATATTAAAAATCTCTTCTGATGTCATGTCTAGTCAGAATGCATTTATACACATGTCGCAATGTAGGCGCTGTCACGTCGACCGAGAATGTGTTGACGGAAACAGAACAGACGCGATATCTTTAACGCATAACGGATCATCGGTTGAGTGTGGAAAGTTGAATGTTTACGCACCGTATATTCTGTCAGATGTGCATAGACCCTTAGCATCGATGATTCTTCGCATTAATATTCGTTCTCATTGTAATTATCGATGCTCTCAATGCGATCGCAATCGTTTGGATGTAAATCGGAAATACATTTGCGTATATATTTTAGTGAAAACAATTGTTATTAGAGCGAAAATCTGATGGTATCTATCGTGATGGATCTTTTTAAATAAAATAGTGATGGAATCAACAAATGTAAAGCTTTTTGTGGTTTAGTTTATCTAATAGGATTAGCTAACTATGGATGTAGAAAAGCTCGAATTCACTACAGACAAGATGGCGTCAATACTTAATAAGTATATATAAGATTCGCGCACACATTTATTGACAATATTTTTAACAATATGTAGAGTCTAAAGTCATACCACATCGTTAGTCATATGTAACCAGGCTAAATGAAGGGATTTGGAGCAATTTTATCTACCTGACATATTGTCAATAATATTGTGAGTATTGCTGTGGTAGTACGAGCTCTCTAAGAGACGAAGAGATTAGTATAACTTGATCTATCATATAATATCATGATCTCCATCGACATATTATGTAGATGTGCAAGAAAAATTGTTGAGAGTCAAACAAGGCTTTCACCTACAGTTATATTACTTGTAGAAGATTTTATATTTATGTACTTAGTATCATTGTAAATAAGTACAGCTATAAAATGGTAATGCATTAAATTATCATCTCATGTCAAACACTTCAACGTGCCTCAGCTCGGAGTTAAATGCTCAATAATTGAGGTAAAACAAAGTACGGCGGACAATTAGCAATAATATCGCGGTGCGTTGTTAGCGGAGCGTGAGCCGTCATTGTAAAGCTGGTAGCGATTTAATTTAAGGTATTAGATTTGTGCTACACAATCAGGACACATGCTCACTTTGTGTTTGCTCAAGAATCGTGAAAGGACGATTTCAAAAGCAGCGGTGCGTGCGCCTTCCGCTGTACGAGTATTATCATCGTACGCGTTTTGAACTGACGTTCAACTTGGCTTTCATTTTATATTACTGCACATTTTTAAGCTATTGCATAGCTCCTATCGCGGGCCTTGAGCGTGGAGACCGAATTCAGAAATTCCGTAACGAAAAAACCTAACACCCGCTGGATATCAAAAACATAATATAAAAAGCATAATTTCGGCGCCGACGTCATTGGGAGCGTGGCCTAGCGGTGAGGCGCTCTAAGTGCCAGAATTGTCAGAGAAACAAGGGTTCGAATCCCGTCGGTTCCGCAATTTTTTTTTCAAGCGTGATATTTCAAAAAGTTATTTTTTTTACAAGCGTGATATTTCAAAAAGTCATTCGTGATATTTCAAAAAATCATTGCGGAACCGACGGGATTCGTACCCGCGACTCTCTGGCAATCCGGGCACTTAGAGCGCATTACCGCGCGGCCACGGTCCCGATGACGTCGGAAGGTGAACATAACTTGATGAAAATGCTACGCAATAGCTTTACCGCGGCAGTCTCCGAGTGCCACACGTCTTTTTTATATTGAATGAGAAAGTCTAAGCAAGTAAAGAAGAGTCACGTGATGGTAAGTGATTACCGAAGCCCATGCAACATAAAATGTTCTTAACGCCAAAGAACCTCCGATGTGTCACTATCAATATATCTCTAAGTATTTATGGACTACTGGGGGGTATTGAGGAGTGCTGAGGATGGAAGCAGATTCTACAGCTTGCAAGTACTTAAATGCGTGTGTAATCATTTGAATTGTACCAATCTACTTAAGAGTTTCTGTTGATAATGCATACATTTGACTATTTGTTACGATTTTATGCCTAAACCTATATCTTTGAGAAGGGTATAATGTTAGTTTTTGTTTTCTTTTTGTTTGTAGTTTGAGTTATACAGTAGTATTATTTAGATGAGGTTGTAGGCTAGGTTTGTAGATCTCGGCCATTGTAGAATATCTCACATAATCTATCAAATCAGCCTTAATCACTTTAAGTTTCACATTCAAGCCGAATCACTTGACATCACTTGATTCACGTGAACAATGTGCTTGCCTAATAAGTGATTGAAAAAGAATATAATACCAGGAGTCTCAATACGAGTTACATTTACGGAATATTTCATCATTATCAGCCTACTATAGGGACAGGCCTCTCTTTTTGTAGGAGAGGGGACATGGATAACCCCCACGCTGCTTCAATGCGGGTAGACGGGCTAAGTAAATAATGCTAAATTAGTTAAAAAGTACCAGATGTTGATGATATTCACCGAGACCAATAGCTTAATATGCTTAAGGTGCGGGGCACGGAGGAGACATCACCAATTTCCTATCTCCGGGCTTGGAATGTACTGAAAAATCAGAATCAGAATCAGAATTATTTATTTGCTTGAAAAATTATCGTACGTTATACATAGGTCTCGTTATGTTAAAAAGATACAATGTCTCGCCGATAACAGGCATCCAAATGTTAAAGTACACGAAATAATTAAAACAATAAAAAAACTAATAAAATGTCAAAGATCATAATAAAACAATTATTGTCAATAATAAGAAAGAAGAAAAAAATTAAATTATAAAAAAACATGTTAGATCAATGTCAAATCTTGTACCTATTTGCATATTCCTGAATCGTGTAATAAGCTTTATCTATCAAATGCTGCAGGAGCAGCTTACCTATGCTTAAAATATATTTTTAAAAAAAAATCTCATAGAAAGAAAATCTTAGAATTATTCCACAACCCGACTAGATAGGCTAACCACTTGACCAACGTGGCAGGAGAATATTTACTACCTTTGAACATACTTACTCGAAGGTAACTTTACCCTAATATTTAACTGTAAAACTTTCAATCTATATTAGAAATCCGTTAACGTGTAGCTATGTAATTTAAGCGTAAAGTAAGCTTAGGTTATTTTAAGTTCTATGTAGACTTTCTGTAAAATACATTCAATAAAATATTACACCTTTTGAGTCAATCAATTTTAGCCTTTGGTGATTTCCAAACGTCACATGTCGGGTTCCCACGGAAGCCTGCTGCCCTGGGCCGTCATGTAAAACCACTTACGTGTTTAACATAGCCTAGCCTTAGCTTAAATGTTATTATCTAGCCTAAACAGCGTGCCGTGGAAATGGGCACGCATAAATAACCTTTCAATCAATACAAACAACTTGAACGACTCTTAAACTCTTATTAATATAATAACTACACTCGAGATTGAAGTACTAGTCACTCAAGAGATAAGTTGATCGTAGAGCTTTAGCAGCGGCGCAGTTAAGTTTGAATGTTTAAGTAGAAAATATTTTATCTTATTTCGATCGAAAAGCTAAGTTTTTATTTTAATCTCAGTAAAGAAATAATTAGAATTTATAAAATTAATTTTACTTGAATGTTTTAAATAAACATAAACTTAATGTAAGATATTATTTCAATTTAAGACTAAGCAAAGCCATGCCTTTTTTTATGTTTTTGTCATTTTTGTATTATTTTTTCATTAAGTCAGAAACAGTTTTAACCACAACAAAATTTAAACATTAATTGTTTTAAATACCTAGCCATTAGAAAATTATCTCTTGGTATATGAGACTTGAAATATATTACAAAATATATGATCGTGCCGTGTCTAGAATACAATGCAGGTATTGATTGTAACCCTTCTGATGCACCTAAGCCTATGGTGAATAAATTGATCTAAGCAGTTATTACAGTAGATAAAAGGGTAACAATATATGATTTATTTAATATAGAAACGTAATATACGTTTATACCTACTAACCCTAGCTTTCAAAACAAAGAAATAAACTAAAATTACGGAGTATATTTTGGTATTAGGCCGGTCATTTTATTTCGATACGAAACGCCGGTAATGATAACTACTCAAAAAGATTGTCTGCGGATCGCCGAGGCAAGTAATGAAGCCGTATTTAAGCTTTGGTCCTATAATCAAAATTGAATTACCGGAGTTGACATTCTTGCTACAAACTATGCTTTTTCTTTTTACGCTCCAATTCCCGTGGATCTTTTTGAATATTTAATGATCTTTTCCGTAGATAGAATGATAGTTATAGCTATAACTATATCCAACTGTAATGAGTACTATTTCTATCTATAATTGTACTCGGTGAGGCGATTAAGCCCCTGATTTCTACAAGAAGTAATTTCACCACTTTTTAAGTAGAGTTTTCTTAAGGTAAGAGTTGATTTTTTAATTTTTTAGCTTGTAAATCTACTCATATTCAAATTAATTATTTAAAATCATTGACATATTAATACTATGGACTTCGGGTCTAATGCAAAATTTACGTCAAAAGTGTCCCAAGATATTTTATACACACTAGGATGTATTTATGTTTTCATACACAAAATAACATTGTAATGTATGTCTTATCGTATTGTTATACAGTCTAATTTGCAACGGTCTAATTGCATGCAATAAGGAATCAGCTTCGATTGACGGTTACCATGGCAGCCTTTTTTTGACATGACAGCTTCTCGTGAAAATAGGACAACATAAATGGTGTGGAGTCGGTAGCTTTCAAATTTTTTTGGCATCTTATATTTACATATTATATTTACAGCAAATTTTAATTTATATTTACATATCCCTGACCTCTATATGCTGGGATAAATCTTGTACCAAATAATAATTGTTGTAATTATCTTGTATAAAATAATAATTAGTTATAATAATAATTAATTACACACCAAATCCACTAATGTACAAAATGATATGCCACTCGACATAGTTCTTTACTTTAAAATTTTAAGTTCTCGATATTTTCCTCTTTTTAATTAAACTGAAAATATATTTTTTTACTTCAATGACGTTAGATCACTTTTAAATAACTGTTCCTAATTTCATGTAGATAATTCTTATAGTTATCAAATTAATATACCATTATGGTAAAAGTTATTTGATTAATATTCATGACATAAAAAATAAAAGTTGACATAAAAAATAAAAATTTTTGAATTGAAAATAATCAAATTATTTTCATTCAAAAATTAAGTAATTAAATAATTCAAATGTTAAACAACAAAATAACTCTATGCAGTCGTTGTTCTAAAATATTCTATTGCTCACGGCAGATCCGAACTAAATGTGGTTAATTAGATAAACATATTGCACTCCTTCTATCCTATACGCGGGTAGCGTATGGGAAAAGGACAGATAGATACTTTTGTTCATTTTGTTTGTTTATGCAATTCGTTTCTATAGTTTATTAAAATTTTAATAAAATAGCCTGTTTCTAAGCAAAATAATACTTTAAAATCATCAGTAAATATTTACTTACTGAAAATATGGTACACCGTCTTCTTTTCTCACCTTACTCGGGTAGTTCTTACAAGTTTTTTATAACACATTACGGCATTATTGACGTGTATTCTGTCAGTCAGCTAATATGAGACTGAATTGCGATTGGAAATCATTTCGCGTTTTGGCTTACTTTTGGTTCGGACACTTTTTATCGCTGACCCGAAGTCCATAGTATTAATATGTCAATGTTTAAAATAGACTTAGTTTACTATCACTTACAAAACGTCATGTTTGACAATTTGTAGTCGTTTGTGGAGTTATTATTTTTTTAGAACATCTGTTAAGTTTCTCGTCGGTTCTACATTTTCTTTTCTTGTAGAATCTGCCTTCCAAATCTGACATTAAATTTTTTAAAAGAACGATCTTAGAGCCTTTGAGAGCCAGATTCCCATCATCAACGGCTTTTGCTATAAAATTGTACAAAAAGTATGCATGAAATATGTCAAATATTTACTATCTATTCCGGGAGCGATTAAAAAATTATACAGTACCTTTCTAAGACACGAGTTTTAAAAAGTTTTTGTATAACATTTTACTTGGTCATCCATGTAGTTCTAGCGGGCACCCGCTACTCCGTCTCCAAGAAAATCTGTTTTGTGACAGATCAAAAAAAGTAGCTTGTCTTTTTTCAGGCTCTAAACTATAACTGTAACAAATTTTATTAAAATCGGCTCAGTAGTTTAGACGTGATTGAATAACAAACAGAGTTACTTTCGCATTTATAATATTGGGATAGATAGTTTGAATTACGAATATATGATCAATAATGATGAAATGAGAACGATTAAGAATAAGATATAAAAACGCTGTAGATTAATTTAGATACCACTTTAAATATTAGATATGTTAAATATCTTAAGTGAGTGTTATAACAACAATTAAACTGCTAATTAATCTATGCTTTTTTAGTTTAAAAATATATTTTATACTAAACATTGTGTTAATTAACTTGTAATTAGTTTCAATTACTCTTGTAGGAAAAACAAGTGATTAAATTATCATAAATTAATTAGGATTAGACACCTAAGTAGGTATATCTATTAAAATGGAAATATCTTCGTCGAAGCAGAATAATTAATATACTAATTAAAAGGGGATTTTGCACAATTTTTAGGGAGAATTGGAAGGAATATATAAACGTTTTTTTGATGAAATAGAATAGATGGGTAGGTAGGTATATTAAATACTAGACGATGCCCGCAATTTCATCATTTCATCTGCTTAGTTCTTATTCCCGTGGGAATTTCAGGATAAAATGTGGCCCATGTGTTATTCTGAAATGTAACCTATATTATTGTGAAGGTTTTGCGTAAAAGAGTAACATCCATCCATCCATACATCCATAGAATCTTTCGCTTTTATAACATTAGTAATCATACGAGTATAAGCGTCTTGGCTAGGTCAAGTAGAATATAGTGTAGGTAGGTAATATGTACGGGAAGAAATCCAACCAAATATATTTGAAGTAGAAAGAAATAGTTTAAAAGCAGTTATGAAATGTCTTATTTGTCTGTTTGTAATGACTCTACCACCGGTTCAGAAGGTAGATTTTAGATTTTAAAGAGCCGCAACGTTTAGCAGGTTCTTTTTAACCGACAAAAAAAACGGAGGAGGTTCTCAATTCGACACGTATATTTTTTTTTTTTTTTTTTTTTTTTTTTTTTTTTTTTTTTTTTTTATATGTATGACCACGCATAACTTTTTACAGAGTTGTCCGATTTTGATAATTCTTTTTCTATTAGAAAGGGCATACTTCCAAGGTGGTCCCATTGTCACCATGTTAGGATCTGATGCTGATATCCTGGGGAAATTGAAGGAACTCTTCAAATTTTGGAGGCACGCTTACAACGATTTCGGTTTTTGTCTCGGTATCGGTAGCTTTTGGCTACTAGTGCCGTAGAATATACTATCACACTATAGTACGAGTACGTTACGTGTCGATAAATCACTAAAAAGTAAGAAATAAAATTTTTTAACAAAAAATAGAACCGACTCAAATCGCACTAAAAAGTAAAAAATAACTGTGTCATTTAGTTGCTTTAATTTACTTAAGCATATCTAGGAGTCGGTGCCAGCCAAGGTTTCTACTTTAAGGATGTTACCTAGAACCCACAAACTACTTTACTACGTAAAATAAATTAGTAATGCAGTTTGTGGATTCTAGGTAACGTCCTTAAAGTAGAATCCTTGGCTAGCACCGACTCCTAGATATGCTTAAGTAAATAAGAGCAACTAAATGACACAGTTATTTTTTACTTTTTAGTGCGATTTGAGTCGGTTCTATTTTTTGTTAAAAAATTTTTTAAAACAATATCTATTATTTACAATATTATTAATTTATAACCGTTCACAAATTATGTTACTTTTTATTTTTGTGTGAAGGTGGTAGGTAGCTGCAGAGAAAAGCACATAGAACCTTTTTTAAGCATGGTGAGAGGCCTATGTTTTTAACCAACGAAAAAAAACGGAGGAGGTTCTCAATTCGACACGTATATTTTTTTTTTTTTTTTATATGTATGACCACGCATAACTTTTTACAGTGTTATCCGATTTTGATAATTCTTTTTTTATTAGAAAGGGCATACATCCAAGGTGGTCCCATTGTCCGCATGTTAGGATCTGATGACGATATCCTGGGGAAATTGAAGGAACTCTTCAAATTTTGTAGGCACGCTTACAGCGATTTCGGTTTTTGTCTCAGTATCAGTAGCTTTTTGGCTACTAGTGCCGTATAATATGCTATGACAGTATAGCACCAGTACGTTACGTGGCGATAAATCACTAAAAAGAAAGAAATAAAATTTTTTAACAAAAAATAGAACCGACTCAAAGCGCACTAAAAAGTAAAAAATAACTGTGTCATTTAGTTGCTTTAATTTACTTAAGCATATCTAGGAGTCGGTGCCAGCCAAGGTTTCTACTTTCAAGGACGTTACCTAGAACCCACAAACTTCTTTACTACGTAAAATAAATGTTCCTTAAACTTGCTGGCACCGACTTCATAGATATGCTTAAGTAAATTAAAGCAACTAAATGACACAGTTATTTTTTACTTTTTAGTGCGCTTTGAGTCGGTTCTATTTTTTGTTAAAAAATTTTTAATCTGTACCTTATTGTCAAAACATCTCAATAGTCGCTGCGTAGAGGAGTAACACACATACACACACATTTATAATAGTGTGATACGACTTATTCACAAAATATCTTTGCTACTAATTAAAATATTTTATCTACTAGATACAGTCCAATTATTATTACACGGTATATCATTACAATTAACACAAACAGTAAAACAGTGTACTAAACGGCTTAACAATTTGTAAATTGAAATAATTTAACAAACTTATTTTTTGTATAAAAAACTTAATGTTGGTAAGGTAGGTATTCTTCAAATTTATAATAGCTTCTGAAGAAGTGAGCTGACTAGTTAAATTAAAAAAAAGCCCATCAATCACCGAATCAGGCATCGTTAACACACGCGTTGCATTAAATTTTATAAACCAGGCCCGTGGGGTTACCAGACAAGATTTGTTTTCAGGATATTACTGTATTGTACAATATTGTAAGGCTAGATTAAAATAAGGTGTGGATACTTGGATAGATATGCATTTACCGATTACCATATATGTAATTATAAATATGGCAAGATTATACCTAGTTTTTGTATAAATTACATATACTTTAAAATACATTACTGTACATAGCGATAGTGGTTAATGCCCATAAATATTGCTTTGCATAATAATGTGAATGTATATATTAACTAAATGTAGATACAATTTTTACTAAAAAATGCCACCTAATAAAGTTAGGTTGCATTCAATTTGATTTGTAAGTAAGACTAGCTTGGTACACTCCCTGATTCTGAAAATTTCACTCCCTGAAAATTTCTCAAGATAATTAAAGTTTTTGATAGAATAAATCTTAACATGTTAGAAATGCTATAACGTCACCTACAACATAAATTTGCCACTATTTTGATAAATATTTTCTATGAAGCTTAACAAGATGGCTTCAATTAAATTTTAAATATAAATTCACTAATTCACTATTATTAAAATAGCAGTGAAATGTGTTGGGAAGTTTAAACCATGTTAATTGCTTAATTATGCGATTAAATTTAAAAATTACCCTGATATAAACAACTATACATGAATAGAAATGGCCTTAAATTTTAAATCGCTGATAAAAAGATTTTATTTTCAAAATATGTTCTTATAGTTTAATTTTGTGGACAGTCCTGTATATTCTCAAACCCTGGCGACCGTAACTTATAGAGCACTTTGCTGTTAAAGATTCTGATCTATTAGGTGGATGAGTCGGCACTTCCCGCCGGTTAGCGCCAGCCAATATAAAGAGTCGTTTTAATACAAATTTAATCAACTGAATTCGGGCCTTTCTGCCTCGCTGAAAACATGTTGTCCTTCTTTGTAGACCCACCGTGTAATGACTTTAAGCGCCCATAAATGACTGTTGTTTGGAAATTTATTAACCGACGTTTTAAGTACGTATTGTGTCGTTTGTAGGACAGCGTCCTCATCCGATGATTAATCGTTGATTTCTATTTGAACGATAAATCCTTTTAAGTATTGGTAATGGATATGGTAGGTATTTATTTGTGTTAAGTATTTACCTGCTTTTTGTTATTTGCTTAGCAATTTTGACATTGTTGTCATCAATCTAGTTTATTTGATATTGCAAATGAGAATATTGCTATCGGTACAGTTTGTAAATATCGTTGTGCATTGAAAGGACTTCATTGAAACTTTTAATTAAAATTTACTTTTAGCGTAACTATTTCGATTAATAAAGGCAAATTATTACCATTAAAGATGTAGGTATTATTTTGCGGAAATTCTTAAATAAAAATACCGTTAAGATTTATTTTGATATCAAAATCTGACCAATTCAGACATTCCTTTGTCATATTTTAGTACTATAGCATCTTTAGTTAATGTTGATTTGAACGCCTTTGAATCATAGAATCATGATTTTGCGAAGAATAGTAAAAAACAACTTTTCATTAAAATATTTGCAGCCCGCCAACCCGCAGTGGCAATAAATTCTAAATTTCCTCTCTTATATGAAAGAAGAAGCCATTACCATAGCTTTTTTTCACTAATCTAGTTAAGACATTCATTCCGATAAAGGGTGGATCGGTACGTCTCACGCAATCCGGTAAACCTGGCAACGCAGTGAGTACACTGTCTCCTGCCAATAAACCTTCAACAAAGCCTAAAATAAATGGTATTAACAGATACTGCGAAAAGGAAGGAGGCTCGTTCGAGTTTTGCGCAATAACAACAATTTCAGATACCTCACACGATCCGCCTGCGCCTAGGCAACGGCAAGTAATTGGCTCCGGTCATGCTACGTTCCTGGCCGATTTAATTACCGCAAAATGATCAGTGTGCCGGCCTCCTGCAATTTACCTATCAATCAAATGCAGCTAAAGGAGAGCGGCTAGCTAGTGCAACTAGGGTTACTACTGCACTGTAGGTTGTGTCACGTAAAATGAGTGATGGCAAATATCCGTGTATTGTTGCACCCACGTTTTACAGTATCTCGTACAGTCATTGTTCATGTTTGTCTCTACTTGAATTTGATTCATCAAGATTAAGTCGTTTTACTATTTACTGCAATTTATCCATCGGCTTGTTTGCTAGAATTATCAAAATTTATATTATCTCAAGGATATTTGTATAAATAGATACAAAATACTATTGATGCAGAAATTAAAAAGAAAACTTAAATCAATTTCATTAAATTGTTTGATAGGTACGACAATAAACCTGCAGTCGCTTTAATTTTTAAAACTATAGTAAATCGATATCTCATATTCTTTTATAGTTATGATCACGTAGGTATCGACGACTCTATTTCAATTAAATAATTTCTGTCCACTGCGAGCGTAGTTAACTGTCAGTGCTCTTTTTACGTGACGTATACTTTATTTTTACTATAGATATAAGTTTCTATCATTAATAAATATACAGTACGGTGAAAGGCAAAGTTGAAACTCAACTGCATAATGTAATTAAGGAATCCAATCAATATGTAATGATTAAAATAAGGGTGGGAAAAGGAATACAGAAAGTTTTGTGTTCGGCTTATTAGTGACAGGTTCTCGCTTGACTAAGAAATATTCTGGTTCAGTAGATTTTACTACATTCTGATTATGCTTCTGCTACTGCTTGATAGTCAGTAATTAAATCTACATAAATATAAATGGTTACAAATATGCAACGCTCACTTCAGAACAGCTGGACCCATATTGACGATTTTTCACAAGCTTTATTTGTTTAATTTGCCGTTTTTGTCAAATTTTAGAAGCTAAATAAGAAGTACTGATTGACGTTTATTTGGATGTAAAGGCATACCTACTGGTAATATGATAAATTATCTATGAGTTAGTTATAATGGAGTCAAAAGGTAGCTATATATTGAAAACAATATGATATTTACCGAAAAACTGGAAGGTAAAAATCATCATGGCAGAAAAAAGTAGTAAATAAAATTTAATAATACGAGTAATTAACCTATATGGAGTGTCGAGATTGCTTTATGATGATCAAAGTCTCGCGACAAATTTTGTTTTGCAGCAACAAATCCACTCAGTTGCAGTTTCCCAATAAACTCGTTTTTCGGAAAAACAAACCCAATAAATAGCCATTAAGTTCTACGCAGTTGTTATAATGAACGCTAAAAAGTTCCGCGCGGCCGCATAAAGTGTTAAAACGTGGAGCGATTTTTTTTCATGCATCTCTCACCATTTTCGGTCTTAAGCTTTAGTTTTATCAAGACATAAAGACCCTTATGAATTTATCGTGAATGGCGTTGACAAAAATGAGAATATAAATAATGTGATGAATTATTCAGCGTGATCGGTATGGAGGGCCGTTGTTTCCGAGGTAAAAACGTTTCGCGCGCCCGCTCTACGGAATGCTGCCTCCGATGCCTTTTTGTGTAATTGTCTTGGAGCACGCACTCATCCATTATCTACTAACTGATTTAGGAATTACAGAATCCGACAATTTTTTACCTAGACCCCAACTCCGGCTAATTCATGCTGAATTCGAAATTCACGCTGTGAAGTTTCAATTTTATATCCAATTATAAAAACCGATTACAATGCGCCTCGCGCTAATAAGGTAATTAAATAATCGATTAAAGTGTGTTCAAGCTCTGAACAGGTTATATAAGCAATTATTAATGTTGAATAATTTCCTAGAATCAATTAGTTTCTTCAATAAAAGCTCTCAACATGGCTAATTGTGTCCAACTTGTATCTACAAGAAAATAAATACCTTCAAGAACTGATAAATAAAATAAACAATAAAATGTAAACACACTTACGTTTACCGTAAATTCACATTCACATTAACTAATAGGTGATTAAATAGTAACCTATA
Organism: Mycalesis mineus; assembly: GCA_034621355.1. Lineage (NCBI taxonomy): Eukaryota > Metazoa > Arthropoda > Insecta > Lepidoptera > Nymphalidae > Mycalesis > Mycalesis mineus. Next base: position 12,179,042 of record CM067886.1, on the reverse strand, counting down.
ACCTGTGTATAATAACGCAAGCAAAGACTGGTCATTCCTTTTTATGTATCAATTTTATTCTCAGCAATAGAATTTATTTTTTTACTTTTGAGAACTTAACTTCTTCCTAGGTAAAACACAAATATTTTCGCAACGCAGGCATTTTGTATGCAAACTTTTATGATTTATTAAATTCGCATTTAAAAATCACTTTTACATATAATAACGGAAATCAAAATATTTCTTATATCTCGCATACGACTTAATAAGAATTCCTAAGCAGCCTTCGTCCGTGGGAGTGCTTAAAATCAATATTTGTTTTTATGCTTGAATAAATCACCAATTTATGAATTATGTACTTATTAGTGCAGCTTCGATTGTATTTTATTTATTTGAATACTTATTGGGAGTGTTACATTAAAATACATAATACATTAGAGTTAACACTTATAATGTTTGACACAAAATTAAAAAGTGAATACATAAAAAGTTCACCTAACCATAAAACAAATTAAAAATTCTTGTCTCGCTGCGCCGCTTTAATTTGGCCGATGCCATTGTATCTATAATTAATACTAATTTGCAGTTTTCATTGTTATTCCGCACCGCAGCTTTGATTATCAAACTTTTTTAAAGAAAGCACGTCCACCTTCCCTTTGAAAGCTGAAGCGGTAGCGTATGATTGCTTCCGCGAAAGCAATTTGAACCCTAATCCGTCGCAATAAGATCTAAAAGCACGCATCGCCGTGTTTAAATTATTACTAGTGAGCAAGGCATTGCAACAGTGGTTCGCGTTTACTCACGTTTGGCGCTCAATGAAATTGCATCAATCGGAACCGTGCCGCTATTATCGGTATTTTTATTAAAGGTTTAATTTGATTTAGTATTTAACTTTTTCTGTTTTAAAAACTTCAGGTGTCACTTTTTCAATTATTGTCGGAAGGGATACTTCTTTAGATGTTTGCTTACTGTTGTACTGTTGAAAGAGCGCGCAATTATTTTAATACGATAATAATTGCCAACAGGATGCGGACGAGCTTCTGTACGGAATACTAAAGTTTACGGACGTGATATATCGAAAGTGTTAAATTACAGGCACTCTTCGACCCCCGGGCTTAATCGGCGGGAGCAAGCCGAAAGTTGCGACGCCGGCGGTTGTTTCGAAGATAGAACAGTACAAAAGAGAAAACCCGACGATCTTCGCGTGGGAGATTCGCGAGAGGCTCATTTCTGAAGGTAGGAACGATCTTAGCTAATAATTGTGTAACATTTTGTATAAGTCAGGAGCTAAATGTTCCCGCTTAACGCGTAAATATCATGAGCGCCCTGAGCGATCACGCCTGGGCACTCGTAGCTGCGCATTCATCTCTTTTTCAAGACATGCATTTTAAGTGAGCGAAATGACGATCACCGAAAGGATTTGGTACAAAAACGAAAAGGTATCTACAGATCATGTGCGAGGTGGGCCAGCGACCGCGACATAGGTAGGATACAAAGTATAAGTTTAAAAGAACTGTGACAATCTCAGGTCTACAATGTTTCAATTCAGAAGACTTTAATTGGAAAAAGCTTCATCTTTTTGATTCTTAGTATTTAGGTCATCTAATAATGTTAGGTATATTTATTTGTTTACCTATTGTGTGGTAGATTATATAACAATTTCAGATTGTTTTTCTTTTTTTTATGTTAGAACATTTTCGTTTTTCGTTCGTTCGTTTCGTTGAAAATAGATTTGTCTCGTACGTCGTATGTCTTCTTGGTAACTAATAAAAAGTTTTTATTTTCTATTAACTTCTATTTTCTGGTGGCGCTTATAATTCCCGTTGTAAAATGTCGTGAGCTGTTTATATATTTATAGCGAAGTTCAATGATAAATTATTAACTGACTATATTTAGTCTTATACCATTTTAGTACTATTTTTTCACTGCACAAGACGTCCGTCAGCGCTCTTTTTGTGTGACACCTATTAGTACACTGATCAATGTCATGTCATTGTCTTTAATAGAGATAATATTGACAGGTATTGTTAACTGGAATTATTATTAGTTCATAATATTATAACAACAACTAAATTGTCAAGTGTTCAACTAGCTCTGTTATTAAGAAAATAAGCATTAACGATCATTATAGGGGAATTATTAACAACGCTCGCTTTTAATCGTTTACTTGTCTAGTTTCTGATGTTGCCTTTTTAAATCGTTGCCTTCTTTTGTTCGTGGCAATAATATTAAGATTTAATAAAATGCAAATGGCTGAAACTGTCGGAGTATGCCCGACTAATATCGGACCCAAACACAAGAGTTTGGCTTTACGTCGCTGTTTATAAATGTAAAATACTCGCGACAGTTTAAATTTTGTTAATTTAACGATCAATTAATTTTTCATCTTGGATCTATTGCGTATCTCGCACATAAATAATACGTTATAAATAATTTAATTATAACACATAAGTTAGAGGTTATTAAACATTTATTTTTAATACATAACAAGCGAAGATTAAAAGAAATTATGATCATAATTTTTTCTGGTTTTAAACATATCGGGTACTTATTAATATACAGAGATGCGATTTATTTGAAATACTTCTATTTCAAATGCAAATACAAAATGCAAAATACCTATTTTGTATTTTGCATTTAAATGCCTTTTAGTAAAAATCATTTTGTATTTTATTTGAAATACCTTTCGAGACGTATTTAGTATTTTTAATATTCATTTCAAAATGCAAAATATAGCTTGGTCAATCCACGATGGCTCGTAGTGTTTTGTTTTTCAAACGCTTACAGTGCAAGTGTGCAATAAAAACTGCAAGAATGTGAGTTCTATTACTACGTAACGAGTAGCAATGTGTGCACACTCACACAAAGTGTCAAGTTAAATATGTCAACAAGAATGTCATGTTTGACTAGCAGTATGCTCTACTTCATTTTAACTCATTTTTTAAAAATGAATATGTCGTGTTGGTCCTGCACAGCAAAATTATATTGTGATATAGGTTAATATATATATATCGGAGTATCACCATTCTTCTTGACATCATCTTTAGTGGTTCTTAATCTCTTGGGCGTTTTCTAGGGTTACAAAGACTTTGTCTTCACGAACAGATATATTGCAAGTTCACAATGTTTTGATACATGAAATAGATTTTTATAATTCCTGGCGTATTATAAAGATTCAGAACAGTAGTTTATTCACACCCATCTTACTTTACTCCCTAATTTTATTTACTTCTTAAAAACACTTTTACACTGGTCCAACTCGACCAGTGTAAAAGTATATCCTCTCCGCACTCCAGACACAAACTAACTACCCAACTCCTTTATTCCCCTCAAGATGGTGTAAATACTCTACTAGGACTTTGGCGCCCGACTCTTTTATTGGTTGGAGTATTAAAACAAATCAATCATTCATTCATTTATCAAATCAAATTGAATTTAACTTTGTGTTAAAGTTTTAAGTAAGCACCTATCTCATATCTCTCATTAAATGATTAACAATTAGTTCTATTTCGATTACTTTCATAAAAAAAAATTGGTTGTCTGTAAAGTCGGTTTACTGACGATAGTTGAACGTGACAATGTCTTAAGAAAATACTGATGGAATGGTAGCATTTGATTGGTTATTAAAATTTTTAATTTAAGTATATTTTTATAAATATTAATTTAAATTAATAAAATAATTGATTTTGATTTTATAAATTTATATTTTAAATTTATAATAAATATATTCATTTTTAATTTAAAATTAATATATTTAATAATTATATTTAATAGACGGATGTCGAACGCTGCCGAACGCAAAGGCCGATTGTGCTTCTTTGTCGCTCGTTCAGCGCTCTCGCTTGCACTTCAAGCCTTACATGGAACGCCTCAAAGCGAGGTAACGCCGTATGAGTCATGTTTTTTCGTGCGTGCAGCCGGCTCTATCGAATTACAAGACGTTGTCACGTCAAAAACTCGTGACATACTAAAAATAATTACATCCACAGACAGTAACATTTCCATAAACAATGACGTCTATTACAATATTACAACAATCTATTCTAAGTCTCTAGTCTAATTCCTTCGACATATATATTAACCCATTTAAAAATATCTTAAAAACACACATACCCACAATCATCTCAGATAGGTACCTAGTATATCTATTTTTCTTTTGTTTAAACAGTTTAATGATTGAGCTCAACTCCACGCTGTCTTGTCTACCATACCCCTAGCGTTTTTGTAAAGCGTGAACCCATGATATCTATTATTATTTTGATTCATTACAAGTTAGTTTATGTAAACTAATATGGAAGCGGGCTAACTTGTTAGGAGTAGCATGAAATCTACATTCCTTTAGTTTCTACACGATACCGTACCGGAACGCTAAATTGCTTGACGGTACGTCTTTTTAGTAGGATAGTACCAATGTATATATAGTACAAATACCAAAGCTATTTTGCTAAGCTAATTTGGAAAATCTATATTGGCAGTAACAAACCAACCAATCAAGTGACCTTTGTAGAAAAATTAAAGTCGAGTCGGTCAACCTGAAGGAATGGGCAACGGAACGATTCTTCTGGCTAAGTCACATTTAAATGTGTAGTTTATCATCATACGATACGTTTTTTTGACATTATAAATATAATATTGGTAAAAAAATTAAGTAGAGCATCATTCCGTTGGGTCATGACACGCAGCGATACAACCTACAATAGCACGTGTACACCGAGCCGTGGTCGACTCGAGACTGATGTTCGAACTGTACTCCCCGCACCCTTCGGTTTCCCCGCGCGAGAAATAGTGGGGCGCGTCTTAGTGAATTGAACTATCAGTACTTTGTGATTAAGTTTAGCCAACATTACCAGCCCAACTAAATGAAATGAACGAATATCGCTTGTATTGCCAATATTGACCGATAGAGACGCCTGCTAAAAAATTTATAATAATAAAATAAGATCTAGATACATAATAACCGAAATAAATGGCCACACAATTCACAAAACGGTGCTATGGCTATTTTTTCGTTAGTCTAGTTTTTTACATTATTTTAAGTAAACATAATAATTATTATTAACATAACAGAATATATTGATACGCCATTTGGCTCAGCATTGTATCTGTATTCTATTTTTTATGATAAATACCTAAAATAAATAAAAATATCATACGATTTGGTCAAAAGATATTTTATTTCGAAAAAGTATTTTGAAAATAGCTATTTTGCATTTAGTATTTGAAATACAAAACACAAAACTATTTGGTATTTTGCATTTGAAATAGTAAAAATAAAAAGTATTTTGCATTTTGTATTTAAATGCTTTTTTGGAACCATTTTGTACATCTCTGTTAATATACTAGTCTGGTACCTATAGTTAAATTATAGTCATCATTATCAGCCTATTAACGGCCCACTACAGGGCCAGGCCTCCCTCCTTACAGGAGAGCGTGGAGCGCACACCCACCACGCTGCTCCAAAGTGGGTTGGCGGGCTTAGGGTGATAATGTTTCATTTATTAACGATCACTATCAGATGTTGATGATAGTGACCGGGATCGACATCGTAATGTGCTCTCCGAGGCACGGGGGTGTAACACCGCCAACTTCCAGACTACGGGCTGGGAATGTACTGAATATTTCATAGAAGAATGAAAAAGCTCAGAATTATTCCATGACCCGACCGAGGGATCGAACCCAGGACCACGTGATCGACACACATAAGCTAACCACTTGACTATTTATAGAGCTTTAAATAAGTTTACATTTAAGTACCTACTCGTTATATTAAACTTATTTTGTATGAATGTATGGACTAGTATATTAAGTACCTATAATAACTTTGTATTCTATCATGTAATTTACTATTCTACACATAGTTATTCGTCATTACATAACCTTTTTATTACTTTAATATATTATCTATATTATTAATTTCGTGACAGGGTACGGTAGAATCGATCGAAACCTTAGATGAATAACAAAAATAAAAAAAAATATTGATTTTGAAATCGTGATTTTAGAATTAGAATTAAACGATTTTTTAATTTTTTTGGTTTAATTTGGAATTAAGGAGAATTTCGTTTAATTCTAATGACACTGACTAACAAACCGTAGTGGCTATTCAAACAAACCGCAGTCGCCATCTTAGATACGCCTCGCCAATCAACACATAGCGTGCGTCGCGTTAAAAAAGTATTCATCACAAAGAACCATGTGACTCATGAGACTGTGTCAAACGAAACGTTTTGCCGGAAACATTGAGTGAGGAAAATTTGTATGAAAGTCTGTCATAGAAAATTAGAAGGGCAAGTGGTTTTCTCGCGGGCGACTGCTAGTTATTTATATATTTTTATTACTGAAATCTAAAAAGTGAATTTTACTCACTCTGACCGGTAAACCTGGCATTATGTTACAAAGCATGCGTGTAGCTACTTTCACATACATCGCTTAATTTTGTGCCTACATACTTATTCAAACATCCTGTTAGTTATTTTATAAGTATTCCTGCAATGAAACGGGCTGGCTACGTATGATTCAAGTACCGATTCGCGATAAACCGAATATTTTTTTTACTCCTTGAAACACATTGAAGTGGAACAGCATAAAAAAATGGAAATTGATTTCTTATTAAAAAATAAATAATGTTACAATAGGTTAAAACCAAGCAAGGGCAGGGCAAGCTAAAGTTATACATAGTAAAAGGTTACAAAAATCCCGTGCCACAACAGGATATATTACAGTCCTATTAGTTACGCAAAAATATGTCTCATATATCACTTCTATTAAAATTAAATAACCTAGCAAGCATGTCAGGAATACGTCTTCCATTAAATTACGGGTCCATAGAATTTTATCTTCGATCAGGAATAAAACCAGAACGAATAAGTGTCGCTTTTATTGACAGTGGCACACACATTTGGCCTCCTTTGACAATAACTAATTGTTGTAGAGTTATATTAAACTATAGTAGAGTAATACAGATCTCCTTTAATAATACTTTAAATTGGTGACGACCAAATCTCAACTTAGGGGTAAATAAGCTTTTTTAATTAATTTATTAATTCACTCGTTTTAAACAGACTTACGATTTATAAAACTACTACTTTTTAAAAACCTAATATTCAAAAATTTTACAAAACTTCAGAAAAAAATATTTATAAAAAATTTATAGCCAGTGAACTTTTTACATGACCCGAACTTTTCCAAACAATTTTCCAACTCATCAGCTATATTCAACTAAAAACGTTGTGAAGAAAAAAATGAGTTTTAACTTCATTATACCTTGCGCATGAACCAATAAATTAATCACATTATGTACCTACGAACTAATGTGTTTAGCTAACAAGGTCGAGTGTAATAGGCGCACGGGTATCCAGGCAGCCACTAATAGCTAAATATCCAATTAGGGGATTTGACCACTTGTGTATTGAACTTCGAGTCGTGTCAATACGTTTTGGTGGGTCAGCTGGTAAAGCCAACGAAGTGCAACCCCGAATATGGTCTATTAGTTTCGGTGATGGCTGCCGGCTTACCGACAGCGGATACGATGTAATATGAGATGGAGGTTTGGGCCTATGAAAAACAGCTGCTCTAGGTGGTATATTAACTACTTACTGATCCTGTTACGTTACTTATGTACGGATATTGACGGGCAAAAAAAAGGATCGTTTGAAAAATCTTACACGGCTTTATTTCTATTAAGGAGGAAACAAATAACTCTTTTACATAAATAAATTTCATTAATTTCTAGCACATCGTCCATGTAGAGTTCTAAATAATACTGTGAGGTGATAATAATAATTAAGTAATTATGAAATCTGAAGAAAGATTTCTTATATTTAGACCACTTAAAAAACTTCATAGTATCTATTTCATATAGATCGTAACTATTTCATATAACAGAAGATAAAAAAACGGGAAACAATTATCACACCTACTTTTTATAAATAGAACTAACGTCATACAGATACTATGGTGAACTTATATTTTTTTTTCGAAAAACTTAGTATATGAATATTTGGAAACTTGTTTTCATTGTTTAAAAATATATCGCCTACCTATTTTACAAAAGGAAAAATTTTTGGACTCGTATTGAAGTGGATTTTGGGGTGTAAGAGGCCCGCCTTCCATCAAAGTGGCCTAAGTCAACCTCACCTGCTCGCGGTGCACCCTGCTGGTAGACAAACGAGGCTCTGGCGTTCTTTGGTCCCCTTTTTGGGTCGTTGTGTTCGATATCACGCAACATAATCCTAAAGATATCTGGCTTCGTGGGAGGATCTGTTATTAGATCCGTCTGGCTAGCGACCACACTTCTGCCGTAATCAGTCGCCAAGCATTATTGCGTTCCGACTGCGAGCGGAAGAGCCAGTTCCTTTCCCTCTCCCTTTGATTGTTGCATCATGTGTGACCTTGTGGTCCGTTGTAGAATACAAGTCGACCTTATTTTCGTAGGCGTGATGTACTGGCGCGGGGTCCAGGGAGACCCGATGAAACGGTTGTCCGCTGGCCGCCCGTTGGTCCGGAGGGGGCCCGAACCTTGGATGTCCCGTCCATGGAGGCTGCCCCGCCACTGACGAAAAAAGTCCGGTGAACGACCGGCGTGCCGGAGTGGGAGACCGGTGTGGAACCCGCCGGTCATTCAGCGGATGGGATCGGGGGCCCTTCCGTCCCCCGCGCCAGTAGCTCACCCAACCTGCGCATTTTAGATCGTCCAATTTACTTTTTTTGACCGTGAGATTACCTGTGATGTAGTAATCACCCCCTAACCCCCCCTTTCTTTTTACCAACACCCAATTATGAAAAGCAGAAAAAGTAGAAAACGTTCTACAGCGGTATCTCGTTCCACATTTCCAGTTAACTTTTGTAACATTAGAGGTCTACATTCGAATCTTAACGCAGTTCATCATCACCTTGAGACTGTTAAGCCGGCCCTTCTATTTTTAACTGAAACCCAGATTTCTTCCCCTGACGATATCTCATACCTCTGTTACCCAGGATATAAATTAGTCCATAAGTTCTTACCGCATGCAGGCGTCTGTGTATACATCAGAGAAGACATTTGTAGTCAACGCTTACTCAGGCTTGAAGTCGGGGACCTATCTCTTCTATGGATTCGCATCGACCTTGGGGGTCTAACCCGGGTATATGCATGTCTATATAGATCCCATAGCGGTAATGCAGAAGCAGACCGTCTCTTCGACCATGTTCAATTAGGTATCGATCATGTGCTTGAGCATATTCCCTCTGCTGAGGTGGTGATCTTAGGCGACTTTAATGCCCACCATGTGGAGTGGCTTGGATCGCGAATCACTGATCATGCAGGTAGATCTGCTTACAACTTTGTCCTGGCTTACGGGTTAAGTCAACTTGTGTGTTCTCCAACTAGGATACCCGATGTCGCCGATCATACGTCATCTATATTGGATCTTTTCCTTACCACTCACCCGAACAATTATCATGTTAGTGTTGATGCTCCTCTGGGCTCATCCGATCACTGCTTATTAAAAACTAGTGTGCTTTCGCCTCCTACAACGCGCACTCGTGAGATAGGTAAGCGTCAAATCTGGCATTATAGATCAGCGGATTGGGATGGATTGCGTGAATTTTACGCCTCTTATCCATGGAGGCAGCTTTGTTTTTCTGAAGGTGACGCCAGCAAATGTGCTGAGGCTATAGCTAACGTAATACTGCAAGGCATGGAGTGCTATATTCCTAATGCTGTAATTCCGGTTGGGGATCGTACTCAAAAGTGGTTTAATGGCCTCTGCAATAAGTCTGCTAGCCATAAACAATCTTCATACCAGAAATGGATCGCTGCACATAACAAAAAAGACCCAATGGCGAAGAACTTAAAGAAAACTTTTAACGCCGCCTCCAAATCCCACAAAAGTGCCATTGCCAGGTCGAAGTTCAGGTTCATCGACAGAATTGGTCAGAAATTAGTTACGATGCCATCTGGTTCTCGTGCCTTCTGGTCTTTGTCAAAAGCTATTCAAGGCAATTTCTGTCGCTCTTCTTTTCCACCTCTCCGCAAGCCTGACGATTCACTGGCCTACTCTGCTAAAGAGAAAGCTGATATTTTTGGTACTCTCTTTGCCGATAACTCGACGCTAATTGATGGAGGGCAAACACCGCCTACCATCCCGCGGTGTGATAGTTCCTTGCGTGACATTCGTTTCACTCAGCGTGACGTACGCAAGGCGCTTTTGTCTCTTGACATCAACAAGGCGAGTGGGCCAGATGGTATCCCTGCGGTTGTTTTGAGAACCTGTGCACCTGAGTTGACTCCAATCCTGACGCGTCTGTTTCGACTCTCCTACTCCTCCAGCAATGTCCCTTCAACATGGAAGACTGCCTTAGTGCACCCTGTACCTAAAAAAGGTGATATGTCAGATCCATCTAACTACAGGCCTATCGCCATTACTTCCCTGCTATCCAAAGTGATGGAGCAAATCATCAACGCAAAATTGCTTGGGTATCTAGAAGAACATCAGCTCATCAGCGATCGTCAGTACGGTTTTCGACACGGCCGATCAGCTGGTGACCTCTTAGTATACCTTACTCACCGTTGGGCACAAGCCATCGATAGCAAGGGAGAGGCCCTTGCGGTGAGCCTGGATATTGCGAAGGCATTTGACAGGGTTTGGCATAAGGCACTTCTATCCAAATTGCCATCTTATGGACTCCCGGGAAAGCTCTGCGATTGGATCGCCAGCTTTCTTAAAGGTCGTAGCATTAAAGTCGTAGTCGACGGTTCGTGCTCCCTTTCTAAACCAATTAATGCTGGCGTTCCACAGGGCTCAGTGCTGTCACCCACGCTATTCCTATTGCACATCAATGATTTGCTTATCTGCAAGAACATTCATTGCTATGCGGATGATAGCACGGGTGACGCCGTTTACAATGGTCGCGCTCAGCTTTCTCCTGTTCAGCTGGGGGAGTGCCGGTCCAGACTTGTGTCTGAAGTTGAGACCACCCTTGACCAAGTCTCAAATTGGGGCGCACGTAACATTGTGCAATTTAACCCCAGTAAGACACAAGTTTGTGCATTTTCTGCCAAGAAAACAGCGTTGTGCTCCTCACTGCTCTTTCAGAACACTCCCATTTCGCCGAACAAAACTCTCGGAATTCTTGGTGTCGACATCTCGAATGAAGTCCAATTCCGCGATCATTTGGAAGGAAAAGCTAAGTTAGCCTCTAAAAAACTTGGGGTGCTCAACCGAGCCAAGCGCTACTTTCAGCCTAAGCATCGGCTCCTACTCTACAAAGCCCAAGTACGTCCACATATGGAGTACTGTTCACATCTTTGGGCTGGAGCACCTCAGTATCAACTCCTTCCTCTTGATCGCATTCAAAAGCGGGCAGTTCGACTGGTCGACAATCCCGAACTTACAAGCCGGCTGGAGACTTTAGAGCACCGTAGAGAAGTTAGTTCTCTATGTGTGTTCTATCGTCTCTACAATGGCGAGTGTTCTGAGGAGCTGTTTGAACTAATACCACCATCTGTCTTTTCGCAGCGGAGCTTGCGTCGTAGAGACCAATTCCATCCTCACCATCTTGATGGTTGGTCATCTACGACATCAAGATTCTCCAGAACTTTTCTTCCACGAACCTGTAAATTGTGGAATCAACTTCCCGCCCGGGTTTTTCCTGGAAATTTTAATATGGGGGTATTTAAGGGGCGTATCAACTCTTTCCTCAAAGGCCGGCAACGCACTAGCAATGCTTCTGGTGTTGCAAATGTTTATGGGCGGCGGTAATCGCTTAACATCAGGCGACCCGCATGCTCGTTTGCCCGCTTTATTTTCGATAAAAAAAAAAAAAAAAAAAAAAAAGAAGTAGACACCGCGCTTTGTGGGTAGATTGAAATCAAATCAAAATCATTAATTACAAATAGGCTTAAAAACAGGCTATTTTATAAAGTCAAGTTAGCGAGTAGTGACTACTATGGGATCAGTAAGCAGATTCTGCTAAGAAAAGACAGCAAGAAATTCAGCAGATGCTCTTTAAAAAGCCAGTCTTTGAGCCGAAATTTTAAATTTCTCTGTTCTGCGATAAATCGGGCAAGTTAACATAATTGCATTACTCAAAGACCTGCCCTGATAGATCTTCAAATAGGGTTTTAAACTATTTCAAGTACATATTTAAAAATATCTTGTCAGGCTGTTAGTATCAGGCAAGGCAAGACAGATGTGTACCTATTCATTCTAGGTATCTCTGATTTCCGCATCCGTAGCAATGATGAGTTATGTTTGCTGATTACTTTTTATTTCCAAAATTGATAATTGCAAGGTGTGAAATTGACTACCTTTTTGTATGACAGTCAGTTATCCAGGAGCAGGATTCCTTTCTGTCATTAAACAATTAAACAACAATGTTAAACGAATGTTAAGCAACCTAACACACGATTAGGATTCCATTCGATTTGAAGTGTTGATGCAAGAAGATGATATCGCTCTAATTAGGAAAAAGTATGATTTATTTTCTGTCTCGTTGGACTGGGCCAGAGTTAGACTAAGTGACTTCAGATCACGAGATATTGGGTTGAGTCCTGAGTCGGACTGAAATATCTATTAAGATTTTCATTTATATGTTAAAATTCTCAGCCCGGTGTTAGGAAATTGGTAGTGTCACACCACCTTGTTTCGAAGAGTAAATCAAGCCTTCTAATCATATCGATCCTGTCTCACGAATCATATATTGACACCCTCTAAGCCCACCTACATACATTGGATCAACATGATCTGAGCTCCATATTCACTTTTATAAAGGTGGATAGGAAGACAAGCCTTGTCGTGGATGTTAACAACAGGATGATAATATTATAGCTCGTTTATATACTATATACCCCTAACCTAACATCACGCTGATTGGGTTCTATATGGCATCATATCGGGTCACTGATTCTAATTTATTTGAAATCGAATTCAGAACCTCTTTATTGTAAACTAAATCATTAGTAACTGCGCTAGTACCGTCGTACCTACATGTAAAGTTCCTAAGTCCAAAGTAATGGAATTTCTCGAGACATTAAAAATGTCGCTCGTTTCTTATCTCGGTCGTGTAGAAAAATACAGCACAAATGATTAAAACATTTATATGTACATATCCATACAGCTGTACACAGTGCCGTGTTGATTAAAAATGCGAATTACGAAAACGGCACACACATCTGAAAGAACATGATGGGCGGTTTTAGCTTTGAGGCGAACGAGCCAATTGCGATAATTGCGCCAACGACACCTCTCGTGCTCTCCGCGATGCTACAAAACCAGCTCTATTGCACCAGAGCGCAACAACGTAAATTAACTCATAATAACTGCCTAGTAAGGAGCGAAATTCCTTGCACCTAAAAGGAATTCGAACTTCCTCGTGAATTCTTTTGCAGTTCTCTAGTACAGTGCAAGTAGGGTGTGCGTGAGCCTTAAACAGGTTTCGCTTATGAGACCATTTCTGGTTTACGATATCATTGAAGACCGGATTAGGAGAGGATAACATTCCTGATAGGAAGCTTTGCAAAACTGAGCTGTTAAATTGGTTATAGTTATTAAATGCACAGCTGGTGAGGTGACTTCCGAGAGCATCGTTTGATATTGTTTATTGTGATATAGTTATAATGTCTACATTTTATGATACAAATAGGAATGATACAAATAGGAATGCTACTGAAAAGTCTTTTTGTATCTACTTTACATTACTAACATACTATTTTAACAATCCGCTACAATATCAAGCCTCCCATCTTGTAACTAAGGGTCATGAAACTAAGATCAGCTACTGTACTTCATTCAGGTTTGCGGGGCTGACGGCAATAATATTTGAAAATAAAATCTCTCTTTGAAAATAAAAACTCGTCGATATCGAGAACGGTAAACGCAAATTTTATTTGATTGAATAGATATATTCAATTCCATATAAAGTTTGCCTTTACGCGAATGTGAAGTTTTCGATTTGTTTTGGTGAAAGCTCACACTAGGCACTCAGATGTACTGTATCAATGGCTTAATTTGCCGAAGCACTGGGTGTACCACCATGTAAAGGGTAAGAATAAGTATGTACTGAAAATAATTTTGAATTAGAATTGACTTAGAAACTTTTCATATATATTGTCAAATGAAGAAAGAGATGCAGGACTTCTTACGTAGTCACGTGAGGGAGAAATCGAAATTTTACCATTTTGTCATATCTACTAACATGTAACTTACCAGCATCCATATTCACATTCATAGATTTTACCACTTACAAATACAGGCCATTATAGTTCTGTTTCAACCGAAGAAAAAACGGCGGGATTTTGATAATTCTTTTTATATTAGAAATCCTTCCAAGATGGTCCCATAGTCGTCATATTAGGTCGGTTAAACTCTTCAAAGAGTTAGTTTTACGCGAATATCGCTTTTTGCCCACAAGTGCCTATAGTGGAACTTTTATAGTTTAATACGATTAAGTTTTTCTTATAAAAACAAAAACCCGATTGCTTAGAAGTAATGGACTGAAAAGAGAATACAAGGATTGCTATATCTATTTTAAATTCTAAATACTTTATGGGGCTGCAGGCAGGTATAATCAGTTTTGGTGGATCTATCTATGTCCGCATATAGCAAAGTATTATTTGTCCCTGCCTGCAGCACCATAAAGAATTTAGAATTTAATATAGATATGTTTTTTTATTGTTCAGAGATGCATCTACATATACAGTAGTGTCTGTAGATGCTTCTCTCAACAAAAACATGAAGCCCTGAAAAATAACTCAAAAGTGTATGTTCAATTTCATTTTAAGTCGGAGCAACTATTACACTAATAGCCTAGAGCCTGCTGCATGAAACTTAAAAATATAGTATTACTTTTAAATAAAATTGAAGTAAGCAGTAAGTACGGGTAATTATTTGACATTCGCTTAACCGAAGTGGTCTTTAAGTTTAGACAGCGAAGAGCTACTGTGGAACGCCACAATGCCAATCATTGTGGTGTTTTTTTCCTCTTATCTCTGTTTCTGGCTGACATTATCGTCATTTGTTGAAATGTGTTTAAAATAATTGCTCGATCGCAGTGCGCCCATGACTATAGCGTTCGTGAAAATTGCACGCGATGCCGCGCCGGTTGTTCTGCGTAAATGCTCACATATTTGTTGTAAATGCAGTGTTTTGACCTCGGACGTTAAAATTGCTAAAAATCGTCCCGTTAGCCTTTGCGGTTGTTTTTCGAATCGTTGAAAAGGCTTTGTTCGGTCGGAGCGAGATGTAGTTATGATTGATTCTATTAGATCGGATGGTTTCGGTGTATCAAAGCGTGTTGACTGGACCGGACCACCTGCTGATGAGGGAGCCGCTATCGAATAACACGCGATATCAACATTTTTTAGAAGTGTATTGTATATTTCATTTGTATTAGATGTGTTTTTTATAATTTTAATTCAAGTATATACAAATTAAAAAATTTACCTACATTATATTTTTTTAATTTCAAGATTGCAAAGACGTAATATGTCAGGTTGGTAGTTTAGTACCTACTGCTGAATTATTTGTAGTCAAAATGCGACTGTTTTGTTTTATTTTTGTTATTAACAAGTAAAAACATATTTGAACTAGAGAATATACTTTTAATAACAATAACTCGAATAAAATTTATTATCAACATTTTTTGTTGAAAGTGTTTGTAGCACCTAGCACACAAGATTGCGATAAAAGCGTAGCTTGCACTGCTGCTCCTGTTTACTCAATATGGCTCAACTTTGTTCTTTTCCAATTTCCAAATATAATAAAATAAAAATAGGTAAAGTTTTATGTTTGAAGTCTTACGGTTTCGTGTACAATAGGTATAATTCTTTTGGTTTTTTTTTGGATACTTAAAGTTATTTTCTTTCAATATAGGCATTAGAATTTCAAACAATAAGTTCTTGAAACCCAAAACACCAAAAATATTGATAAGAACATAAAATTATGTCTATGTAAAATGTTACCAACTCTATGGATCGTTCAAGGAATATTAACTAATAGAATTTTAATCAAATTTGTAACAAAATGACCGCTCACAATGCCCCGCGTTTTTATGAAACGCGTGCCCAGTGCCCGCCGTGCTTATGAAACTGGCTAAATTGATTAAATTTCATAACTGAATAGCGGCATACTTTCAATGCACTTCATATTTATGGTTCCGTGACCGATAAAATCTTATTTTTAATTTTTATGTCGGAGAGCAATATCATTGAGTAATTTAATTGTGCGAGCCTGAGATTTCGAATAATATTTGTTTTTAGCTTCCTTTATAATAAGGCTGATCGTTATTATTGGGATGGCATAAAACGTGGTTGTAAAAATACGTCATTATCGATAAAATACAGGTGCACAATTGAATTCTTTATATATTATGATTAAACAAAAGAAAATATTAGGATAACTTTATAACTTTATAGTAGATATATTACTATAGAAATACTAGCTGACCCGGCAAACGTTAAAAACAATCAAAAAAAAATTTAGATGAAAATTAGATAGAAGTCGATTCTCAGACCTGCTGAAATGATTCAAAATTTGGTAAAAATCGGTAAAGCCGTTTCGGAGGAGTACGGTAATTAACATTGTGACAGGAAAATTTTATATATTAGATATACCTATGTACTTTTCTACAATGTATTGAGTTAAAGTTCATCGCTAATTGGCGACTGCATACTGAATAGCTGTAAATTCCTAAGCATTCCACGCAGAAAGAAAATATCTTGACTGGTAAAAAGCCATTAAAATCGATGTATTGTTGAACTGTTTCTGTTTTCAACCTATTATAATAAGAAATTTTAGATTTATTCACAAAAAGAGAATAACTGAATAAAAATATACCCAATAAGCTTTTTCACGAATTTACTTATACTCTAGTACTTTTTAATAATAGGTATAAAGATAATTGTAAAGATGTACTTGTTCTATAATTTGCTGTACAAATAAATCTGAAATAAATAAAAAAATATAAATAAAGATAATATAAGTAATAAGTTTAAACGTCCGTGTCGTTGAATAACTTTAAATGTCTCTGTGTACAGATAACGAAACAAGCAAAACAATAATCCTCAACCTTTTATCATTCACACAATAGCGTCTGTCATAAACACCGCTTTCACCTCGTGATGTGTTCACGTTAATTGTCGATAGTCTTCGGGAGCGGTTATCAAAACAGAGCGATTCATCGAGACCGTCTAAATTTTAATAAGGTGCCACTACCGCCTTTGTTGGCGATGACGGCGCGGTTTTGAACAATGGCTTACGCAACTTATCGATATCGGCTTACGAGGCGTTACGGCCGGCTCTAGCTACTGACCAAATTTTGATTAATTGCATTCTTAAACCACAAAATGTAGGGGCTCTTGCCTTTATTATTTACTGGCGCCGATTAATTAGCGAAGCCAATGACGAGAAGTTTTATGGGAGGCTGTTAAAAAACTTTATCTTTTATATGGGCGTTTTAATCAATTGTTGTTAGCGATAGCTGTCAGATTTATATTGTTTCAGATTTCCTATCAGACATACATACCTACACAAAAAATCACAGCAAGTAGAGTCGTCGGTTGAAATTTCCTTAAGTGAAGTTAGATAAACGTTATATTGCTTGCCAGTTTAAAAAAAATATATTTACTTCTGAATTTTTCATTATACGTTTATACTTACTTTTACTGTGAGTTTCTTTTATTTCGAAATAAATTACAATAAAAGCAAGCACGAGAGTCGATTAAGGATAGAAGAGTTTTTATATTCCCACTTTTTTTGACGTTTACTAACAAGGTCTCGCCTCGTTGTACGATGGATATAAATCAAATCGATATCCACATACTCGTAGGTCCTAATAAACCGATACATTTATTGATTTGTTACAGCACTAAATTGGTTCCCAGCAGTGTGTCAAAACACAATGTTGCCCGTCGTAGAAAGGGTCATGGACATGATTTTGGTTTTGAATTTTTTTTTGTTGATGTGTGTGTAATTATAGGCACCATGTTATATCTGTTTTTACCTGTTTTAAAAACAATTTATGATTTTTGCTATTTTTTAATTTGTAAAAAGTAATTTTTTGCCGCATAATAAATTGATAAGAAAAAATCTTATCTATTATGATAGTCTATATTTTATATATATAGTCTATATTATTACTATTATTTAGATGAAAAAAACAAGCCTTCGTAAATATTTTATAGTTTGTCAACTTGTAAAATAACTAATTGCACAAAAACCCTTTTTTATTTGCATTTACTAAATCAGTTAGAATGTCATTTATTTTATCGTTAAAATTATGATAGATTATGGTTTTATTTGAACCTTCATAAATAATTACAGGTCATTTCAAAGAATAAAGAAGCATGGAATAAGAATAAAATCATACAAAAAGAGGTTTTACGAATTTTACAGACATTTCTTCAGTAACACGGTAGTGTTGGCAAAAGGTTTTAATATCGCGTAGTGGCTGGATTCAAACGGTGGGCGAAATTACGCAGGCTACTCCTGAAGGTGTTGCGACTACCATTAATAATATTGGCACATTTGTTAATTTCCCTATTGACTGCTAATTGAAATGGGTAGAGAAGCCGTGCGTGGGCGTTTAGCGGCTGCCGGGCCCCCCCGCCGACGCGGACACCTTTTTACTTGCCCCACGCCACGGGTGCCGCTTGATTGCCTCCGATCTCATCGTTTTATGTTCCCCATAAAGCCTACAATAATTCATTTAGAAGACGTGATGCCACTCACTCGTTAACTGGCTCCACTTGTTCGGAGTGGACGTGATACCGGCTCGGTCGCGGGCACAATTCCGATACGTAGCTAAACGAAAGTTCACAATTAGTGTCGTTTACCCTCGCTCGAGAAAGGGACTGTCCGTGACTTCCCTCGAACCAGCCCGTAATGACTTACCTTTAATTCTTTAATTATGAAGCATCTCTTGCCATCGTGCTATCTATAGTCATGATAACTTTGATGCGCAATTTAATGGTCTTTGAGGACATAAAAATAATGAATACCCGGAGCACTTTTTGCGCGCACTTGTAAAATAATGTACGAGCAATAAAAATAACTAATTAAAGCAACTCAGCTTCGTGGAACGCGTATGATATTATTGGTTTTCGAAACTAATCAGTTATAAGGTAAGGTTCGGATCGGTTTCCATTTCTTCGGTAATGGGACTAATCAAATTTATCGGAGAGCCGGTTCGACTAAAACAAATAAATTCATTCCGAACCATTAGGCACGAGATCCGATTGTTAATGTCTCAATTTAGAAGCGGACGTAAATCTTCAAAGGCGTGACAATTACTGTTACTTTCCGGCAATACAAACAAAAAGGTTTTCCGTCAATTATCGATAAATTAACCCGATTAAACACTCCATAGCAGACGGCGCCGGATCGTCTTATCTCTGGACATGCCACGCTTTTAGGCAGGTACCAACCTAACAACACTTCGGAGTAAAAACATTAAGATTTTAAGCCAATTTGCTTTTTATTAGGTTTTTATGAATTGTACTGAAAACTGGATTACTTTTTTGATTCAGGCGTAACTGGATGATAAGGCAATACTTTACCAGTAGTTGACCCGCTAAGTACTTACAAAGCGTAGCCAGCTCCTATTATTTAAGGCGTCTAAACCTTTTAATAGAAGCGGACCCCATTGTGATAAATCATGATTAAACGACTTTAAACAAATTGCATGGCCGTGACTAGGCATTTAGGCCCCGGCTTCGATCCCAAATCATTAAAAGAACAATTATAGATATCGCATTCCCACCTGCAACCTGTTGACGGATAATGATCTCTTTCAAAACAAATAGTTAACCAGTGGTCTTTGTCATTACATGATCAACGTTTAAAAAACAACAGGACATGATATACGGGTTTAATAGTCATTAATTGTAATACATCTGTGGCGACGGAAGTGAGCCTGTCACTCACTCTCGGGCTCGAGCAATTTAACATTGATCATCCAGTGATAATTAAGACTAACAGTTCCACGGCGCTCTTGCTTAGGATATTATGTAAAAAATACTTAAATGATATTTACGCAAATGATATTTTGTGGACAGGTAGAGCCGTGGAATGCTTTTTGCATGTCGATATCCTGACCCCCGGAAATGTTTAAATTTGATTTTTAGTTTTGATTAAGGATTTGAACTATTATGAAAGTAGGTACGGTTGAAAATAAAAACACACATTATCATAATGTAACATGAAGAAGGTATTACTTTGTGCTTCACAACTTACAAGTAGAAAATATCGTTTTGACACTAATCAAAAACATAACATAGCTGGTAAATCGATTAGTACATCGCTTTCTTCCGCACGTTTTCGCTAGAATTCGTATGATTTTCCTCCCGAACCCGCGTCACCAGCGCTCCCAGCGGCGATTCTGCGAAGTAATTCACAAAAACCGAACAAGGCCGCTATTTTCAAATTCATTTGTTTTCAAATAATTGTCGGAATAAGATGTCCCTGAAGAATAATAGCCCCAGAAGGACATCATCTGGACTTCTGATGTCTTAGGAAACAATACAAGTTTTATTTTAAGGTAAAATTTTCATATTATGTGTTCCGTTTGATGTCAGAAGTCCATTATGAAGAACTGTTTGTTATCTTCTGGCGGTTTGTACATAAAAGAATGCAACAATGCGATTAAGACAGTTTATTTCTTAAATTTTAATTTTAGGAATTTTAGGAATAATATACAAACAAATTAAGTTGTTAATAAAGAACAAATACGTTAAAATTTTTTTAATCAGTATTTTAGGTATGTAAATAAACAACCGAAAGCTTAACAGCTTTGATTTCGCAAATAGTTACATACATATTAGCATATTAAAAAAGCAATTTAAACTCAGCTTTTAATTTACTTGTATACATTTTTTAGTAGCGTCGAATAAGGAACTAGATTAACTAAACGGCGTGCTCCCACAAAACGTTATCACATTCTCAACGGTCCGTTTTCTTTTTACGAAACGCTGAGCTTAATTGAAGATCTCGGCAGTAAACGATCACTCCTCATCGGTTTGAGCATTTCACAGCCATATCGGGGTATTGGCTATTCACCCGAATCAGAAAGCCTTCTAAGGAGGCTTAACGCGCCGATTACGAGGCAAATAAGTTGTGTTGAGGGCGGCTTTTTGTGCTTCAGACGTGCTAACAATAAGCGGAGACGCGCAACTGATCATTACTATTATACTGTATAAGGCTTTGTGTTTTGAGTAAATTATAACAGGCCGAGGTATTGTTTGACGGGAGCAGTGCGCTGATGCGGGAGTCTCAATGGTGCTTCATTATCAAGCGTGACCACATTGAATTTATTAAACTATGCGCCATACATTCTTTAAGACAAGTGTTTCTTGCCTTCATTAAAATAATGTAAAGTGTTTTATACGCAATTATTCTTTTAAAATTAATTGCTTACAGCTATCAAATTCTTTGGAATTATGTTATGCTTGCTGATGGTTGTCTTCATAGTCTCATACGTTTATATCCATTTATTCCCATGTAATATGTGTATAAAAAACACACATCTACGCCTTAAGAAAGCATTTGTAATAAATCTGTTCATAGATGGTTAATAGATAAGTACTAAATAATTTTGCGAAATAGTATTATATAGGAAACAAAATAAATGAGCACCAAGAGCATAAACTCCGAAAAACAAGCGCACGGTATGTTATTTACATACCTACAATTTAAATATTATTTACTATTGAGTGAGGTGTATAAAGTAATTATTAATAAACATTAGAATGTTCAGCTAATTTAGTAAATGGGCAACCCCCGGAGATGAATGATAAAATCCTACAGGAAAGAATATCCTATTATTCCCCAAACATCCGATCTTCTCGTTTGAACTTACTTTTATCCAACTACCGGGAGGTACAAACATACCATCTTAAATGTTACAACTTACTTCAACAGACAACATAGATTGTATAGACGTCATAAAGGGCGGTTTATTTTTACACTTCGATACGTAATTGTTCTTAACAAGGCTTCTGTGTGGTAACCTCTTTGACTGTACTTCGAACGTTCATTAAGCAATTACATAGAATTATTGTTCCGGGATATAATTGTTTTAAGTTGGAATGACAAGTCGGTTCACAGAATATGCCATTTAAGTTAAATACAATTGAATTAGCCGCTAATATCAACTGTCGCGACAGTTACGTGAACTGCTATTGCGGATTAGGCTAAAACTACGAGTTGGTACTCGTAGTTATTTATGGCTTTAATGACTGAGAATAAGTTAAATGTATGCATCTTACACTGCCAGCAAGAACTAGTAGGTTATAAAATATTTAATCTTTAAAACATTTACTTTTTACAAATAAAATTTTTAAACAAAAAATAGAACCGACTCAAAACTTCGTTCAATTGTCCCAGTATATCATCATCAGATCCTAACATGATGACTATGGGAAGTGTGCCCTTTCTAATAAAATAAAACTCTGTAAAAAGTGGTCGTGGTCGTGGTACGTGGTCATACATAAAAAAATATACGTGTCGAATTGAGAACCTCCTCCGTTTTTTTTGTCGGTTAAAAATGAGTTAAAATTAATTGTGCTTATTACCTAAGTTTAATTTAGGAGTTTTAACGACTTGTTTATCAGACCAACATCATAGTGCCAATATATTTTTTAAAAAGTTCATATATTTATATAAGCTTTTTAAAAAATATATTGAGAGCATTTGCTCTCACCGACCGATGAATGGCGGTATAACGACCGATGAATGGCGGTATAACGACCGATGAATGGCGGTATAACCATTCCAAATAGGCTGGACTACAAAATGAGGCCAGTGTCAGGCAGCAGTGACACTGGTTCGAATAGTCCAGCTCTGCGGTGACCAACCCGCCTGCCCAGCGTGGTCACTATAGGGCATTTCTTTTATGGGAGACGGACCAAGAAAACAGCCCCTAGTCCCCGGCAGCCCCGCTATTCCTGGCTCTGGCAGCGGTCATGGTAACGGCGGGGCAAGGGGTGTCAAGAATCTCCGGCAGAGATTCCGCTGCCAACCCCGACGACTGGACCTGGCAACATTCAACGCACGCACTTTGAGGACTGACGAAAAGGTGATCGAACTGGAAGAAGTATTAAGTAAGTTGCGCTGGAGCATTATAGGATTGTCTGAAGTCCGAAGAGAGGGCGAGGACTCGATAATCCTGAATTCCGGCAATTTACTATACTACCGGGAGGGCGAACATCTGTCCCAAGGTGGTGTTGGGTTTATCGTTCACAAGTCCCTCGTTAACAATGTTGTACGAGTCGAGAGTGTGTCGAGCAGGGTAGCGTTCCTTGTCCTCCGAATTACCAAACGGTATTCGTTGAAGGTTATACAGGTTTACGCACCGACCTCGGCACAACCCGACGAGGAGGTAGAGGTATTGTATGAGGATATTTCAAGAGCCCTGCATGCTTCGAACTCCTACTACAATGTTGTTATGGGGGATTTCAATGCAAAGCTAGGCGAGAGGAGTGGTTCAGAGTTGAGAGTGGGGCAATTTGGCTATGGACAACGGAACCACAGGGGCCAAATGTTGGCTGACTTCATGGAGAAGGAGGGCCTCTTTATGATGAACTCCTTCTTCAAGAAGCCACCACATAGGAAATGGACCTGGTTGAGCCCCGATGGTTCCACGAGAAATGAGATTGACTTCATCTTGTCGACCAGACGGCATATATTCAACGATGTCTCTGTGATCAATAGGGTCAAAACCGGCAGTGATCACCGACTGGTAAGAGGCACGTTGAATATCAATGTACAGCTTGAACGGTACCGACTGGTGAAGTCAACGCTCCGACCTACTCGTGCCCACATCCAAAACCCCGAAAGCTTTCAACTGGAACTCCAGAACCGTTTCGATTGCCTAGCCCATTGTGTTGATGTGGACGATCTGAACAACAGGCTAGTGGAAACTGTCCATTCGGTTGGGTCTAAGTTCTATAAGACCCACCGCCCAAAAACCAACAAGAAATTCTCTGACCAAACACTCAAGCTCATGGAGGAAAGACAAGGAATGCGATTACAGTCTTCAGGGGACGCTCTGAACTACCGACGTATCAATAGACAGATCTCTAAGTCGCAGAAATGTGACTTACGCCGCTACAACACCGAGCGTATCATAGATACAATAAAACACAACCGTGGCTCGAAAGTGTTTGCGAAAGATCTGTCTATTGGACGCAGTCAGTTGACGCGTCTGAAGACCGATGACGGTAATCTCATTTCTTCCAAGCCCGAGATCTTGGGTGAGGTCGAGAAGTTCTATGGACAGTTATACACGTCAACTCAAAAGCCTGTTGACAATTTGGCTGAAGACCCCAGAGCCAAATTGACCCGACACTATACCGAAGATATCCCGGACGTCAGCCTAGACGAGATTAGTATGGCTCTCGAACACCTAAAGAACAACAAGGCGCCAGGTGATGACGGAATCACAGCAGAACTCCTGAAAGCGGGTGGTAAACCGATACTTGAAGTCCTTCAGCGATTGTTCAATTCCGTCATTCACGAGGGCAAGACGCCTCAGGCGTGGCACAGGAGCGTGGTTGTTCTGTTCTTCAAAAAGGGTGACAATACCTTGCTGAAGAATTACAGACCAATCTCGCTGCTGAGTCATGTCTACAAGTTGTTCTCCAGAGTCATCACGAATCGTCTCGCTCGTAGGTTTGATGACTTCCAGCCTCCCGAACAAGCCGGTTTCCGACAAGGCTTTAGTACCATAGACCACATCCATACGCTGCGGCAGGTTATACAAAAGACCGAAGAGTATAACCAGCCACTTTGCTTGGCGTTTGTGGACTATGAGAAAGCCTTTGATTCGGTGGAAACCTGGGCTGTGTTAAGGTCATTGCAGAGGTGCCGAATCGACTACCGGTACATCCAAGCGTTGCAGTGCCTGTACGAAAACGCCACCATGTCAGTCCGTATACAGGATGAGACTACGAGGCCAATCCAATTGCAGCGAGGAGTGCGACAGGGAGATGTTATCTCCCCGAAGCTATTTACCGCCGCATTGGAAGACGTCTTTAAGCTCTTGGACTGGAACGGACTTGGCATCAATATCAATGGCGAGTACCTCACTCAACTGCGGTTTGCCGACGATGTAGTCATAATGGCAGAATCTCTAGATGACCTTAATAATATGCTCAATGACCTCAGCAGAGTTTCTCAACAGGTGGGCCTTAAAATGAACATGAGCAAGACAAAGATCATGTGTAATGCTCATGTTTCGCTCCACCCAGTTATTGTTGAAAATTCG
This sequence comes from Mycalesis mineus, assembly GCA_034621355.1. Lineage (NCBI taxonomy): Eukaryota > Metazoa > Arthropoda > Insecta > Lepidoptera > Nymphalidae > Mycalesis > Mycalesis mineus. Next base: position 12,153,824 of record CM067886.1, on the reverse strand, counting down.
GCACTCGAAATTGTAGACGAGTATATATACCTAGGGCATATGGTCCAGTTAGGTAGGTCCAATTTCGAGAAAGAGGTGAACCGCCGAATCCAATTCGGTTGGGCAGCGTTCGGGAAACTGCGTGACATCTTTTCGTCCAAAATTCCTCAGTGCCTGAAGACGAAGGTCTTCGAACAGTGCGTGTTGCCAGTGATGACATACGGATCCGAGACTTGGTCGCTAACTGCGGGCTTCATAAGAAGGCTCAGAGTCACTCAGCGGGCGATGGAAAGAGCAATGCTCGGAGTATCTCTGCGAGATCGAATCAGAAATGAGGAGATCCGCAGAAGAACCAAAATAACCGACATAGCTCAGCGAGTCGCAGAACTGAAGTGGCAATGGGCGGGGCACGTGGTTCGAACAGCTGATGGACGTTGGGGGCCGAAGGTGCTAGAATGGCGACCCCGCACCGGAAAGCGCAGTGTTGGTCGACCCCCCACCAGGTGGACTGATGACATCAAACGGGTCGCTGGGAGCCGCTGGGCACATGCGGCTCAGGATCGTTGTGTTTGGAAGTCCCTAAAAAAGGCCTATGTCCAGCAGTGGACGTCTATTGGCTGATAATGATGATGATGATGATGATTTGCTCTCATATATTAGGTATAGCACCAGAAAGTCTAGTAACACAAATGCTTCCTAACTCGATAGGCTTACCTGGTTTAGCTTAGAAGTTCCTGAAATAACTTTCCGACTACATCAGATCAGCTCCAAGGTCATTCGATGATCATTGAATTATCACCGGAAAACACAAATACATACATGTGATGATCAGTGAAAGTGATATGGGCTGCAACATGTTATACTTAGCATCAGAATGTTTGGTAACATAAATAAATCCTAACTCGACAGCTTAGCTTATTCAGCCTAGGACTTCTTAAAGCAACTTTCTGTCTAAATCCAATAGGTCCATGGTCCACCATATTAATCTACTTTAGTCTAAGATCCATATACAAGTATACGGTGTGATAATGAGTTGTGGTGTATAATGTACAAAAGTGTCTATGGGCGGATCCGTAGGCGGTTTTGTATAACAAATGGTATTTACAGGATGTGGCTTTTGTTGGCGCCATATCGAAACTCTATGACGTATCGATATCGTCTAACACCCTAGCACTATTTTCTAAACCTGATCTATTTTTTATGCTAGGCTACCTAGTATACCTTTCCTTTTTAGTATAATCATACTATAGGTACAGAAGGTCTAAATTGCGGTGCGCTTGCCTAGAAGATGCGTTCTTGTTTGATGGGACTGAAATCATACCTGATACGAAATATGAATAAACAAAAGGCATTTTTTAAAACAATGCCTAAGCTAACTGAATGTTTGAAGAAATGCTTTTTTACCCGACTGCGTCAGAAGGAGGGTTATGTTTTTCGAGCGTATGTATGTCCATTTCTTCGGCACGCGCTACAGCCTAAACGGCTGAACGGATTTTGTCATGTGAGGTGTCGTTGAATTTGTCAAAATTGTGGTAGTGACATAGGCTATATAAATTTTCAAAATGGCGGCTGTAAATGGTGGAAAAAATGGAGGATGTGTGTATTTTTTTTCTTTTATCTTAGCAATATGGGTACCAACTAAAAGGTCGTAAAAAGACCATTTCAAAAATATAAATATCATATCATGTTCATATTACTTTTTTAACAAAAAATGGCAAAAAGTGTACTAAGTGTACCGTCTCATTCCTATACCATAAACTAAAACTAAAAAGTCTCAAATAAAATTATTATTATAAAAACAAAACACCCGACTGCTTAGAAGTTATGAACTGAAAAGAGAAAAACAAGGATCACTATATCTGTATAAAATTCTAAATACTTTATGGTGCGGCGGGGACAAACGTAGTTTTGGTAGATCTTTCTATCCCCGCAGGTTAAAGTATTTTGTCCCTGTTTGCAGCACCATAAAGGATTTAGAATTTTATACAGATATAGTGATCCTTGTTTTTCTCTTTTCAGTTCATAACTTCTAAGCAGTCGGGTTTTTTGTTTTTATAATAATAATTTTAGTAGTAGGTACTATGGACGAGCAGAACCTACATTGCAGAGCTCCTGAACACAAGTAGGTCTCTAACTATATTTGGGAGAAACATGTTTTTATTCGCATAGGTGTTTGATGAAAGGGGTTTCTATTAATCCATATAATCTTTTCTGCAATTAACTCATTTGCCGCAGCTTTCTTACAATCGCTGTTTTGTTGCCGTTGAGTTTGACCCCGAATTTTTTATTATCTACAGTGGGTACACTAGGTCTAACAGTGCACGTGCTTACAGTTGTTAGGTCTATTTTGAATACATTGCACCTGTAGCAAGGGGATAATGCCCTCACACTAATTGCCCTCAAGCATTCAGAGCAATCATGTTGAGTTTTATAATAAATCGCGCAATGGCCAGGCTGAGCAACTGCTCAGTAGCTCAACAACGAAATCTACGACAATTACAACTGGACAGGGTATGATTAAATTATGCCACTTACCCAGAGTGTTTCCTGAATATTACATGGGATGGCTCTGCCAAGGTTGCGCCGGCACGCGATCTCCGGCACGAATTACAGTATACGTATAGAGTAGAGTGAGAGACCTACACAGTTACTACCGTTGGAACTAAACAATTTATAATATTTATTTATTTTTATCCATAAAAAAACCTATAAACAATGAACTAACGAAAGACAAGTTGTGTTGTCTAAAAAATTCAAATTATTTCTTTAGCATACAAAACATTTGATGTACCAGTGTAGTATTTAAAGGCATTTTTAAACATAATTTACCTAAGGAATGAGATTTAAAGCTAGTATATATTACACACTCTCAATCTCAATTATTCATAATTTAAACTTTAAAGATCTTTTGAGTAATCTTGACGACGTATTGCAAACTAAACAACGTCGTTTGCAATGACAACTGATAGGTATTACAGAAAACAGGAACGAGGCGCCAGTTTATTCCTGCGTGGCATTTAAAGAACTACTCTATTTATATTTACAAGCTTTTATTTCACTTGCTCTTGATTAACTGAAATTCGAATTAGTTTAAAGTACTTTAAGACTTACTTAAGCGCGAGGCCGTCGGTGTTAGCCGTTAACTCCGCCACTGATCCAACGGAAGTGCATTTAAATGTTAGAATAAATAGATTAACAATACATAACATAAGTTTGACGACCTCCGTGGCGCAGTGGTATGCGCGGTGGATTTATATGACGGAGGTCCTGGGTTCGATTCCCGGCGGGGCAGATTGAGATTTTTCTTAATTTGTCTTGGTCTGGCTGGTGGGAGGCTTTCGCCGTGGCTAGTTACCACCCTATTGACAATGACGTATCGCCAAGCGATTTAGCGTTCCGGTACGATGTCATGTAGAAACCGAAAGGGGTGTGGATTTTATCCTACTACTAACAAGTTAGCCCGCTTCCATCTTAGACTGCATCATCACTTACATCAGGTGTGATAGCAGTCAAGGGCTAACTTATAGTCGATAAAAAAAAAAAAGAACATGATCCTTCGCGTTTTACAATGAAACGAACTCATCCACATCTAAGCCCACATCAAATTTCCCTTCTTCTTCTTCTAGTTTCTGATTAACTTCTGCATTGAACGCATAGGAGATACTGCAGCTGACTCTGGGACTAAAATGTGTAATGGCCACCGATTTAAACGCGACCAATGACGCATCGGTTACAACGCGCTACTCGTTTCTGTATATTATAATTACGCGAACGTTGCTCAAGAAATAGCGCAGAAAACTATAATCATACATTTCCACATAGCTGAATGCAACTGTTTGTATTGAAATAAAGAACATAACAAATTATTCTTACAGCCGGGTTGTTAGCCCCGCTAACGTTATGGGACTCCTGTATATATTTAAGTAAATAATAAACATCACCTAAATAAATATCCATTTGTTAGTAAAACAGTATAAAGGTGATATAGTAGGGGAGCCCAGGATGCTAAATGGGGATTTACTCGAGCGTCGTAGAGACCTATTGGGTTGAAAAGCTTAAGTGATAAGAAGAAAAAAATGTTATATGATATATACCTTTACATCGGTGGGGGAAGCGGCTATAAATTTTTAAATATGTAAAAAAAAACTGTTGCATGGACATTCTCGAGCGCGTCAGATATTGATAGCATCAATGCCCTACGTATTTGTGTTAATGTACGTATAATAATCTGATCGTTTGCATGATGTGGGTGGTTGTATGTAAGGGTTGAAAATGAAAAAATAAAAAATTTAATCGAGCGCGTCAGATTTTCTAAGAGAGTGTTAAGTGCACCACAAAAAAGCTCTCAGTCACTAATCTGACGATTTCGATTGGACGCAAACTCGCGGCCATTATCATAATGTGCAAAAAAAATTCGCCATTTTGAAATACTCAAGCGCGTCAGATTAAGATATATGTGGTTCATCTTTATGTTCTAAACGTACTGTCTCATAATCTGACGATTATCTAGAGGGATTCGCTTAATCTGACAAAAAGAAAATTAGAAAAACGGTTCACCTCAAAGGCCATCCCTGCAACTTCCCGCTTATTCCATTCCTGGGCGCTTAAAATTGTACTTATGACATTTTTGAGTTCAAAGAAATAATATATAGAAATATTATTTGCATATGAGCTCTCCCAGCTCGAAAGTCTGATAGAAGTTTCAATAAATCGCAATAACTTTTGAATGGATCAAGCAATTTTCACGCGGTTGACGGCATTCGACGCAGTTTTATTATCCTCGTAAGTAATTTTGCAATTTTTATTGATCGAATCACAAATTTCGGAGTAGTCCCGAAAAAACACTTTTTCGGGTTTCTTTCGTTCACAATATCTCTCGAACGAATCAACCGATTTTAACCAACTTGGTGGCAATCGACGTGGTTTTTTAAGCTCAAAGGCGGATTAGTTTTAGAAGTTGATCGATAAAGCCGTTCAAAAGTTATTCCAAAAAAACCACTTTGTAAAAAAATTTTTTTTGAGATTTTTCAAAATTTCTCTAAATCTATCCGTCCGAATCGGTTCAAATTCACAGGAAATCTAATTTTGAGATTATTAATCTTTAGAACGCCGTTTAGTAGATTCCGATCGGTTTAGTCGTTCAAAAGTTATAAGCGAGCTGCAAGCATTTAACTTTATCGACGAATTTTCGGTATTTCGGCTTGCGGAAATCGTCAGATTATATATTTTTCATTATTCTTGAATTATTTCCTTCAAAATAAAAAAAATTTAGCTACGCTCGAGAATGTCGACTTGACGTTTTTTTTTTACAACTTTGCTGCCCTCCCCTTTCTTTACGTCGCTCTCAAATTGTCAGATTAGTGGAATATACACTTTTTAGCATGTAATTAACTCACCCTACCTTAATCTGACGCGCTCGAGAAATTCTGATGGCCAATTTTTTTTTACTAATCTGATCCTGCATCCTTCACGGGCGGCCTTAGATATGGGCCTCATGTTTCGTGGAGGTACTTAACCGGGTACAAGGTATACCCCTGTATATTAATCTGCCGCGCTTTAGTAAATCCCAAAATCCCCGCTTGGGCTCCCGTACCAATAGAGCAAAACAGGCATAGCAAAATTTAAGTTAGATGAATTTTTTTTTTAATAAATGATTACAATACTATTCAGGTAATTTTATATTTTTCTGAACAGAAATTTGTTGATACAAATATACTTTTATGAAGGTAAACCCTTCTACGTTTTAATAAAAAAATTTCAAGAACTGCAAAATTCAGTTTCAATATATCGACGGATTCAATCAAACACCGACGGAGAGATGGAAACATACCTACTTGTATCAGAGCTATGTCATAATTTTTTTTTAGATTTTGATTTGACCGTAAACTATTTTAAACCTATTTTCTACTATTTAATCTCTGTGTGATGTCTAGTGGAATCTAGGTAGAGTGGACAAATAAATAAAGACAATGTCATTATTTTTTTTGTCATCACATAAAACAGTATTAAAATTTCCAAGTTTATTAAGTAATTTAATAAAATCACTTTGTCTACAGGTGTATGTACGAACGCCACGGCCCCAAGCGTATCCTCGATAAACAGGATACTCAGGAACAGAGCCGCAGAAAGAGCAGCAGCAGAGTTCGCTCGAGCGGCTGGCTACGGTCTCTACGCAGCACCGCCTCCATACGGTGGCTTCCCATGGGCTGGCGGCGGCGTCTGGCCGCCGGGCAGCTTGCCTCTACCACCGGGCGTGCCGGCACCCTCAGTGGGAGTTCCACACCCTGACGCTGTGAAACAAGGATTCCTTTCATCTTCTGGTCGGGGCTTTATTGGTATGTCCGTTTGATTGACTTATAATAACATTAAAATGACTACTTATCCATGTAGTTGAATGTTTCTTAATGAGCTAGGCGCAAGACCTTAGTAATTGAAAGGCTTTTTCAAAGTATGTCTAGCAGGGGACAAGGCTATTTATTGAAGTAATGATTATGATGCTTATAATAAAATGTACTCACATAAAAAATTAAATGTCTGTAGATATATAACTTCAAATTAACAGCCTTCGCTAAATGCTTATGAAAGTATATAGGTACGTACTTATGTAGGTACATGAAAAATTAAAATGCATTAAAATTTTTGTCTGTCTGTCTCTCTGTTTGTTTTTACTCAACTAACGGTTGTAAAAATTCTATTTATTCACGATAACAAGGCTCATAAGGAGTAACAAAGGCTAATTTAAATCCTGATATTTCTACGGGAACGGGAGCTAGGCGGGAGTAACAGTAGGCAACCGCTAGTTACAAATATGCATTTTACGGGAGTACTGATTGGATGATTCTTTCATGTAGATGTGGATGGCGAAGATTCAGGCTCGTTGGACGGCGAGCAACCCAAATTTAGAAGAAACCGTACAACGTTTAGTCCAGATCAACTAGAAGAACTAGAAAAGGAATTTGAAAAATCTCATTACCCCTGCGTATCAACGCGAGAACGGCTAGCTTCTAAGACTTCGCTATCGGAGGCTCGTGTCCAGGTATATGTTGTTTCGTTATATTATACATGAATCAGACTTCATAACAATTATACTTTTCACTTAAACGTACAGATAAATACTTTTATCTTTTTCACATAATCCAATTAATTGGACACCTCATACGCAGGCGTCAACATTGTAATATCTTTAGTCAAATCAGAGCTTTTATTTCATGCTCATTTGCATAAATGAATATTTGTTAACACGATGAGAACGGAATACTAATCAGGTTTATTTACCGTTACTGACAGGTTTGGTTTTCCAACAGACGAGCCAAGTGGAGGCGCCACCAGCGCATGAACCTCCTCAAGCGCGGTGGCGGCTCCCCCTCGCACCGCTTGCCCCACTCCCCCTCCCGCTCCCGTTCTCGTTCTTTGTCCCCCGCGCGCGTCCCCTACCACACCCCCCAGATGGGCGGCGAGAATAGTGCGTTCAAGGCTCTGGCGCACCAGGACCCTAACGCGCTGAAGGCTCTCTCGCAGCAGGCGCAGTTCGACAGCACCGCGCTGAAAGCGCTGTCGCAGCAGCAGTTCGACGGCTCGTTCCAGCCGCACCCGGCGCTCGAGAGCAGCGCGTTCAAAGCGCTCGTGCCCACCTCGGCCGCCGCGGCGCTCCTGGCGGCACAGTCGATACAATTAGCCCGCGGATACGAATCTCATTCGGATTCCGACGAGGAAATAAACGTCCACGACGAGAGTGACGACGAAGCCGAGAAACAGATTAACAAGACGAGATCTAGATCTAGATCGCCGAGCCCCGAGCGGCACAGAGTGACGGCTAACGACTTGCCGCTACAATTAACTAAACATGACCGTTGATTAGGATTACAGTTAATTTATTTCATTTGTACTAAGAAAATAATGATTCCTATTGAATGTCGATGTTCCGAATAAATAAATTATGTAAATTATAATCCTAGATTTATTATATTCACGCGTTCGCTTGTAAATTGTTGTAAATAAATATAAGCATTAAGGTTGTCAATAAATGTAAAAGATGGCTATAAATTTAAGTTTGCACAAAGAAACTGATATATTTATACATTTCTTAAAAAATATAGTTTGAGAACCAGGTTTCAATTTGGAAATAGAGTTCATACATTTTCGTCAAATAAGAGCAAACATTCGATTCAAAAGCAGTTTCTATTTGGTCTGGTTTCAGTTAAAAAATGCCAATAAGTACTATACATTAAATTCTGATTATCATTTTAAAATGAAACCAATATGTACGAGTATGTACCGCATAGGGATTGTTCACCAAAATGTATTGACTATGTAATAAAAAATATGAACGCAATAAAATGACTATAAAATCTAATAACTTTATCGCGTTATATTTAAAAAAGGCCTAATTTAAAATAAAGCCTCGTTCTCATGTTCTTTAAAGTTCCTATTATGGATTTATTATACTTATCGTATACCAACTTCTTTAAGACTAGGTACCTACTAGTAATTCCAGATTATTTAATTTTTTTTAATTAAAAAGCCTATAAATATCATTCCAATTTATTCGTCACTATTATATTATGTACCAAGGAAAAATGTAGTAAAAATATTAATACAACTTTATTTGTATAAGATCTTTGTCAAAACATACAAAAAGTATCTGATGTCAAAACAGTATAATATTAGGGCCTTTGTTTAATATGTTATGCCTACAAAGTTGAATAGAACATCACACTATAGAGCACCTTCACACTGTCGTCTGTAAAACGTCAAAAGAACGCGCTTTATTCATTTGTGTTATCGTCACGTAAGAACAGTCTTCTTGCGGTATACAGCTTCAGGGATAAAGTTAAGATATAGCCATTGTTCGCGCAGACACATAGAGTTAAGGCGTTTGGAGTTCTGTGTTCTGAGGTTTCTGCGTCATTTACAACTAGATATATATAAACTAAACGCGCTGCTTGCAATCTGCAGCGTTGCTTCAATATTATGTATACTCGTACATGATGAAGAACGTAGAACTAAGGGGAAATATTTGTATCTGTTCACGGAATGCTCGTCTTAACTATTAAAAGAGTTACGTATTGTTTTCGTATCTTTCATAACGTAGGCGTATCGATTAATAAAAGGCAATATTGGTAGAGTCAAAAAACATAACTAATTTTTAAGATTTTTTTTTATAAAAACAATTTCTAATAAATATTATAATTATGCAGTGCGTGCGTCGCTTTTTATAGTGTCTGCACTTTGCATACGTTCTATAAATACCGTCGGCGGAAAACGGCAGAAGGGGCTCTAATTAAACACTACGAAATGAATAAGTACTTTTATTCTTTTTAAATGAATGTAAAGGGTTGTTTACAGTTGAAAGGCGCTATTGTGTGATGATGATGTTATATTTGACGCTTAATAGAATGTGACATAAATAAATAAATAGGCCTAAAATGCCTGTTATAATATCTTTAACAAAAACTCTCAAAATGAACTAAATTTGAAATACTACAATTGTTTTGATTAACTTCATAAAGTCACTAGATGCGCTAGTTCTATAAAGTACGATTTAGACTAAGCGTCAGAACGCCGCGACGCAAGTGCGCGTCAAAAACGCGCGCCATGACAGTTTGTTATGTGGCATCCGCGTATACATAGTAACAATTGGTAGGTCTTTTAATTAGCATAAATTGGCGCTTAAAGAAACCTGATAGAAAGCAATAACTAGGTTTAGGTAATGCGCTTATTTTGTAGTTACACAAGCGCTCTAAACCTTTAGGCTCAACTCAGACTGGCGTCGAAGCGAATCGATGCTGCGCCTTATCAATGCCAATAGCAAATTACACATTTATATTATACAAAAAACAGAACAGTCGCTAAATTTTTTGAATCGTTACTAACATATAACGGCGAAAGTTTGTATGTATGGATGGTTGTTTGTGACACTTTCACGCAAAACCTACTTAATGGATTTTCACTAAACTTCACAATAATATAGCTTATATATCAGAATAAAACAGACCACATTTTATTCCGAAATTCCCACGAGAACGAGAGCTACGCGGTTGAAAACATGGGCGTCTACTATTATTCTATATTTGATTAATACAACTTTGCACCTTAATGATTTGAAAAGGGAGATGAATTTGCTAACAGATAAAACCAAGACGTGACGTTTCAATCTGCTTCCAGCCTGAGTTTAGCCAATTTTGAATGATACATATCAATATTCTTCACTAAATTCCGATGCAGTCTAGATCGTACTTTAGATTAAAAGATCAAAACCATGTTTAGCTTTTAACACTTACTCGTAAATGTATAATAACTATTGTAATTGTAAAAATTATATCCATGTATTGTATAATACGTAATCGTGTTGTGTATATATTGTTAAGCTTTCTTAAGCACTGTGAACTATTTATTAATAGACAGATGTTATTATTACTGTGAAAAAGTAGGCAATTTACATACGTACCTATGAAAACATTGAAATAAAGTTTATTAAAAGTACCTATTTCGTTTTATTTTATACCTATGTTATACAAAAAATAGTAATTCTGAAAATAAAATTAAAATCATTGGGAACGTACTTTGCCTAATTTTAGTGATAGAATCACTAAAACTCTAGATAAGCCAAAACATATTTTTTTTAAAATAAATAAATTTATTTTTAAATAAATTTATTTAATTCAAATAACACTGACGACGTAAGTATGTATGAACCTACCCTCAAACGAAGATATTCCTTAACCATAGTTGTTTATTGTGGAATAATTAAATGAAGTTTATTTAATTTATTTAACATCATAATGAACATAATATTAATGTAAAAAAAATAAGTCAACCCTGCGTAACATGATGACTTATCTACTTGATTCTTATTAAAATTACTTAATCACTGGTTCGGAAATTTTGAGAAGATATTGGCAAAAATCTCAACAGTTGCTTTTTTAAATATTTTTTAAGACGTAAACGGGAACGCCCGACGGAAGTGATAATTTAATTACGGCTAGCGCTAAGGGTTAAAGTGAGAGAGGAAGAGCTTGTCTATCGCTGCCATATCTGTGAGAGAAAGGGGAAGCCATCTTTCAGAAGCATTTTACTCTCCCATAACAATCTATCACTTTAAAAATTAAAAAAGACTACACTACACTTTGTTATTTTAACGAATTACAAACACATATCCTTAGATTGTGGATTTTCATATCTTCAGCAGAGGACGGTGACAGCGCGCAGAACTCGATGTCGCTAACATTATATTTACTCATAGACAGAGATTTTGTAGAACTGTATTTAAAAATCTTTTTTATTAGATTACCCCTCAAGCCGAAGTTTCTTAACTTGCAAAGTTATTTGATATTACAAGTTAGGTACGTTGTCGCAACCGCCTCATTGTTAAAGAATAGGTACAATAACAGCAAAAAGTCACTGAACATGATACGATCATGATACTATTGTGCGATAGAATACTGCCTATCTAAAGTTTAGCACTCATAAGGCACATGGCACCGCAATGCTTTATGATATACTCGTATGCAGGTACCTACAACAAAAACAAGTTAGTCAGTTATATCCCTAAAACAAACTTTATAAAAATTGACACGGATTATTTTTATCCTTACATAGCTTTTTACTGATAACGGGGAAAATTATCTAGATGATATCAACCTGGCAGGAAATAGTGGGGTTATGTAGGATTTTACCCACTAAACCACCTTTGGTGAGTATCTCCGCACATTGTGGGATTTATAAAGGACCAACGAATACCAGTGTTTCCCTTGGATTCTACCCATAAAAGCTAAACTCGGAGAGAACTGTACGTTTGCTGGTCTATCATCACGGTTCTGCTCGTGTCCTGTCGTCGCTCTAAATATGGTAATGAGATATCCTCATTCACGTAATCACGGGAACAGCTAAGATATAAAAAGATAAATGATTGACTGACTAATATGTTACTATAAACGAGCAGTTTACGGTAGTTAGCCTATCTATTTGTATAAATACCTAATTTGTAAATAACATATAAAATAGCAGTTCAAGATAGAATATTTAGATTTTCGTAAACCGATGCGTTTCGATACGGCCTTAATGAGTGTGAGCCTTTAATATTAAAATTGATCATATGAAACAAAAGCTTAACTGTATTTATCAATAACTTTGACATCGATATGAATGTGTGTTTTTGTGCAATATGCTTTACATTAGAGTTTTTTTTTTAGGAACGTTTTTTAATCGGTGGCTCATAAAATTATGTTATCAAAAAAAAATTTTAAATTATCTCATAAACAACGCATTTGTTTATAACAATTTTTTAAACAATAGGAGATAAAAATTATTAAAAATCATTTTTAAGTAGCTTCTGATCATAAGAAAATGGACCAATAATAATATTGCAAAAAAAATTTTTTTTCAATGTTTAATTAAGCTTTATAATTTTTTCCCTCAGCAAATTGTTAATGACAAAACGAAAATTAACAATTTTTGAATTTTTCCAACGGGAATCTATTCTAAAACCTTTGAAAAATAGCTCCACGAAAGGAAAAAAATCTCAGATTAATAGTTTAACAATTATCGCACTTGCAATGTTAATGTTCATGCTACAAAAAATTGTTAATTAATGAATGGATAACTTTTTGAAAAATCGCGATAAAAATTTTTTGATCACGGATTATTGTTCCTTAATCTATCCTACAGGCGCCTGAATTTTTTCAATTTTTAATTTTCATATTTAATAAGTTTAAATAATATTTATTCATTAAAGGTCCGATGGGGGCGTGGCTTGCGCAAGCCGGAGTACCCGTTTTCGAGCGTATTTTCAACCCTCTGGGAAATTATAAACAGTAGTCCGACAATTTCGGGAGTCGAGACTTTTTTTTAGGAAATTTCTTCTTCTTTTTGAATCTTTTTTCAAATTAAAATTTTCTCAAATAGTTTTTGAGATATTAACGAAAAACCAAACCCCCTTTTTGTTTTTCACTTAATTGTTTATAACTATTGCAATTTTTGCGAGCGGGCTTAGCATTTTCTCAAAAACTATCTACATGCCATTCCGAATCGAATGACACCTCAATCATAATTATTACCTAAATTTTGACCTAAAAGGCACTTGTGAACTAGACTATAAGAGTTTTGCTTTCTTTAAAAATTTAGGTATAGTTGTGCTCATTTAAAACTGAATAGGTTGTCAATTATAAGGAATCATACCGTAGGACTATTTGCTTCGTACCGCCAAGTGATTTAGCGTTCCGATACTGATACGCTATTGAATAGAAACTGAAGGGGTGTGTATATTATAGTCTAGTCTAGTCCGCTTCCATATTAGACTGCATTATCACTTTCATGTATCTATATTATCAATACACAAAAAATACAGTCCTTCGCCCGAGCCCCTAATTATCTATAAACGTATTTATCAAGAACCTAACACAATAATGGCGACTGAAATTACGCTTTCTTATGCTATGTCAAATAAAGAGGATTTTGGACCATTACTACTAGCTTCCTTCCAAAGCTCATACTCACAGCGGTAGTCGTAGGGTGTCAAACTTTAAATATTTAAAAAACGACGAAGATTTGGTTGACACAGGGTTTTCATATAACAGCAAGCAAGACAAGTGGAGATTATATTTTTAATATAATATAGAATTAAAGAAGATCCATCGGATCGTGAAAGAAGTAGAAGAAGAGAAAGAAGAAAGCTCATTAGTACTCATAACTACTGGATATTGTTAGCTTTTTACTAAAGGTAGGATTGAGGAGACACTGTACACAATCATCCGTGTGACCTTAGAGAACTTTCCTTCTAGAAATACATCATCATAATATGAGATTAGGCGAAATCCCATCAATCGCTATGACATGGTTATAAATAAATAAAATGGCAAATTAGCAAACTTCATCGTTGACTAGATGTAGTCGGATAGATCTGACGACTCCAACGAGCCGTCTTAAAAAAAGGAGAAATCTTTCGGATATAAAGGATTTAAAAGTAAAAAATATGACGATATCCTGCAATTACCTGCCACGCATCTTGTACATCCTGACAATAGCCTTATACGTAACTACAACAATCGAATCATTCGAGACAATTATCCTTTTTTTCCGGCGTTCATTAAAAGCGCCGAATCGATCTTCCCGGATATCGATAATCGGAACGATTTCCAGAAAAAGATGATTGAGGAACATCTTCATTGACAGTTACTAAATTATAAAAGTCTAAATAATTAGTTCTCTGCAATGAAGCTTTGGACAGAACTTTGAATGTATAAAAAAGTAAGTAAGTAACCTACCTATCTATTTTTGAAGTGAAACTTCTTTATCGGGGTTGGAAAAAAATTAGTGTAACATTTTTTCGTTACGCGTCACATTTTTCCGTTACGCGTCACATTTTTCCGTTACGCGCCATCTTTGACTTATGGAAGTGACGTGATAAATATATATATATATATGTTACATTGAAGTGATCAGCAAAATCAAAGGGTTTATTTTAATTCTAGTTCCAGTGAATTGCTAAAATAAGTAAGTAATTACATCTCTTTTTCTAATACTTAGGTGTAATTATGGTATCTATTTTTCCACGTTATTTAAAATAAACCTCAGTTTTTGATTGTATTTTTCAATACACTTACACGTGGGTGTAATTATGGTATCAATTTTTTCTAATACTTGAATGTTGATAAGTTAGTTAGTTAGTTTCACTTCTTACGAGTGTACGCTAGGACACGCACACATTTTTTATATTTATTCATTATAAGTTGCAATCACACCTGATGGTAAGGGCTGATGCAATTTAAGATGATGCAACATGCGCGCTAACGTGAAAGCGCACTTAAAATTGTACTTATTGTAAAGTCGAAAACTGTTCTACGAGTAAGTACCTACTTAAAAATGCGAATAACGAAGTATATGCCTAAGTAAAATATATTACGACTTACATATTTAAAAGTTTACGGACATAAAGGAGTAATTTTTTCAAACCGAAATTATTAAGAAGTACATATAGTAATTAGTACCTACTATAATATTAGTTAGGTACATAAAGTGATTTCCTAAGTATCTGAGGATACGGCTACATGTGAAACATACATTTGCATTTATACAGCAACAAAGAATCTTTCGGTCGTCTTATTAGTCCTCACACATATTTGTACAAATTGCGTCCGTACAGCGGTCCCTTAGTGAGTTTCTTGTCTTTCCCGTAGGAACGATCAGAACGTTGTTCGCGGAGCCGTCCGCTCGGCGCTTCAAACGGCATACAAAATTTATTGTTATTGGACTGAGTCGCGTACACGCATCCACACTCCGCGGCTATCACGACGTTACAACTTTATCTCGGTGCACTATTCTGAATAAACTGAGTGCCCCGAACGTGTTGCGCCCGACTTTTATGTGGCATTTGGTCAACTGCTGAGTGACATACAAGATTTATGCCGCCTTTATACAAATTACGAAGCTTTGGGATCTAAATATTGAAACGTGAGAAACGTGTTATACGTTTTTAGTAGGTATAGGTTACAAACATGACTAAGTATGTAACTAGATGTAGAACAAACCAGATAAGACTAGGTAGTTAGATGTTGATGAATCTATCATACTAACATTATAATGATGTTCATTTGTGACTATTTTACGTAAAACTTAAGTTAATGAAACTTAGTATCAATTTGCATGACACAGAAGATACCAACCTTAAAAAAGGTAGTTTGGTTACAAGAATAAATAATTAAAATTATGGATATTTTCATACAAGTATCTAATATTTGTTTAATTGATATGAATTGATTATTGAACCCGAAATTATCAAAAAAAATAATGAACAAATATCTCGCAAAACAAGTTAGTTATACGTTTTATATCATTATTTAATTTGAGTGGTTAAATTGGAGGATTTAATATCAAATATTTTTACCATTTGCCAACAATTATTTGTTTAATTGATTACCACCGCCCATAAACATTCACAATACCAGGAATGCCACTCTACCGGCTATATTTGCTACATAAAGGTGCCAGTTCGTAGCAGACCACTGACGACACCTGCAGATGACATTATAGTTTGTATGTATTCAGAAATCATTTGTGGGACTGACTATACGATTTTATAACCTCATTCCAAACGTTGGACTTAACTTGAAATGTTTAAAAAATGTGTTAAAATCCTTATTTACTATCAAATTAATGACTTTATTAAGGACTAATATTCTTGAAAGCAATTTTTTATTTCACACAAAATTGTAAATTATAAATACAAATGTTTTTTTTTTATCGACTACAAGTTGGCCCTTAACTGCTATCACACCTGATGTTAAGTGATGATACAATCTAAGATAGAAGCGGGCTACCTTGTTAGGAGTAGGATGAAATCCACACCCCTATCGGATTCTACACGACATCATACCGGAACGCTAAATCGCTTGGCGGTAAGTCTTTGTCGGTATTGTGTAAATTATAGAAACATTCATGTTTAAAAGAACAACTGCTGACCTTCTTACCGGTTCTTCTCGATAGCAGTTGTCCGAATCGGCGGAAGAGTCACTTCGTACTGACATACATTCAAAAGTGCTTGTACAGCCTTCTTGAAATAAATGAATATGAATTTCTATGAAATAAGATTGGTAGCGAGCGACACGTCGTTTCCAAATAAATAAATAGGAAACAGATATATCGCTGCGATACGTCGCCTGCTGTTGTCGTCTGTGGTCGAGTTACACACCCATGTTTAAACGGTGTTACGAGTAGCTACATGGATTTGAATTGTAAACTGTACCAAATAATGTGACAACGTATAAATTTCACATGTTAACTATTCATGATAATATGCAAATTGCTCAAATAATCAAAGCATGGCTTGTTTAATATAAGCTTCGAGTAGCTTACCAAATATGGTTAATTTATTAATAAATAATTTATTAATGGTTTTACAAGGTTTATGCAATATGTTATATGTTTGTGTAAAAAGCATATAATACGACTTTTTCAAAATTCGAAAATAAAATATACATTTATGGAATTCATATCGTGTCGACCTCCGTGGCGTAGTTGTATTTTCAGTGGATTTATATGATGGAGGTCCTGGGTTCGATTCCCAGCGGGTCCGATAGAGATTTTCTTAATTGGTCCTGGTCTGGCTGATGGGAGGCTTTGGTCGTACTGCCAAGCGATTTAGCGTTCTAGTACAATGTCCTGTAGAATCCGATAGAGGTATGGATTTTCATCCTACTCCTAGTTAGCCAGTTTCCAACTTAGTTTGGATTATCACTTTCTGCCAGGTGTGATTGCACTCAAGCTAACTTAACTAACTTTTAAGAAATAAAAAATATGTCCTTCTTATGAAATAAGGTATTTTAACTTGTTAAGTATGTACTATATTATTTTCTTGTCATATCAATAGGATTTCCTCCAAACATCATAATTTCTTAATTAACATGTGAATAACAAAGTCCTCTTGCAAACAAAATGCATTTTCCAAATTCATCGTCCGATAATTTAAAATTTATAGTAACCCATAAAAAGGGCAGATAATATCGTAGGTAGTTCCATAAAACCATGAGCAGATCCGAAATGTAAGCACATTAAGTTATCGTTCAAATTATCTCGATGTGTGTTACAATATTTATTTGTTTCTCACTCGGGGACGAGGTTCGGTGATTGTAGGCAGACGGCAGAGTGTTCTCTCCCAATTAGGTGGTTATTGACGTTTTACTGTTATCAGCTAAATCTTTGAGAGATATGCCGTATTCTTAGTGATGTCCTTACAATTTCGATTATTAAAAAAGTGTTTCAAACTAAGTAATCATTTACTCGGTATTTAGTGTGAAAGTAATAGTAATAGAACAAATGTAGTTATAATTGAATTCATTAACGTATTTTATGTAATATTATGTGTAATATTATAGTTATACTTAAAGAGCTTTACGTCTTTTAAAATGTAAGAACCTTTCTAGCATCATAAATAGGTTAGTCCAGTCCTTTATATTTTTAAAAGATACTCGTGTTTTATAGAAAGTTATGACAACTAATATTGTTTCAATATTATCTAGTCTGTCTGTCTGTAGATTATAATTATTCTTATAGCCAATTTGCTAAATTCTAAACCTCTAAGCTATCGACGTATGGTTAAGGGACAGATACATAATCTAGATATCTACTACCTATCAATTAAGTACAGATAAAAGTATATTAAGTAGTATAGTAATAAGTAAATTTATTTTACGCGGGATCGGACTACACATACGGTTAAATTTCCACTAAGTCTAAAGACGACATTTATCCCTAAAAGGGAAGCTGTTAATAGAGTCATTCAACGTTACCGGCCGAATTATCTACAAAGAGAGGAGTCGGTCCGTATCGGTCGGAAATATAAATTTATTTGGTGGTTGTCGCGGCGACACGGGCGCCCGCGCCTCTATCTCACCGCGTAATCTTGAACATTGGCGTTAAAGAATTTAAATTATACGCCGATACAAATGAACAGGCGACCCCGACATATTTATTGCTTTAATCCAAATTATATTGACTAGTTTCTTCGGATTTCGAAAAATTGACGCCTGATTTGTTCTATTATACAGACATTGATACGACTGTTAGCACACAATTGGATGTGAACGGGTCCATTTAGTTACGATACACGTTTCTCCACCATTTCGGTCTTTTCAATACAAAACAACTTATTTATTTCCTCAGATGTTTAGGTATTAGTATACGCTCTGTGGCTGGGCTGTGTTAAGGTCATTGCAGAGGTGCCGAATCGACTACCGGTACATCCAAGCGTTGCAGTGCCTGTACGAAAACGCCACCATGTCAGTCCGTATACAGGATGAGACTACGAGGCCAATCCAATTGCAGCGAGGAGTGCGACAGGGAGATGTTATCTCCCCGAAGCTATTTACCGCCGCATTGGAAGACGTCTTTAAGCTCTTGGACTGGAACGGACTTGGCATCAACATCAATGGCGAGTACCTCACTCAACTGCGGTTTGCCGACGATGTAGTGATCATGGCAGAATTTCTAAATGACCTTAACATTATGCTCAATGACCTCAGCAGAGTTTCTCAACAGGTGGGCCTTAAAATGAACATGAGCAAGACAAAGATCATGTGTAATGCTCACGTTCCGCTCCACCCAGTAATTGTTGAAAATTCTGCACTCGAAATTGTAGACGAGTATATATACCTAGGGCATATGGTCCAGTTAGGTAGGTCCAATTTCGAGAAAGAGGTGAACCGCCGAATCCAACTCGGCTGGGCAGCGTTCGGGAAACTCCGTGACATCTTTTTGTCCAAAATTCCTCAGTGCCTGAAGACGAGAGTCTTCGAACAGTGCGTGTTGCCAGTGATGACCTACGGATCCGAATCTTGGTCGCTGACTGCGGGCTTCATAAGAAGGCTCAGAGTCACTCAGCGGGCGATGGAAAGAGCAATGCTCGGAGTATCTCTGCGTGATCGAATCAGAAATGAGGAGATCCGCAGAAGAACCAAAGTAACCGACATAGCTCAGCGAGTCGCAGAACTAAAGTGGCAATGGGCGGGGCACGTAGTTCGAACAGCTGATGAACGTTGGGGGCCCAAGGTGGTAGATTGGCGACCCCGCACCGGAAAGCGCAGCGTTGGTCGACCCCCAACCAGGTGGACTGACGACATCAAACGTGTCGCAGGGAGCCGCTGGCAACAGGCGGCTCGGGATCGTTGTGTTTGGAAGTCCCTAAAAAAGGCCTATGTCCAACAGTGGACGTCTACAGGCTGATAATGATGATGATGATGATGATGATGATACGCTCACAATTTTAGTTGCCATAATATCATAATGACATTTTTAATTAATATTAAACTTACGAACGTTCGTGACTTTGTCCGCGCGTAAGACTAAGACTTTCTTCTTAATATCTTCTTTTACTAAGGTAGGTCTATAAGCATTTAATAGAAGCAGGTGTTACTTTGCGGAACTTCAACATGAATACCTAGTTAGTACTTTATTTACTTATTTTGCTATTCCAAGAAAACCTGCCAAATCCGGACGACAAAGTCATTTGACAGAATACTCTCTACGTTATATTTTACGTTTTACTAGGCGTAGCATCCGCAATTGCATATTGTAAAGGGAATTTCTTTCGATCTAAGTTACTATGTCACTTGGAGTCGTCGGCTTTCCGAAGAAAAATAGCAAAATGTTTAAATTAGTAACTATTTACGTATAAGCTTTTAAAAACTCTTTGTATTAATGAAACTAAATTAAAATCCGTTGCGTAGTGGAGAGGCAGTAAAAGACTTTATAACTTCATTTCTAAATTGCATTTCCCTGACATGATTATATAACGTTATATGAACTAAGTTCACTGGTTTCATTGGACATCAATTCCCACTTCGGTTGAGACTCTCTTAAAATAATAAATAAATCTCTATGCAAATTTCATTATTTTATCTCTCTATTCGCAAAGATACATATTGTAAGCCATATTGTAAAAGATATATCACGTCGGTATGATAAATTCCATTACTAATATTTCACTTTGCCAGGTACTAATTAAGCGTTGCGGGCAATTCGAGCATGCGCATTGATTGGACTGGCCCGAAGACACTATTAGTCGTGTTATAATAATTCACTTTAATTGTGCAGAATATCTGAGACGTAATTGAAATAAAATTAACAAGAATGATGGATACTTTGCATTTTTATTTTGTTTAATGCTTTCTGATTTAATTATACTTCATAATTGGTCATTATAGGGTTTAACATAATTATTATTGTTGGATTTGGGTTATTTTTAGCTTGGCTTTGTCCCTTTTTTTGAGGTAAATGGCAAAATAAATTAATTACTGACTAATCAGAATGCACTTACACAACGTAACGTCCACTTCTAATCAACAATATTTAAAGCAGTATGCCCTGCTAATATAATACGTAGGTATTAAATTAGCAGTATTTTTAAACATTTCGTGCTAAATGTTCAAATTGCAATCAGTTTTGTAACAATACGGAATGGAAGCAGAAAACTTATAGAGTAATATGCCGCAAAACATGCAAGAAATAGGCATCGGCATTCATACTCTTCAGACCGGTACACAGCAATGCTGCTGGGCAGCAGAAATAGACACTGTGATTAATTTATGAGTTTTAAATTACCTTGCTTATTTGGTTTGGCATTACACATTACAAACTATTTAATTTGTACTTGACATATGTAGGGAGTTGGCGCTATAATAACCTGCATATTTAATACGCAAGAAATATAGTCCATTCAGTGTCTACTCTTCGAGATCGAATAATCGACTAATCAGGCCTCTGGCAAACCATGTTTCTAGTTGGAGTAGTTACTGAGGGTTCCATTACAGAAATAATAAATAGGATACAGTACACAACTATCACACAATTTATTATTATTAAAATTATAATGTGTCTATCTAGTAAGCATAATTCGCAATTTTCGTTTCTCTTCTAAAACTTTTTTCAATTCGATGATTTCTTTCGATGAGGATGTTTCACGAGGGTTAATTATAGATTTTTTCTTTTGTTTTTTCAAATTCGCACGTTCAGCCATATAGCTTTTGATAGATTTTTTCGCTTCTTCTAATTCATTCTTAGCAGCTACCTTTCTTTCTTTAATAAGCGTCTTCTTTTTTTCCAGCTCTTCTTTAAGCCCGATTTTTATAAGACTCAATCTTTCCTGTAATTCAGCCATAGACATCTCACATAAAAAGCCTAGCCCAGATGTTTCTGTTAGATCAATAATTTTTGGAACTTTGGCTTTCTTAGCAATCAACGCCAGAATTTTAATTTCTTTTATCATTTTTATTCGGCGTTCTAAACATTCTTGTCTTTCTTTCATAGCTTTTGACAGCAAGTCTTCCGACTCCTTTCTTTTTTTATCAGCTAATTCTTTCTTTTTTACTGTAACATTGTGCTTAGCATGAAGCATTTCAAGTTCTAATAACGACAATTTTTCCACTTGTTTCCTGTTTTTTTCCATTTCTTCTTTTTTCCATCTTTCGATCTCTTCTTCCCATGAGTGTTTTTCTTTCAAAAACTTTTCATACTTCTTTTTATTATCATCAAACAGTTTTTTCTTAGCTATGACAGCTTCTTCATAAGATATTTGCCCCATCAAGTGTTTTTTTTCGATATCAAGTAATCTTTTTCTTTCTTTTTCTTGACGATCAAATTCTTCAATTTCTTCAATCTTTAAAGTATCCCGGCAGTTAGTAAGTACATTTTGGAACCATTGAACTTCTTCTTTTTCTGACAGTTCCATTCGTTTATTCAACCTTTTAACTGTGGTTGCGGTATCTTTTACGGCAGGTTGAATGGTACAATTTAAAACTCTTTGTTTTACTTTTGGAAGAGTCCTAATAGTTTTACCTTCAATTTCGTCTCTGAGATTGTTAATCTTTTTGTAATATTGATCCGACTTTCCTTGAGCGAAATGGTAATCTTTGGTTTTTATTTCTTTCAGCAATGATAAAGCTTTTTGTTTATTGTTTTCATGCGTTTGTTTAAGCTTTTCATCTATGGCACTTTTAGTTAACATCTTTTTTGCTTTCTGGTTTAAAGAGTTAGGAGGAGTTTCAGGAATAGATAGTTTTGCAGAGGGAACATCTTTACCAAAGTGGAGTTCTTTACCACAGTGCACTTCTTTGCCCTTTCTATTAAGCACATTGGGCTGAACGGGTAGAGTTGGTAACTTTATTCTTCTACTTTCAATCTTTTTCACATATTGAGCATAGCTATGTTCCATTTCACTTATATAAGGTTGCCACGTAAATAACGGGTTGATTATACTTTCGGTTATAAAGTTAATATCATAATGAGTTTGTGCAACCTGGGATATAAACGTTAAAACTTCATTGTTACTCAAAAACGCAGTAAAAATATTTAAAAGCGACTTACTTAAGTTGAAAAAGCACTTATAGAGAAGGTGCATGTCCGATGGAGTGAGATGAAAAAGTATCGCATTTAATTGTAGCATGAAATAATCACGATCTTCTTCAGAAAGCTCTTCAGATATATGTGATACCATTTCTCTTAGAAACGGGCTGTGCTTTTGAAAACTTAGAAAATTTTCAACTATCCAAGAAATTTTTGAATCTTCCGTCGAGTCTGGACATTTTTCGATATACATTTTCATATATTCATATGGAGACAATTCCGTGGACGCTTCAAAATCTATAATGATATTTCGTAATAATTTGATATTGCTTGATGTATGATAATAAACCATAATATAATGGTCTATCTGAGAATATAAATAACGAAATCAAAACTTGACACAAAATACATTGGGGCGCGTGCGGGACAAATAATTTTGGTGACAGTCCAAGTTTTTAAGTAACGTGCCAGTATACGTCATGTCAGCGTAATAAATAAAAACTTATTTACTCAATATCTTTATTATTTGGGCTGTTGATGATTGACAGATTCGCAAAATTGTAAGGGTGGTTTCACATTAAAAGTATAAAATATGATACGTTATAGATAGCTCATATTATAAACGCGGTTATTGGCGATAATATTATCTATTATCATGCCGGCTGGCCCCAACAAGCTTGATGATTGAGGCTACCGTATTTCGATGACGTTACGTTGAAATCTAAAATATTGCTGACTCTTTTGGTGCGTTGGAACGAAATTTTCAGATAGGTGTTTTTAATTTTATCGCTGATGGTAGAGAAGATGTCACTTTATCTACACGAGATATGTCTTGTGACATATCCGAGGCTTACTGGACATAGAATACTTTGACCTCGGACATTAAAGCGCTACTGTAGGTTTATTCAAACCTCAAAAATACGTGGATGATTTTACAGATGATCGTTGTATGTATGTATGTATGTACCTAGGAAAATTATATAAAGAAAATAAAGTACATTCTATACCGAGAACATTCTACACTTAGCACACACTGGTAGTGATGGCATCCCATCACAAACCGCGCACGTGCAGGGCACTAGACGTGACATTCTTGACCACGCCTCAACTCTGAAAGGGGCTGGAAGAAAACACCGAGGGAGAAAAGTTTCCCCGCGCCTTGCCTGGTCAAGGAGCATGGTTCGAAGTCTGTGCTCTCTACTCACTCCTTAACGGGATCGAGGGACGGAGGCTGCACTATTCACAAACTGCTTACTTAAAATACTTGCGTTAGTTACCAAACTAGGTTTTCTGTGTTTCTGGACAGGCAATATTATGTCATCTTTCTTGTACCTACTTTTAATGTACGGCAGACTACGATTGACACAGTATCCTCTCCGAAACTAGAATAATTTTCAAAAACAGCTCACTAAACAATATTCAATTTACCTTTCCTTATTCTCTCTCCATATAATATTTTCTTCTAGCAGTGTACTGTCGTAAGTATTTAATTAAGTAGCTGGTCTGTTTTCGCCGAGGCTGTCATTAATCAATCACTCCGAACCAAAGCTATTTATTCGACAGCTCGACACCTCAAGTAGGAGCGCTTCAAACAAAGTGCAAGTCACAAAAGACCTCTTAAAATATAATAATCGTGTTAAAGACAACCATAAAGACCATATTCGATTAGAAGGAATCTTAAACAGGTTCCTGTCTTGTTATCTTCACGCTATTGTCGGTGGGCTACGTGTCATGTCCGATCTGTGCGTTTTCATTCTCTTTATAATTACTCTCGCATCGTTTTGTCGGTATAGGCTAAGAGCTCAAGGATTTTTATTGTGGGAATAGTTATTCAGTTTTGTTCAAGTAATAACTTTGAATATATTTCATGATACCGAAGTATTGTCATGAGGACCTATTAAACCGGATTGCCTCAATGGGCCCGTAGATAGATTATTATCTACAGATAGGTTAATACCATGAGAAAATTTTTTCACTAGTTTGGAAAAGAGGAGAGAGAGAATTAAATATTAACGTAAAATTAACTTTAAAATCTTTCTAAAGCAAAAATAACTTACCTTAAATGAAATAACTCTATTAATTGAAATAATATATAGAATAAACGTACTTAGTTTTGGTAGATTTTTCTTTGCCCGTATCTAGTAAAAAGTATTGTTTGTCCCCGCCTGCAGCACCATGAAGTATGTATTTAAAATTTAAATCGCAGTCGAGTTTTTTGTTTTTATAATAATATTTTTTTATTAATCTGATTAATGATAAATTGAATCAAACGAAAATTTGGTTTATAAAACTCTTAAAGGTGTTGCGAACTTTAGCTCTTATTCTTAACTTCAAGGGGCGTATAGCTAGGTCAATCCACGATGGCTCGTAGTTTTTTGTTTTTCAAACGCTTACAGTGCAAGTGTGCAATAAAAACTGCAAGAGTGTGAGTTCTATTACTACGTAACGAGTAGCAATGTGTGCACACTCACACAAAGTGTCAAGTTAATTATGTCAACAAGAATGTCACGTTTGACTAGCAGTATGCTCTACTTCATTTTAACTCATTTTTTAAAAATGAAAATGTGTGTTGGTCCTGCACAGCAAAATTATATTGTGATATAGGTTAATATATATATCGGAGTATCACCATTCTCCTTGACATCATCTTTAGTGGTTCTTAATCTCTTGGGCGTTTTCTAGGGTTACAAAGACTTTGTCTTCACGAACAGATATATTGCAAGTTCACAATGTTTTGATTCATGAAATAGATTTTTATAATTCCTGACGTATTATAAAGATTCAGAACAGTAGTTTATTTACACCCATCTTACTTTACTCCCTAATTTAATTTACTTCTTAAGAACACTTTTACACTGATCCAACTCGACCAAATATCCTCACCGCACTCCAGACACAAACTAACTACCCAACTCCTTTATTCCCCTCAAGATGGTGTGAATACTCTACTAGGACTTTGGCGCCCGACTCTTTTATTGGTTGGAGTATTAAAACAAATCAATCATTCATTCATTTATCAAATCAAATTGAATTTAACTTTGTGTTAAAGTTTTAAGTAAGCACCTATCTCATATCTCTCATTGATGTAAATGATTAACAATTAGTTCTATTTCGATTACTTTCATAAAAAAATTCGTGACATACCAAAAATAATTACATCCACAGACAGTAACATTTCCATAAACAATGACGTCTATTACAATATTACAACAATCTATTCTAAGTCTCTAGTCTAATTCCTTCGACATATATACTAACCCATTTAAAAATATCTTAAAAACGCACATACCCACAATCATCTCAGATAGGTACCTAGTATATTTATTTTTCTTTTGTTTAAACAGTTTAATGATTGAGCTTAACTCCATGCTGTCTTGTCTACCATACCCCTAGCGTTTTTGTAAAGCGTGAACCCATAATATCTATTATTATTTTGATTCATTACAAGTTAGTTTATGTAAACTAGATGGAAGCGGGCTAACTTGTTAGGAGTAGCATGAAATCTACATTCCTTTAGTTTCTACACGATACCGTACCGGAACGCTAAATCGCTTGACGGTACGTCTTTTTAGTAGGATAGTACCAATGTATATATAGTACAAATACCAAAGCTATTTTGCTAAGCTAATTTGGAAAATCTATATTGGCAGTAACAAACCAATCTAGTGACCTTTGTAGAAAAATTAAAGTCGAGTCGGTCAACCTGAAGGAAAGGGCAACGGAACGATTCTTCTGGCTAAGTCACATTTAAATGTGTAGTTTATCATCATACGATACGTTTTTTTGACATTATAAATATAATATTGGTAAAAAAATTAAGTAGAGCATCATTCCGTTCGGTCATGACACGCAGCGATACAACCTATAATAGCCCGTGTACACCGAGCCGTGGTCGACTCGAGACTGATGTTCGAACTGTACTCCCCGCACCCTTCGGTATCCCCTCGCGAGAAATAGTGGGGCGCGTCTTAATGAATTGAACTATCAGTATTTTGTTCGCCATTATATTATGTGTACTAGACTCAGATCAAGTTATAGTCTTTTGTGAATGTGGTTTTATATGGATGATTTGCACTCGTCATAGGGTGATTGACATGACGTTATTGATAAATATGTAACAAGCAGTTTATTAATTGTTGTATTTGGAAACATAAAAATATAACGTCTATCTCTACAGCTACACAACAATATTAAAAATGAGCGAGTAAATAACTCAATTTATTTAACGTTTTTTTTTCGGATACATGTTGGCCCTTGACTGCTATCAGACCTAAGTGATGATGAAATCCACACCCTTTCTACACGACATCGTACCGTAACGCTAAATCGCTAGGCGGTACGTCTTTGTCGGTAGGGTGGTAACTAGACAAATTAAGAAAAATCTCAAGCTGCCCCGCCGGGAATCGAACTCCGTCTTATAAATCCACCACGCATACCACTGCGCCACGAAGGCCTTCACAACCTATTAAAATTAATTCGTCCCGGTATTAAAACTATGTTATAATTTTTTCATGTATCTGCCATGACAAAAAAAAAGTAAAATTAAAAGGTTGTCACTCTATAAGCCTGAAATTATAACTTAACCTTAATGTTTTAACCGAATTTAAAACACTAACAATTTTTTTCACATTCAATACTTAAGCAGCTACTGCACTGTTTAATGCATTTAAAGTTGAATCTATTATTATCTATCCAATAAAAATATTTAACAAACCAATGTTTGTACCAACTAGACTAAACAAAAAACTAATATTCAAATCAATAGAATCTAAAGAGTTTTCGCAGGACGACCGAACAGCGATTCATCTACGACTGAGCAACGCTCTGTATTTTTTTAGCTACATCATTAACGTAGGTAAATAAGGTAACCTTTACATGCGACGTCATGTTGTAGAATTTTGGGATATGTATCAGTATGATATATACACTTACGTTTGTCTATTTATTAGGACGTCTTTCAAACCAAACGAACAAGTACGAGTGGCGCAGTGGGTAGTGACCCTGCTTCTGCGTCCTAGGCTGTGAGTTCGATTCCCACATCTGGAAAAATATTTGTGTGATGAACATGGATGTTTTCTAGTGTCTGGGTGTTTATCTATACATTATAAGTATTTATGTATAATATATATAAAAATATTCATCAGTTTTCATAGCACCCATAGCACAAGCTACTTACGAGTACGCTTACTTTGCGGCTATATAGCGATGTGTGTAATTGTCCTATAATATTATTATATTTCCGTAAATTAATGATGTTTAAAAAGTTCGTTTGATTTTTATCGCAGTTTCTAAAAATGCTATCACTATTTATAGATGAATGTGAGAAATATAATTTTGTCAAAACCATCTCACCCGTTTCGGAAATAGTTACAAGAGAATAAAGAAGACTTGTTATCAAATATCCATTCCATTCAGACATATAAGGAGCCGGTGGCTTATTGATTCTGTCAAAATCAATTCAACTTTGAACACAAATCAATTTGAACACAATATTAGCTGTCAGTGCACGTCAAATTATCGCCCATAATTAACAGACACGGGTGTTCTTTCTCACGTTTGATAAATGTCTGATATGAATACAATTCAAAGGTTTCATCCATTGTAAGTATTTTCTTCGGAGTTGTAAATTGTAGAGTGATTAAAGAATGATAATATGGTGTGTTGATTTTTAAAAAAATAAGAATCTACTGTGTGGCAGTGAACTGCCTTGACGGTCCAGTGATTAGCCTGTGATACATCATCAACAACCAAATTGTGATCATTGCTATATTTAAAAAAATTTCATCATACTGATGACGTCAACACCTGCATGACGATTGCGAGTTTCGACGTCGGGTCTATATCAGACTGCCTTACACGATTCTATTGATAGAGAAATGTAAAAACGAATTCCAACCTCGTAGGTAGGTACCCTAGTTTCGTTACAGAGTTGACAAGCTGACCTGAAGAGAGCTTTCATAGTGGGTACCTAAGCATTTGAGACTTGACTAAGTACCTACCTAAGTATAGTTATGCTGTATTTTTAACCGACGAAAAAAAAACGGTGGAGGTTCTCAGTTCGACACGTACATTTTTTTTTATGTATGACCACGCATAACTTTTTACAGAGTTGTTCGATTTTGATAATTCTTTTTTTGTTAGAAAGTGCATACTTCCAAGGTGGTCCCATTGTCATCATGTTAGGATCTGATGATGACATCCTGAGGAAATTGAAGGAACTCTTTAAATTTTGGAGGCACGCTTACAGTGATTTCGGTTTTTGTCTCGGTATCGGTAGCTTTTTGACTACTAGTGCCATATAATATACTATGACAGTATAGTACGAGTACGTTACGTGGCGGCAAATCACTAAAAAGTAAGAAATAAAATTTTTTAAATAAGGTTTCTACTTTAAGGACGTTACCTAGAACCCACAAACTGCTTTACTACGTAAAATAAAGGTTCCTTAAACTTGACTGGCACCGACTTCATAGATATGCTTAAGTAATTTAAAGCAACTAAATGACACAGTTATTTTTTACTTTTTAGTGCGTTTTGAGTCGGTTCTATTTTTATTTAAAATTTTTTATTTCTTATTTATACCCAGTAGGTAACTTCATTTACTTGAAGACATACAAAACATTGTTTTTCACACTTTTCAACTACATTTTACTAGTACTTTTACATTTATTTTGAATATTATAAATGTAAATTTGGGTTGAGATTATTTAAATTATACATTGTTTGTTACATACGATTTTTTAATTCATTCAGTTATGATCTCAAAATCGACGGAAGTTGTGTATTAAATTAAAATATGAACGATACGCCCAACGATATCCTGATCGAAGGAAACACTTAGCAAGCTGTATATGAACAGTTTAATTCATTTCAGGAAAAATGTAGTTAGTGAAAAATGTTACGTAGGATAAATAATATAATAATGTTAAATAATATAATAATAATGTTATATAGGAAGTAGGTAGTAGGTAGGCCTACTCGTAAGTGGGCTTAAAAATTTTCTTTTATTTTGAATAGTACGTACGTTGTAGTAGTAGGAGTGGACGGGTTGGTCTGTGGGAATGAGCGTGATGATAAATGTATGTAAATGTACAAGCAGTCGCCCGCGACTTCGTCCGCGTGAAAACCTATAGATAATTTTAAAGACAGACTTTCATATAAAAAATACTCATTCCCCGCTAAATCTAATTTTTTTATAGTTTCCCGTGAAGCAATATCCTCCGTCCCATCCCGTGTACTAATGATTTATATTTTTGTTCAACATGTACGACATCACAGTACATTAACATTAAAAATATATATTTATGGCAAGCTGATATGTTTAGTTTAATATTAAATAGTCTATTACACTCTTGAGTCTAGCTTTCAAAATAAACAAAATTTTACAATCCGACTCGCAGATCTAGAGATTAGCCCGTTTAAGCAAACTCTTCCGCTTTATATTAATAGTATAGATATGGTCTTTTATGGCAAATAAATTCTCAACCCCGTTACCGTATCATCGTTTCTATGAAACAGCATACTTACCAAAATTCTGACACCTATTCACGTACTCGTACTTACGTAGAGTTCAACTTGATTTGGACTTAATAGGGGCAGTCGCGCTTTTTAGAAATTTTGTTTTATCTCCTAAACTATGTAACTAATTAACATACTGTAAAAAGCAATATTCTTGTGATTATTAAATAATTTATTTTGATAAGGATTTAAGTTTAGTTGTATAAATATTGACGTAAATGTAAGCATATGAATTAAATGATTTTTTATAACACAAAAAGTTCTATATCTGCAAAAATATAAAAGATAGGTATATGCTATTACAGACTTTTTGTAGAACTTTTAAAGATACATAAAGTTTACATGCAATGTTTTCAATTATATCCAATAGATAAGCCAGCGTACGCGCATAAAGCCGAATTATTAAATTTCACTCATGACTCGCGGGACAAAAACTGTGATAATTCGGCTCATATATATAATACAATTATAAAATATAGCCTATGACACTCACCGATAATGCAGCATTCTACTGGTGAAAGAATTTTTAAAATCGGATAAGTAGTTCCGAAGATTAGCCCGAACAGATGCCACATTTACAAACTTATAAACTTTACCTCTTTATAATATTAGTATAGATTAGTATAGATGAAGCGAGTACCTACTGGTGTGTTAATTTTTAAAAAAAGTTACATAATTAGGTTGGAAGAATCGTTAACGTAAAAACATTAAATTCATTTGGATGATAAATACCGTACCTTTGTGTAAAGTATGTAGGCGAGTATGTGGAAATTGAATTAACATACCTAGTACGACAATTGAGTGTAAAGATATAAAATAGGTACCTGACAAAACATTTGTTTTTAATATGTTTATTTTATTATTAAGTTTTACAAATAATTTTACTACCACCAACCAGTTTTACAAATAATACAATAAATAAAAGTAAGACTCTTATGTTTTAATGTAAATCTAATCACTCAATTCTAACTTAAAAGCTTTACAAAATTTTGCACAAGAACCAATAAAGATGTCTGTTGCACTTACTTTATTACGTATTCCTACACTGTCTACCGCTATATTGTCACTTTATGATCTGTTATTAGCAGGCGGACACTTTTCCAACTTACACCCCATATAATATATTCTCCTTACCCTCGATAGTTTTAGTAAGTGACAAGTGACATTCTCTATTTGTTGAATATAATGGAGCGGTAAGTGCACGATAGTTGTAAGTGGCTTCCTTGACCGGTCGTCACGAAATGCTTTCGAGCCTTTGTAATTTATTGATCACGGCACGATCTGGCGGAAACTTAGATGTTTATGTTTTGTTCATATTATTATAATTAGGAATTCTGATTGCCAACTTGTTGCTAAGTTTTGAAACGCCAAGTTTGGCTATTTGTGGCGACCAGTGGAACTGGTTCGGATGGCAGATCTGCTGAAAAGAGTCGGCTAGAAACTAAACAGTTCCCTTTTTAAAATAATCTTTATTGTACACCAAAGAAAAGAGCTTACAAAAAAGAAAATACATTAGAAATATAAACAATGTACAATTGGCGGTCTTATCGCTAATGAGCGATCTCTTCCAGACAACCAATATTGGAGAGGAAAAGTGCATCCATTAGAGAAGGTTCGGGTGTACGTACATACAAATAAAGGTACTATAGTATCAAATTATCAAATAAAAATATACTTACATAAAATACTTATGCCCTACATAAAAATACTAAATGCAAACATATATACATACATACCATAATACATACATACATACTTATAAAAGTACCTATATGAATTCACATAAAAATATAAATTAATAAATAAAGCAAAATTATAGACATAAAACAAATAAAATCTAGACGATATTCAAGGGAGACGGTAAACAAATATTTAAAATTTAGTGTAAATAGATAAATAAATGCTTAATAATAGAGGTGTCACAACGAGGTTATGGGGGAAAGAAGTGCAGAAGACAAGAGTTCCATAGCCGAGCAGCTTTCACAGAGAAGGATTTAGAGTAGAAGGAAGTGTTGTGAGGGGAAATTTTTAGGACTAGGTCATCTTCGGATCTAAGAGAGCGACAATGAGTGGAATTGAGGTGGTGAAATCGCTCTTTTAGGTATATTGGAGCAGTAGGATTGAACAGGACATTGTACAAAAGGGAAAGAATGTTAGTTTTAGAAAGAATTTCAATTTAACATAAACCCTACTTTCAAATTTTAAAGCAATTGGTACCAAGGTTAACTATATACCATTTCATTTTTACTTACATTTTAATTTAATTAAAAAAAAATTACAAAAATACTATTAAAAGTTTAGAAATAAAATCTGCTCCTCCGCTTGCAGGGCCTTGGAGAAGCAATCGGTGGTCAGGACTCAAAAGTGAGGAACCTCCTCACAACACGCGCCGTCTTAAGAATTACCGCCTTCTGTATCCATTAATTTCATATTTTGAATATAAACAAAAAAACAACCTACAATGAAAACTATAAATACTTAATAATTTCTTAATTAATAAAATAAAAAAAAACAACCGCATATCGAACGAAATACCTCGTTAAACAATTATAAATAACTTAATAAGGTATTTTTTATTTTGCGTTAATGGGCAAAATTTACATCGTAAACGTGAAATGTTGAATACGAGACGAAAGCTCGAGACTTAAGTGGAATTAACGAATGCTTATTAACAGCCCACCTAAGGAGAGGATCCATCAATCTCGTGATCCAAGAAGTTCAGCCAAGAATTATGGCTCTCTATACGTCCATCATTGTTCGAAATGCTGTAACGCAACATTACTTTTTGGTTCCATTTAATTGATTTTCATTAATTAATTAAGGCACCAATTATGTCATCTTTGGTTTGAATAAAAATAATTTCTGAATAAATATCTGTGTGCGCGTAATTTAAGAATGACAGGAATAATATTGGTGAATTTTTTAAGCATATTTCATTGGTTCTCTGCGTGGCTCAGAATTGGTACGTGTGGCGATACCAATAAATTTTAGAAAATTTGTTTATAGATCTTTATATTTATGGATCTTCAATCAATTATTATACATTGTATCCACTGCCTTCAAGACGTACGTAGATCGCACAATAACATGTCATCAAAATCAATAGACTGTTTTTTTGGTTTGGACAAATATTTTATTTTTATTTTATTTTATTAATAAATAATTAATTAATGTAAAATAATAAACGATTATTATACTGCATAGATATAATACTTATAAGTAAAAATAAATAGAAAGTATATTAAGTGTATTTGTCTTTTGGATTGGAGTGTGCATTTTTAAAACTGTTGTTTTTATTTCGCTTTTATTGACGTATCCTAGTTTTTTTTTTATAAAATATTTCATTTAAGAAGTAAATGAAATTGTTTATTTTTCTTGTGTTACTTTCTCAAAAATATACGTCATCCCAGCTACTATGTAGTGAGTTACTGCTGAATTTAATGACTTCAAAGTGATTAGACGGTGCCTTTCTACTCCTTATATCGCTTTATTACATACAAAAGTACGCATTAACTATGAAAATATCTTAAGAGAATAATGAGCCCTTTAAAATGTGCAATATTCGTTAAAGACGTTAAAATGTGGAAGCTTCGGCTGTAATGTGAGTAAGAGCTTGCTTATACAATATTATAAAAAGTTTACCCAACTTAACTCCTATACTGCAACATTAGGTATTAATATTTTATACAGGTTATTTAATCATCATCATCATTATCAGCCTATTAGCGGCCCACCACAGGGCCAGGCCTCCCTCCATATAGGAGAGAAGATATGGAGCGTACACCAACCACGCTGCTCCAATGCGGATTGGCGCGCTTAGGGTGATAATGTTTCATTTATTACGATCATTATCAGATGTTGATGACAGTGACCGGGACCGACGGCTTAACGTGCTCTCCGAGGCACGGGGGTGTATCACAACCAACTTTTCAACTCCGGGCTTGGAATTTACTCGTACTGAGAATTTTATAGAAGAATGAAAAACGACCCAGTATTCGAACCCAGGACCTGGTGATCGAAGCTAGATAGGCTAACCACTAGACCAACGAGGCAGTTAGACCAACGAGGCAGTTTAGCGTTTAATGCAGTTTTGAAACTCTAACCCCCTTAAATAATGAAGAATTTCTCTTGAAAGCTTAAACCGCTCCGATATGTAACACTGTACGGCGCCAGTCTGTCTGGCTTCCCTTTCACTCACACATACGGCAGCGGTAGGTAGACACCTCCTCTCTTACTCTAACCCATAGTGCAAGTCGCATTTTGGTTATCACGTCTGTTGGGCGTGACGTACACGTTTTTTTATCACAGAAACTAGCGAACGCCCGCGGTTTTACCCGCGTAGTTCTCGTTCCTGTGGGAAATTTGGGATAAAATGTGGCACATGTTTTATTCTGATATGTTTGACGGCCTCCGTGGCGCAGTGGTCTGCGCGGTGGATTTATAAGACGGAGGTTCCGGGTTCGATTCCCGGCGGGGCAGATTGAGATTTTTGCTAATTTGTCATGGTCTGGCTGGTGGGAGGCTTTCGCCGTGGCTAGTTACCACCCTACCGACAAAGATGTACCGCCAAGCGATTTAGCGTTCCGGTACGATGTCGTGTAGAAACCGAAAGGGGTGTGGATTTTCATCCTACTCCTAACAAGTTAGTTCCCTTCCATCTTAGATCACATCATCACTTAACATCAGGTGTGATAGCATTCAAGGGCCAACTTGTAGTTGATAAAAAAAAAGCTATATTATTGTGAAGTTTCATCAATATCCATTCAGAAGCTTTTGCGTGAAGCACTAACAAACATACACACTCACAAACTTACAAACAATGAAAAATTGTAACACTCACAACTCTATGTCAGATCATTATTTCCAAGGGTTAGGTGGTACCTTGGAGTGCAGACCTTTGATCATTAAAAATATAAACGATAAACTAACCGTAGAGAGCTACCATAAATACCAACAGCATCAATGTTTTGCTAATAGCATCAAACAGTACCCAATTTGATACAGCACTCTGTCAAGATAAAGTTGATGACCACCGTTGTTATTTATTTGTTTAGTAATTTATATAAGGTTAGTTACTGTTTTATTGACCGTATTAAATCAAGCCCCAATAAGGCAGCCATTCATGTTTATTTTTACGAAGTTTCTGCCTGGTATGCCCAATAAATTATCGAGTTGGTCACTTTTATCACGGGGCCATGGCAACATTTATCCGACGTTAATAGATGTATGGATTGAATCGTCGGTTTATATGTGCTTATTTAGGGCTGATATAAAAATTATTTTGATTTGGTAGAAACCCGGTTTTAAAAAGGGGTGTTACAAGTTTAACGTTTGTGTATATATTATGTCTGTCTGTTCCATCGTAGTTTTTAACGAAAGAAGTAATAATGACACAGATTAATTACTTGAAAGCTGACGTGTTACAGATAGTTTTTAGCTATATTATGAAAAAGAACCTGATAAGCATATCCAAATATATCGGCGTTTTCTATTGTGATATTAAGAAACTTAATTTGATTACTCGAAAACGTAAAAACTGTTATTCTAGCTAAAATAAGCTTGAGATCAGAGATTTTTGAAATTTATAATTTTAACTCATTACTTAGTAAAAGCTCGTGCCCTTTTATATTGTGCTTATTAACTAGGGTCCTTAATAAGACACAAAATTTTGAAACAACTTATGCTTTAAGAGGTGGCGTAGTTATTAAAAGTGACTTAATTCACATATACATTAATGGTAGAATACGCCAAACTAGTTTTTACCCCAATACGAACTCTTAGTCTTTGTTTGTTCGTGTAATTTGGCGTAAATCAAAGCGAAAGTTATGGAAAATATAACGATAGTTAAAATTTTAAAATAAGAGTCTAACTTATATAATTAAGTCTTATCCATATTAGTCCTTTTGTAGTCGCAAAGTGGCCAGCTCGCTTGGCTTTATTGATTGACATACGCTTATCCTGATTAGGTTCTCGCGACTCAGTCATTAGCTGTAGGGACATGAATTTTGAGATATTCCCAAAGTATTCGTTTCATTTGCATTCATAATCATCAATTAATTAATTATTAAAATAAATTAGAAAAATGGCTTAGCTCATAAAATTAGTGTTAGAGTATACCTACCAGACCTGTTTTGAGTCCTTTAGGAACAACTAAGGAGTTTATGCATCGTGGCGTAAATCAAACTGAACAATAAGGAAAACATTCACGTGTTGCGATAGTAATATAAAAATATAAAAGTTAATTCTTATCCATATTCTTCTTTCGTAGTCGCAAAGTGGTCGTCTCGCTTGGCTTTATTGATTGACAAACGCTGATTCCGATTAGGTTCTCGCGACTCGGCCCAGGCATTAGCTGTACATGGACTCTAAGATATTCCTAAAATATTTGTTTCATTTGCATTGATAGTCATCAATTAATGAGCTGAATATATCCTCGACGGCGTGCCTAATGAGCGGTATACATATTGCTGTTTTTAATCGTGTTATGTGATCTATACTTTATAAATGATCATTTATTTACTTGTTTTGTTATTTAATTTAGATCTTGAAGTCTTGTCATGTCTTTGCGTATTTCGTATCTTCGTTACTAGTCTATTTCCCCGACGGCTATTAAAACAAAAGAGGATGCTGGTGGGAATAAGCTAAATATTCGGATACCAAAGATTAAGGATAATAAATTAATAATGAATTGAATTCGGGTTCCGGATACCAAAGGTTAAGGATAATAATGAATTGACTCTGTAACGATGAGATTGACTCTATAGATGTTAATAGTAATGACTAGAATTGATGGCTTAACGTGTTTTCTACGGGAATTTAACACTACAAATTACCTAACTTAGGCTACTACTAAGTTTTTTTAGAAGAAAATAGCTCAATATTTTGCACCCCGACTCAGGCTTCGAATACAGGACTTTATAATCCGTATTCACGTAATGGACCACTGGATCCACGTACAGTTAAGTCAATAAATTTTTCAAACAGTAGTTTTCCTTCCGTTTCTCAAAACTGGAAAGCTCTGGAATGTTCAGTTGACGATGCCACGGCTCATTAATTAGTATAGAATTTATTATCAAGTTGCAACGCTAATAAGATGAATTAGAATATGGTTGTCGGCCTAGCGGGGGAATAAATCTCCTCGTAAGTTTTTATTAGGGCCCAAAAAATGTCTGATCATGACGAACCATTCATGTGTAATTGGGTTCACCGGCTTCACATAAAATATGAGTTCGTGGCTTGAGAACATTTTATAGAGAACATAAATACTTTATTGTGTTTTTGTTCGGACCCTTTCATACTGGCGTCTTCATCTTACTAGACTTGGTATGGCAATGATTCAAACATTATTTATGTTTATTTATAGTGTGGTTATAAACAGTAGTTAGGTATGCGGACTTGTCTTTGTTATTTTAAAAAGTTAGAATTCCAAATTTGATACACGTTAGCTTGATTACACATAAACATAATGTGGACAAGTAACGTGTGCGTATCTAATAGAACGCGAAGTAGGTATAAAAATATATTTTACTAGAGAATGCCCGCGGTTTTACCTGCGCAGTTCTCGTTCACGTGAGAAGTTCGGGATAAAATGTGGCGTATGTGCTATTCTGATGTCTTATCTATATTACTGTAAAGTTGCATCAAACTCCATTCAGCAGTGTTTGCGTGAATGCGTACCAAACATCCATCAATCCATACTTACAAACTTTCGCAGTTATAATATTCGTAAGTATATATACAAAAAAATAACTTTTAGTTTGTATGAGTCGAAATTTAAGACAACCGCCGACAACCTGAAAAAATCAAAATTGACAATTTAGTATGAGAACTATTATTTAGTATCATCAGATGACACGAAATTCAATTACTTAGAGATAAAAATTGTAATGGAACCCAAAATGATTTCAGTATGTTTCAGTACACGTTTTTAACGGAGGTAGTAGGTAGGTAGGTACATAACGTGAGCATGGAACCCACAGTCTCACACCTAAATATCACATTTAAGAAAGGATAGCATTGGAAAGTTGTAACGCTTCTGTTGTTACATAAAGCATAACTACAATTTGGGACGAAGACAAAGGTGAGACACAGATGCAAGTAATGTTGCCATTCAAAATTTTCCGAACGAGTTCCACTTGAACTGAGACTCATTTAAGCATAAAATTACATTGTCTTCCCGACATTGTCGGGTGGCAATGAACTGCACTTTGACATAAAATCGCTTTGGACGATATAAATCTATTTCATTGCCTTAATAAAGGGTGATTGAGGTATTCGATAGGGAGCCATCATTTTCTACGCCTATCTTTATACGTGGTGTCGTTAACGTCTTTATGTTTAGCAAGAACATTAAACGGAAAGTTCTCGTGCCTGCGGCTTATCTGTCGAACCGCGCTTTTTTGTTTTAACTATACATAAGTAATACCTAGATATATGAAAGCCTAGTTAGCCTAGATTTCCCTACATACTCGTAATCGCAAAAGGTGTCCTAACTGTGAAAAACACATTAGAAAACTAAGATACAAAATGAACTAAAAGAAAAAATAATATATTTTAGTCAAGTTACCTATCTTTTATGTCTCATTGAAAATATATTTTCTAAACTTATAAACAGTAATAACTACTGTACTCTATTTAAAAAATCTTTAAACAATTTCTTTGCAAATTCTCAGGCTCCAACGAGCAGCGAATAAAGGCCAGCCTTAAGTACGTGCTAAATCTTCTCCCATAGCATTAGCTGATTTGAAATTTGATGCTAACAATCGCTAACGAGGTGAAAATAATTATGTAAACGATACACTAAAAACTTCCTTTGCGCAACCCTTTTGTGTTCCGCGCGTTGTCAATCAGTACCAGTTGAGTCTACATTTTGTGGTTGATATAATAACCCTCTCGTTAGCTTCAACAAAGAACTGGGAGATATGTAAATTCGTGAAAGGCTCGAGCACAAAAAAATCCAGCCTCATATTAACAACAGGTGTTTCGAACTTCTAATAGTGGCATTCGTGCTGTAATTACTGGTGTTAAGGTAAGGTAACTTTTTATTGAACTTTTACCATCCGATACTTTCAATTTCATATACACAAAAAGGCTAGGTATAATTTTTGGGAAAAAACAAAAGTGAAAGCACATGTCAAGATTTTGATATTATATTTTTGAGCTAATACTGTATATAAAGCCGTCCTACGGCTACTACTTAATTTGTAAGTAAGTAATTTAGACGGCTTCTGTGGGGCAGTGGTATGCGCATGCGCAACGGATTTATAAGACGGAGGTCCTGGGTTCGATTTCTGGCGGGGCAGATTGAGATTTTTCTTAATTTGTCTTGGTCTGGCTGGTGGGAGGCTTTCGCCACCACCCTACCGACATAGACGTACCGCCAAGCGATTTAGCGTTCCGGTACGATGTCGTATAGAAACCGAAAGGGGTGTGGATTTCATCCTACTCCTGACAAGTTAACCAGCTTCCATCTTAGATAGAATCATCACTTATGCAGTCAAGGGCTAGCTTGTAATAGATAAAAAAGAAAAAGCTTCTATAACTTAGTCGCCATATGAAATTGTTTTGGAGGTATTTTGATATTTATTATGACTATTAGTAGTACTTAAAAATATCTAAATATTCCAACCTGCTTTATACACCCCCAAAACCACATCCCCCCACCTAATATACGGATAATTTGAAAACAGACGCTTACATATAACATGATCTACATATTTGTTCTATAGATTGTTTGAGAATCGTATTACTATAGTAAAACTGGCCTACAGTAAATAATATAAAACATGATATCAAAATGACTTCTCTACGCACTCCGCAGCTTCTGAGATGCGCGGCGTGGGCACTATCCATTGCTAGATTTATATGCTTTGTAACCGCGATAGGGATTTCATGAATAAGAAAAGCTAATGTTTTGCTACTAAAATAATGCATACGAATAGCACTTTTTAATTTTAAACTTAACACCTAACTAATTAAAAGTTCCAACATTAAAATTAAATTTATTAGATTCTTACTTTTTTGATTAGTTGTGTGTGTGAGCTTTTATTAATAAAATAAACATAACCTTACAGGATGTAACACCTGCATAATTATGAAGGTACTGATTATTACAATATGAGCCCACCTAACCTACGACATGCTTACAACAAGAACTGTGCCTTATTATACTTTAGAGCTATTATACTTTTTTGCATTATTACGAAGTTCTCTAAACAATCTTATGTAGCGTAAATATGGGAGAGTGTAAGTAGGTACATATTAATTGTTGGGGTTTTCATGCATTAAAAAAATCCGCAATTAACATGTAGCCTCGAGATAGATCTTGTCCCGTGTCTCATTGGATTATGAGAGTTAGAGAGTAAATTGTAAATCTGTAACATTGTTAAGATTATAAAGGGAAAGTTTTTGGCTGGATGGATGTTTGATACTCATTCACGGAAAATCTACAAAAAGAATTTTGATGAAACTTTATAATAATATAGCTTACATATTGACGGATTTGTAAGGCGGAGGTCCTGGGTTCGATTCCCGGCGGGGCAGATTGAGATTTTCTTAATTTGTCTTGGTCTGGCTGGTGGGAGGCCGTGGCTAGTTACCACCCTACCGACAAAGACGTACCGCCAAGCGATTTAGCGTTCCGGCACGATGTCGTGTAGAAACCGATAGGGGTATGGATTTTCATCCTACTCCTAACAAGTTAGCCCGTTTCCATCTTAGATTGCATCATCACTTAACATCAGGTGTGATTGCAGTCAAGGGCCAACTTGTAGGCATTAAAAAAAAATAAGGCCTCTTTTTATCCCGAAATTCCCACGGGAAAGAGAACTACGCGGGTGAAACCGCGGATGTCCTCTAGGTCGTACATATTTTTGTGCACTATTTTACGAGATCTCCTGCGTAAATGAACAGATTAAGAACTTAAAATTTGTTCTGGAGGACATTCCATTGCCGCATAAAAAATAATTATTTTACTTATAATTTGTTACTATATCTTTGTATAAGACTCTTTTATG
The DNA here is from genome assembly GCA_034621355.1 of Mycalesis mineus. Lineage (NCBI taxonomy): Eukaryota > Metazoa > Arthropoda > Insecta > Lepidoptera > Nymphalidae > Mycalesis > Mycalesis mineus. The sequence goes on along the minus strand of CM067886.1, from coordinate 12,112,482 downwards.
ATTTATTGAAGTGAGTTTTAAACCACTAATGAAATTATATATTAAACATGACCTTAAAAGCTTGGAAGTGACACTTGCATACGTTATACCGGTTATACTAACAGTATGGGCCCATCACTACCTACGGCGTGCTCACAGCAAGAGTTATGCCTTATTATACTTTTATTGCGTTATTACGACAAGAAGTTCCCTAAACAACCTTATTAGATTACACCGATATCGTGCGACTTTTCTCCGAGTAGCGTAGGCTTGGCGGACTGTATTTATTGAGTATGCTCTCAGATTTCAAAGTAAGCGCCATGTACTCTTGCAGTTTTAGCTGGACGTGTATTTTATTATTGTTTATTTGAAATATTATAATTAGTTGTTGATACAATGTGTTTTATTGGCTATCGGAATTGTTTATTACAGCGATACCTTAGTAACTGGTATACCTACTAACCTCTGATTCTGTTTATGTATGGTTTCGATAGGAAAATAATTAAGGCACCTACCTATATTATTCTTAAACTTCCTAAATGGTTATTAATATACTCATAAAATCTAAGAAAATATACAAAAAAGAAGAAGAAGAAGAAATACTTTATTGCACATAAAAATAGATATAACAGAAACATGAAAAAAAGGATTAAAATAAACATGCAAAGGCGGCCTTATTGCTAGAAGCAATCTCTTACAGGCAACCTATTGAAAAGACATTTGAGTATCGTAAGCGGGGTGGTGCAATGAGATAATTTATTATAAATATAATATTTAAAAATAAATAAATAAATAAACTACATAAAAATGTAAACATAATATATAAGTGTATATAAACAATATCAATATACATAAAAAAAAAATAAAAAAATATAAAAAAAATATTTGTGATAACTTCGCCTATAACAAATGGACCAAGAGCCCATATTTAACTAGACTTTCATCATGTTATTAAGGTTTATAGCTTGTCAGATCATGCTCCGATATAAGTATTAGAATAGACACCATGGTTCTTTTGGAAGCTAGAAAGGTTCATATCACGGCCTCCGTAGCGTTGTGGTATGCGCAATGGATTTACGAGTTGGAGGTCCCGGGTTCGATTCCCGGCAGGGCCGATTGAGATTTTCTGAATTGGTCCGGGTCTGGCGGGTGGGAGACCCTAATATACTGTAATGTATGGTATATCATTACGATAAAATACCAAGTGGCAATAACTAATTCTACAGTCATTTTAACTCACCTATACTAGTTAGCTCTGATATATAATAATTTCTGCTATAAGTACCTGCACAACTGTATGTAGAGTTCATAGAACCAACTATTTTTCGTTCAATGGCAGTCCAGTGGTTGCTACACTATATAGATGTAAAGGAAACACCAGCATATAAATCCATTGGCCATAAAATATTAGACAAGTCGCTGATTACCATCCATTGTGAACGGATTGCGTACATCGGTAGCCTGCGACTGCGCTTTATTCCTGCTATGTAGGCTGTAAGCCGATTGCCGAGCCTTTGTAGGACCTTGTTCGGCCGATACTACACCGTACGAGCGACGCTACAGATAATCTATGGTGAAAATACTACAAAATGTAAAATTTTCCTTCTCCGATAATTTTAGTTTCAAGTGAATATTAGAAATGCTGCGTATTTCATCACACAGAATAACATTAATTTTTACTGTTTCGACAGATTGCAGTCATGAAATTTTGGTAGGTATTAATTCATGTTATTACATCCACAGTTTCTAGAGGAAAATGGTCTTGATATTTAGACACTCGGACAACGATGCGGTCCTTTCATTCAGATTTTTAATTTTGATAAACAAATATTTAAAGCCTCTATTCTATCTTAACGTATTTAAAATATATTTTGATTAATACATATTTAATTAAGTAATGTTAAAAAGATTACGAACTTTATTATTAGGTAGGTATAACGAAATAGAGAATAATAATAAGAGAGGCTTTGGTGACTAATTACCTAAAAAAACTAGATTACGAGGACACGGAAAAGTTGTTGGAAATTGTTAAGTAAAATTTTGAATGTTAGTTCATGTACTAATAAGAAAAATTGTATAATATTATATTATATTAATTAACATTCATTAGTACTATATTATTTAAAATAAGAACTGAGAAAGTCTGAAACACAGGTTTGACATAAACCTAGATCAGGCTGGTCCCAGTAATATCAAATTGATCTACAGCTAACCCAAGTAGATTCAGACTAAAATGTAAAATAGTTATCAAATAATAATATAATGTAAATTAACTTATACTGATGTAGATCTGGCAGCTTATAATTATGTAATCTACTTAATGTAATGTAAATGAACTGAATAAAAATAAACAATTTTTATTATTTATTTTATCTGGATATCTTAAAAATAAATATTAGTGTCAAGAACAACAACAACAATGGTTGTTGTTCTTGACACTAATATTTATTTTTCATATAATAATTGACACAGGACACATTACTCACCTACGCTAAACAGAACTACTGAAGGGATAATTTTGTAATACTAGTTTTGAATGCTATTAAAAGCTATATCATTAATCTAGGTGGATACCCAACCGAACGTTATCTTTGAGATGTTTGATTTATTTCTTTAGCAGCAATTACACTACTTGTGCTTACTTGAATGTGTAAGGCTTTTCATGTTACTTTATGATCTCGACAGAAGTCTCGACGTGCCCATATTTTTAGTATGAAATATCGATGCTTTTAATGTTAATCCTCTTATTCTACTTTTTTATATAAAGTGCAGAACAGTATAAAATTTCATTGAGAAAAGTCTTATTATCCAATAATATAAGTATTGTTGTGTATTGTATTGTTATAGACTATTATATTTACAACATTTATTTCGTTGATATATGGCTTCGACCACGGGATCCTGGGTTCGATTCCTGGAATAATTCTGAGCTTTATCATTCTTCTATGAAATGTTCAGTACATTCCAAGCCTGGAGTCTGGAAGTTGGCGGTGTTACACCCTCGAGCCTCGGAGAGCACGTTAAACCGTCGGTCCCGGTCACTATCATCAATATCTGATAGTAATTGTTAATAAATGAAACATTATCACCTTAAGCCCGCCAACTCGCACTGGAGCAGCGTGGTGGGTGTACGCTCCATATCCTCTCTCCCATAAGGAGGGAGGCCTGGCCCTGTAGTGGGCCTTTAATAGGCTGATAATGATGATGATGATTTATTTCGTTCCGATCAACCAGCGAGACATGATTACCCTAAGTATTAATCTAAGAAAGTAAAACACTTATCACAGATTTTTTTAGATTATTTTATTGAGCACAAATGAATCAATATTTGACATGCCAAACAGTGGTTGAAGCACGAGACACTACAATAACGTTAAGACCATAGATAAGCCATTTTTATTTTGTACATAAGATAAGCCATTTTTATGTTGTAGGCTAGCGCTTAGCTACAATCGACCTACATGGTAAGCGAATATGCATTCTACGGGGGCACGCACTTGTCTAGAAGGTGCCTATTTACTAGTCTGCAGTGGAGCAGAGTGAAACCAATATCAAACCTGTGTGTAAGTGTTTGTAAATGTGTTGGTCCAAGTATCAGACACCAAATATAGTGTTAAGTCGCTATTGTAATGACACACGGTTTTTTTTTTATAATTTCGGGACAGCTACTCGACCTTTGTCTAACAATTGGCGAAGGCTGCAGTGTGCGGTCCTGTGAGGAGCTGACGAGAGTCGATTGATGGATGATTACGTCTTCATCCCGACGAGCCTGCTCGATGCCTGTACCGAAGTGTAGCAGTCTTGATACTTTGTATTATAATGACCATACATTTTATACATTGGGGATAGCAACTCGACCATTATCTAACAATTTTTGACGACCTCCGTGGCGCAGTGGTATGCGCGGTGGATTTATATGACTGAGGTCCTGGGTTCGAATCCCGACGGGGCAGATTAAGATTTTTCTTAATTTGTCTTGGTCTGGCTGGTGGGAGGCTATCGTCGTGGCTAGTTACCACCCTACCGACAAAGACGTATAGCCAAGCGATTTAGCGTTCCGGTACGATGTCGTGTAGAAACCGAAAGGGTGTGGATTTTCGTCCCAGTCCTAACAAGTTAGCCCGCTTCTATCTTAGACTGCATCATCACTTAACATCAGGTGTGATAGCAGTCAAGGGCTAACTTGTAGTCGATAAAAAAAAAACAATTGGGACAGCTACTCGACCACTGTCTAACGATTGGCGTAGCGTGCAGTGTGCGGTGCTGTGACGAGCTGACGAGAGACGATTGATGGAGGATTACGTCTTCACTGAAGTGAAGTGACGTGATGTGTAGCAGTCGTAAGACTTGGTTATTACGTTACACATAAGATTGAATTCAAATATGTAGTTTGTTTCAAGAATGCTCAGTTTTAAAGCAGTTTTATTTTAATCAATTTATTTCAAGTGTATATAACTTTGGATATATTTGTTGGATTTTATTTTCACTGTGTGTCATTAGGCACTTTCATTCTAATTTTTAATAAAGTAATAAAATTTTTCGAGCCTAATTTATGTAAGTATTATTGAATTTAACAGGTAGTTTATTTTTGCCCAGCGTTTATTATTTATCATATTTTTTGACAATTTATTATTCTATTTCATATTTTAGGTATTTTTATTTGAAGTTAGATAAGATTTCACAAAATTAATACACGTCTGTAACACAACGATCAAAACTATGTGAAGCAAAGCACGACCTACTACTACCTGTGTCATTCACCGTGTTGTTACAGGTCGCTTCGTTCGACACAAAAAAACTTCTTTCAAATGTAAATTGGCCTAAACCGACAAAGCAAATTGTCACAAATAAACACTGATACATTTGCTTTTTTGTGAAAGTCCATAAAAACTCAGGCGCATCGATAAAGGGTCAGACTGAACCAATCAATCTAAGATAAAAATTTCTTTTATTGATTTTTTGCCCTTAGTTACGTTTTAACAAAAGACTCGAATTTGAACTTTGGATACGTGGGAATTTTGATCGTATGCAACATGTTTCCTGAAATTGGTTAGCTGCTTAGTTAAAAAAGAATTTGTGTTGCCCCATCAGTTATTTCAAGTGAATGGAGAATCTAGGTAGGCTTGAGTAACTCGCTTTTTATAACACCAGATTCTTTTGCACTGAATAAAAGCAGGATTCAGTATAAACCATAAACTTAAAATCAAACGGCTTTAGACACTTTGCGGTACTTATTTTAGATGCGGTACCTATATTAGATTTTATGATCATCAGAGGCAAGTTTTTAAGTTATTGTATAGCTTTTATCGCGAGCGTGGAGACCGAATACAGAAATTCCGTAACGAAAAAACCTAACACCCCCTGAGTATCAAAAACATAATATCAAAAGCCGGGAATTGTTTTTTTTAAAATTAATTTTTTTTTTTAGTGATATTTTAAAAAGTCATTTTTTTAATTAATGGCTTTTTGCAATATCACGCTTAAAAAACATTGCGGAATCGACGGGATTCGAACCCGCGTCTCTCTGGCAATTCGGGCATTTAGAGCGCCTTATCGCTAGGCCACGGTCCCGATGACGTCGGTAGGTAAACATAAGTTGATAAAAAATGCTATGCAATAGCTTTACCGCGGCAGTCTCCGAGTGCCACACGTTATTTTTGTATATCCTATGCTAAAGGACGCTCGCGATTTCACCTGCATAGCTCTAGCGCTCAAAGCAATTTCGGCATAAAATGTGACCTATGTGTTATTGTGACATGTAAGCTATATTATTGTGAAGTTTCGTCAAAATCCATTCAGTAGTTTCTATGTGAAAGAGTAACAAATTTTCGACTTTATAACATTAGGTAATAAGTAGGTAAGGATATGCCTTAAATTAGCAAGTAGGTACCAAAGGTCCAGGCTTCAGGCACATACTTTTTACTACTTATTTCACAATTATTTTTCGTTGGGTATACTGATTACTCATATTATATTGGATAGAAAACATAAATCGAAACACCTAGCATTGACACAGTCACCAGGACGAGGCGATCAAAAGGATGTAACATTAATTATTAAAAGCGATAGTTTCACCTGATCGATACAGAACAAAAAGACAAAAGATTGATAATACGTTAACCAAATATTGATTTAACCCCATCAACGGAAGCAGGTGCCGTCCGCACGCGCCTCCCGCTCACAGTCACTGAGCGTTGCCTAACTATGAAATTAAATGATAATCACCATTTTTTTCATATTTGGATAAGGAGTTTAATAAGTGCATTTTGACTACGATGCCAGCTGTTGTAAACCTTTTTAGCTAGGTACCAGATTTTATAAAATAATTGTGATGTTGGTTAAAAACAACTCAAAATAAGTAAGTTCATATTAAACTTTCAATAAATATAGGTAAAATATTACAAAAAATTGGTTAAGGGATTTAAATCTAATTTTTTATCGCCTCCGCGGCATATTGGTATGCGCAGTGGATTTATAAAGGTCCTCGGTTCGATTCCTGGCTGAGCCGATTAAGATATTATAAAATTGGTCCTAGTCTGACTGGTGAGAGGCTTCGGCTCTGGCTATTTACTACCTTACTGACAAAGACGTATCGCCAAGCGACTTAGCGATTCGGTGCGATGTCGTGTAGAAATCCCAGAAGTGTGGATATTGTCCTACTCCTAACAAGTTAGCCCGCTTCCATCTTACATTGCATCATCACACAGGTGTGATTGCAGTCAGGGGCTAACTTGTAATGAATAAAAAAATCTAATTTTGATGTTCATGTCGATATTTCACTTTGACAATCTATCTTATAAATATAGTGGAGGTTTATTAAGTATCATCTTGACGATATTGCTGACACGAATGCGAATAAATGGCAAGCTATTAGTACTTTAAAAGTAATTGATAATAAATTTAATATTACAATTAAAATAACCATAAATACTTTAATAGATAAGCTTAGCTAAGAATATTTATAGGTGACAGTTTCTTTATTAAAACCTCTATAGTAGTATTGTTTTTGTGTAATATTTGTGTGTGTAATATAATAATTTGGCCACAGGCGGCTCAAGATCGAACCCCTAAAAAGGCCTATGTCCATTAATGGACATCTATCGGCTGCTACTGATGATCATGATAATATTAATTAAAATTTGAGAAGAGATTAAAGTGACTGCAAAAAAATTAAAAACTTTACATCGCCTTTCTTTTCTTGCAACATAGTGTCCCCATGTAGTCCTCACGGCAATCAATTTTGCACCCAAGTGTAGATAGAGGCTTTAAAGATGACAATATCATTTATGTTATAATAAATCACAATAAATAGTTAATGATTGTATATAAAAATGTTGTTAACATCTGCATCAGCTCCGTCGTTACTCATTTTAACGGTTGCACTGAGAGGGTTGAACGTCATGCTTCGTTCGATGTTACGGATAGATACTAGATTCAACCTTTTTTTTTTTAACCCGAAACGAGCTTTTTTGGGGCAGATGCGTTAGGATTATAATTTGACCGTATCAAAACATTTGGAGCACTGATGATATCTGGGGTAAGTGTGTAATTTTAATAAGAGCTGATTTATATTAATTTGGTAAATGTATTTGTGATGAGTTTGAGGAATGAAAGAGTTTGCGGCGTGGAATGTGTGTGCCTTGTAATGTAATATAATATATTCGAGTAATTATGTTTTCCATAGATTAAAGACTAATAGATGGAGTCATAACGCGGCTGTAGGTTCAAGAGCGTGACAGACTTATTTCATTCAGCCTTTATTAGAAAGTGACACAAAATTATTTTTTGTCCCTTTCAGCGTGTTCGTTTTTATTATTTGTCAAGAATGAAGTTGGTGACAAGCAAAGGACATATCTGAGTAATTAGTAGCTTTATTATTAAATTTGCTGATAAATAATACAACTTTGCGGTTACTATATTAATTTAAACGTTATCGTGCTATGGTGGGTTGTAATATTTTCGGCTGCAACAGTCGCAGCGAACAGAAAATCGAAGGAATTACGTAGGCATAATTAAGTAGGCATAAACTTCATTGATTGATGATTTAAAGCTTAGATATGTTATTTTTTAGCAAATTTCATGTATTATGTGTTTACTAAACTATATTATATAAAGTAATATTTCGTATTTTACGATATTTTAAAACATAACGTTTTATGATTTACTTTAAATGTTGACATGTCATGTCAATAAGGCTGATTTGCTGTCTCACGAGTGGACAGGCTATGGGCTCTATCTATTAGTCTTTAATCTATGATGTTTTCTATATGTTTGACGGCCGGATCACAGCAACGCTGCTTGGCGAACGTGCAAGCGTAAGTATGGCAATAGGGGTACTACCGTGCCTCTCTTTCCCAAAAAGCTCTCATTCAATCATTAACAGGTGATGGATGTCCACTGCTAGACATAGGCCTCTTGTCAGAAATTCCAAACACGATGGTATTGAGCATACCTACTGCATCCAGACTCCCTACAAGTTGCTTGATGTCGTCAATCTATCTAGGGGGTCGATCAGCACTATGCTTTCCTGTGCGGAGTTGCCATTCGAGCACCTTGGGACCCTGACGTTCAGCGGGTTTTTCGAATTATGAGTACCAAAAAGCTCTTCTACTGTTAAAAGTTATAGGAGTTCTGACAAAAAAATAATATCTACCTACTCAATCTTCTAACAAATCGAGCACAATTTGGCAGCTTTTACAAAATCCGCGATAAGCTCAATATCCCTATCACGCCGCAGATCTTATAATAATGGGGTAATTTGTCAGAGCAAACATTTTGCATATGAAATCCGTATTGAGCCGGGGGCGACTCATGACTGTTAAGCATACGTACCTCACGTCGTCTAGCCTCTGGTGCCTTCTCACGTCGCCGGATCCGATACGTATTCGATAAACATACTGAGCTAAAGGAAACTTAGAACATCTGACATAAAAATATTTCTCTGTTATGATTTTGTATATTTTGATATGATAAGATATCCTTAAGTTTAATTAATTGAATTAATTCAACAGGGAATTTGGTATTAGATCAAATATTTCAAATTAATCGTAAGAAGGTCCTATACGGCCAAGATTTTGACGTGAAAACGTCTTATAATTCGATAGAACCGGCTGCACGCACGAAAAAACATGACTCATGCGGTGTTACCTCGCTTTGAGGCGTTCCATGTAAGGCTTGAAGTGCAAGCGAGAGCGCAGAACGAGCGACAAAGAAGCACAATCGGCCTTTGCGTTCGGCAGCGTTCGACATCCGTCTATTAAATATAATTATTAAATATATTAATTTTAAATTAAAAATTAATATATTTATAAATTAATATATTTATTATAAATTTAAAATATAAATTTATAAAATAAAAATCTTAAAAATTATTTTATTAAGTTAAATTAATATTTATAAAAATCTTAGAATTTGCTTAAATCTTCAAGGTGTCAATCATTTTTGTTATGTATAGGATTTTATTTATTTAAAAAAGGTTATTATTTTATACAGAACTGAGTTAACAAGATTATTATCGGTATGTTTCGGGATGATAAAATTTACCTAACACATTGTATATCGATGTGAGATGCTTTATCACACAGTTTGCTTAATATCGTATCGAATACCGTTTGCGGCTCAATATCGTATCGGATGGTGTGAAAACTCTCACCGGTGCACCGTGATAAAGACTAAGGGCTAACGCTAAAACTGGCGCGGTTGCACGCTCGCGGTTGTATAATGAAAAATAGTATGGACAGCGCGACGGAGCGCGGGCGCGGGTGGCGGATTCGCAACCGCGCGGCGGGCGGCGGGTGCACGGCGCGGGCGCCCACGACGGGCACACGCGAGCGTGTTTGTTTCTACAAATCAGTCGAGCGCCGCTAGATGCTACGGTCAAATAAATATTTGTTGATTTTATTGAATAAAATTATACTAGCAGCGCTAACTGAGACGGGCGCACGCGACGGGTGCCCGCGCGCGGTTTTGTGGCCCGCGGCGGTCGGCCGCCGCGGGCGACCGCGAGCGTGCAACCGCGTCAGTTTTAGCGTAGGCCCTAATGCATCCACATGATGCTATAAATGCGGCATTAAAATGAGATTTATTGCAACTAAAAGATTAATTGCTCAATACAAAATAGATGTAAGTACAGCGCCGGCTGGGTTTTTTTTTCAGGGAGCATCCTACGTCTTCGCATTATTAAATAATAGAATACATGTGTTCACAGGAGAGGAGAAGTCTTTTATTCAATACAAGTTATACCTTGACTGCAGTCACACCCGATGGCAAGTGATGATGCAATCTAAGATGGAAGACCCCATTCTGCACGACATCGTACCAGAACGCTATATCGCTTGGCGGTACGTCTTTGCTGGCAGGGTGGTAACTAGCCACGGCCAAAGCCTCCCACTAGCCAAAGGACAAATATTCAAACAGCAGTGGAGTGGAAGTGGATCCCCAACCTGCTACCATTATCCATGTTTGGGTTCACGATACGATAAATCGCTCTACGCCAAAAGCACAAAAAAAATCAAAAAGACTATTTCCCAAACAAACAAAATTTCTTTTGTTTGTTTGGGAAAAAAAAAATCTTTTCTTCTGACCTTTATCACTATAGAGGTACATAAAACCAACCGAGTCTATCTCGGTCTTCAGCTTGAACCAACATAGTCCGACATCCTTCATCTTAACTTTCATGTCGTTATATTAAAATAAATTAACCAGCTTTTTTACCGTAGGTACCTATTTCATTATCTGGCTCCGGTGCGGTCATAGGGTAATACTGTTTAGACCCTTGTAACAATCTTGTAACTATCACTGGGAGAAGTAAGTAATAACATCGACCGGAACCGATGGCTTACTATGCTTAAACATCACCAATTTAACTTTACTCAGAATTTCTTGGAAGAAAAATCTCAGCTTAGTATTTTATAGCACTCCAGGCTCCAGAATTCGAATACCTGACCGACAGGTAAACACTGGATCAACAAGGCATTTTATACCTATCTTAACAGTTTGTACTCAAATAGTTTTATTTTATCTAATTCCTTAAAAGTTGTTCCCGTTATCAGTTACTATAAGTAGGAATATTAAGCGAAATTTAAAAATAATTGTTTAATTCAATTCAATTCTTCTTTATGGCTTTCATTTGTGCCAACTGGACACAGCTCATCTCGCCAGATTATTTTATTAAATAGCGTAATAATTTACAATTGGTAGCGACCTCTATGCAGTTATACTAAACATTCGTTGACAAGTTTCAAACGCCTCCTAATTTTGTTGTCGTAGTACTCTACCATTGCATGGTTTGTGTCTATGTAGCTACGTGGTGTAGAGTATTGAAAACAGATGGCGCTGTATGATGAAAGTTTTGTAATAGTTCTACATATTATACACAGATGGCAGCGTTACGGATATATTACAAGTGATTTAAATTTTGTAACTTGCTATTATTTTTTTGGTTTTGGCCTTATATGAATATATTTGACATACACCAAGCGTTCCGAAATGATTTTGCTTAGATGAATCATGTAAACTAATTATTAGGTAGATAGGTGGTACCTACCTAATGAAAATTACTAGTTCGTAAAAACCTTACTAGGTCACACCTATTGTGTCAGAGGCTAGATCATGATCTCCTGGCCTGAGTTCATCATTACTTTGGAGCTAAATTTATGTTTTTAAATTTAGCTGACTGCAAACTTCTTCATATTTGAACACCAAAAGTAGGTACCTATCTAAATACATAGATTATAATTAGAAAAATAGGTAGATAGAATTGTTCAAGTAGAATAGTTACAATAATGTATAGCAATTACCTTCAGCTATATTTGTGTTACCTACCGTAGGACCAGGTATAATTTCTGAAATTTGACTGTAGGAACTATGAAGTAATTAACGCAAAGCGGTTCCGTGCTGACCAATTTGGGGGAGGTTATTTTAATCCGTGCAAGTCGGACATACCCTGCCTAACGGCAGAAGTCCGTGAGGATTTTTTCCTGGAGAGGAACTCCAGGAAAAAAATACTGTAGGAAATGATTCAGTCTAAATTCTAATTGATCTATGCAAACATTTATTTGCCAAATTAGACAGCTGCGCCAGCTAAAAATACTTATTTGTTCTGTGAGTCTGTAAATATAAAAGGCTCTAGAGGTAAATGACATAAAATTCTTAATTAAAAAAATCTTGTTAAATTGCAAAACCTTTTCTTTCAACGGTGTCGCTTGCGTATTCGATTAAAAGATGTCCTGAATACGTAATGTGCGCTGAACGAGTGGAGTGCTCTTTGTGTTCAGTGGTCGCATAAATTAGCGGCGGAGCGTTGCGCAGTTCACAAAAACTCCAATCGTGGGGGAAAGTTTGGCGATTAAGAGCCGCGGTGAGGCAGGTCTGCGGGTGACAGTTAGTGCTGCCACTTGTTATAATCTGCTGAACTCGCGACCCTCGTCAAGGTGCCCTGATTTAATGCCCACCACCTTCAATTTATGACCTTTTTACTTAGATTTGGTAGCTATAATAGTGGCTTATATACCAATGCAAGCAAAATCTCAATGTGACATTTTAATTATGTCGTACTATACAAAAATAAATAATAAATAATTAATCTCTATACATACTTTGACCTTTTTCTTAAATCATCGGGATCATCCTATTACAAACTTAAGTGATCCTAATTGCAAACCCACAGTAGGAGCCTGGACTTAAAAACTCTTAGCTTTAATAAATAGCCAAGGTCTGATCACCACAGGCTCTTATACTATGTGTATTAAAACAGATGAGCACAGGATTAAATAAATATGTCACAAAATGTTTTAATTTATCTTACGCATAAAGGCAAATAGTAAATTTAAAATACTTAAAGATAAGCTTGCGCTTGGCTACATTTAGGCACTTTTATGAGATTTAAAAATGCATAAAGAGTGTAAATTAAAAGGGAATAGTTTAATTTTTTTTAACAAAATTTTATTCCGATGTCCGACAGTAAAAATGGCTTATTGTAAAACATTTATATAATAATAGGATATTTTTAGTATATTTACAATTTGTGTTCTTTCTGGGTTAGGATCTGGCATTCTCCTTTAAAATACCTAAAGACAGGCTTGCGCTTGGCTACATTCACGCTTTATGGAAAACGGTGATGAGGTCAAAGTTGGAACGGTGCTTACCTAGAATAATATTTTATTTGCTGAACGCTGAATTGCAAATATCACTAATTAAATTAGTGGACATCACAGGTACGTTGCGTAATTAAAAATATCTAAGGCAGGCTGCAAGCGACGTTGTTTTACACTACCTGGTGCTACACATATGTTGTCTAGAAAAAGACAAAGCGAAATGAAACAATAAAGAAATGATTGTGTATGGATATTTCAGAGGATTGCAATAGAATCAGACATGGTACGAGAATTCCCAAAGACAATAACGTGGCGGGAAACGCTCAAGCGGAGGGCAATAAAGACAGGAAACAATTTATTTGTATGATGCTTCGGGGAAAAGTTATCCGCAGATCTGGCGCGGAGCAAAATCAAGTTAATGCCTCGAATCATGATCCGAACGAATAAATAGCTTGTTTGTTTATCGGAAGCAAAGCAATAAACTTAACTTTCTAAACTTAAGTGTTAGGATTTGAATTGAACACATCAGCCAAAAAATTATATTATATACACCACATTTAGTTTGTACAAGACACCGTCGTACGTCTTTGTTAGTACCTACGGAGGCAACTAACGTCGGCCGTAGCCTACCACCAGCCTTATTAAATGTGTGATATAATCGTGTTGTTTAGAACTCAATGAAAGAGGCCTGTGTTTAACAGTGGAAGTCTGTCGGATGATAATGATGAGGACGATGACCGGAGTGCTGTATTAGGTAGATATATAAATCCTAACTAATATTATAAATGCGAAAGTAACTCTGTCTGTCTGTCTTACTTTCACTCTACAACTACTGAACTGATTTAAATGAAATTTGGTACCTTGGAAAAAGGACAAGGCTATGTTTAATTGCGAAAAAAGGGTTGTAAGGGGTTAAAGGGGGGATGAAATGTTGTATGAAAGTGTCGTCATTTTGAAAGCTTAAGACCTATTTCTTAGGCAGTTGATTAGATATTAATAAATATGACATTGGAAGCTTAGAAAAATTAGGCTGCCGTAATAACTAATTCCACGTGGTTATAGGAGAGGGTATATGGAGCGTATACCCACCACGCTGCTCCAATGTGGGTTACCTACTTATAATATCAATAATTAAAATTACTGTCTTTGAAAATATTAGTTTTATTATTAATTAAAAGTCAAAAATATTAAAAAAAATATAATTTATTAAACTGTAGTGTAATAAGTGACACGTGTTATCTACGTATATAAATAAAATGGTGGAACATAATTAAATTATAATTTATAAAAAGTAATTAATTAATCCGTGCGATACCGTAGCTAATTGAGACATAATGATATCGCAGCGATGGGTAGATAAAGCTAATTATTAGAAACGACAGGCTTTCATTTATCGTGTTCGATTTCCCGAGTGGAAATGTATCTTGAACGTATCGTGGAAATGTACCTACGTGGGCGGAAACTTCATTAACTTCATACGAAAATAGCTAATTACATGACTAACAGAAAATATTATTTAACTGCCAAGTTAACAGATTGACTCAGAGCTAAGAAACGAAGCTTTACTTTATTCAGATACCTTGGAAAAAAACGTGGAAACCATAATATCCGTCTGAAATTATTTTGTTATTTTTGTTAGTTTTTTTTGGTAACTTAAGAATCATAGTAATATTATTTTTTTAACAAATTAAAGCTAGACTGCGAGATGTTAATTGGCGAGACAGCATAAGATATCCCATCGCACACGCAACATAGAAGAAAAAAGTGTCTTTATGTTTTGCCTGAATTTGCTTGGTTATACGTCTTAGCTGGCAATCAAAATGATGATCATTTGCGAATGAGTACTTCAAAACGTTGACAAATAACCCCTAATGAGCGGACAAACTTGGCTGTAGCAACTAGTATTTTTAATCTATATTTATAATTTCGTCAAGGGGGTACGTAGACTCGATTGAAAACTTAGATGAAAAACAAAATATTAAAAAATATTGATTTCGAGTCGACAACATATATCCGTAAAATTCGGATTAAGGAGAATTACGTTAAATTCTAATGATACTCTCCAAACAAACTGTCGCCATCCTAGATACGCCTTGCCGATCAACACATCAAACATCATGTGTCAAACGAAACGTCTTGCCGGAAACAGTGAATCCAGTGTTGTCAGAAGCAGACATAAAGAGAGCAATAGGTAAGATTTGTATGAAAGCCTGTCATAGAAGAGCAAGTGATTTTCACGCGGACGAAGTCGCGGGCGACTGCTAGTCATTTTAATATTTTAATTTTCTCAATTTCAGAGATAAAATAGTATGAAAATTTTCAAACCTCTAATAAAAGGAAATTATACAAATTAAACTTCTAAGATTTAATCCCCAACAACAGGGCAAGTAAAAACTTGTGATAAATCTTTATAAAAATGTACATAAAATGTTAATGAAATACTTAATTTAGTCTAGACGAATGAGATAGCTGAGTAGGGTTATATCTAAGCATGTACTCCGAGTCGTTGGACAGGTGAGACGGACGCAAGTACCTAGGTTCCAATCTCCAGTGTATCCCACGGGAGTTGGAGAACGGTCACATAAATTACGCTAAAGGGACTGCATTCTCTTTCTTATTCAGAAAAGTTTCTTTTTAACTTAAATTATTGCTTTTAAAGTTACCTTAAACATAGAACTTCAAGGAAATATTGTATTTCGGAATCAAAGAAAATATAGAACTTTATACATTCAAATGGTTTAAGTACTTATCTACGCTTCTAAGTCATGAAAAGGTATGATCGGAAAATCTAAAATATCGCTATAATCAATCGAATGAAAATCATCTACTAGAAAAACTGCTCAAACAATATGAATAATAAATGGTTTTTTGTAAAAACTATCCTTGTTCAGTTGACAAGTAGGCCTAGTTTAAAAGACCGCAGATTATAGTTCTAATTCGATTAAAGCAAAATCGGCAAATATGTATGGGATATAAACGCACCATAACAATATTTAAAGTATATAAAAATCCATTCCAATGATATATTCCAAAATTTTATTGGTTCCTAGGCAGAGACGCCGGTTGTTCTTTAGTTGCTAGAAAATCTGTACGTCCTGAAGAGGTTAAGTATTAGATTCACCTCTGTGTAAGAAAAAAACACCTATTTATTGCATCTTGAACTTTAAAGAGGTTACTATTATGGAGAACAAAATTCATAACTCTACATGTATTTAGCTTACACTCTCTACTTCTATCATAGCGTCTAATGTTCTACGTAAAGCCTTGGTTCGATATTTTTTTTGGAAATTATAGGATTTTAAAATAAGTTTTTATAAGTTTTCTAAAATTGAAACCTAGATAGATTGATTAATCGCCCCCAAAACCCCCTGCATACAAATGTTTACTTTAACTCTGTCATAGCGTATTGCGTTCTACATGAATCTTAGTTTGAACATCCACTGGCTCTCAGAGTATCAGAACTGGTATAATATTTCCATTTTTCATTCCCTAGCAGCGTGGACGATGCGCTGTTTTATTCTGAGTGAATTGTACCTCAGGGCATGAATTTAATCTCAGATTTCGGATTGTCACTCATAAGAAATGTCACTTGGAAATATTTCTGCTCTAGGGCAGCAATGTAGCGTTTTATGGTCTATATTATTTTTTGTTTTATAACAATTCATCGCTGACAACGATCATGTGGAAGTTGATTGGTTTGGCTTATTAGTATTAACCATTTTATATATTGATCACACAAGGAGCAGGCGTATGTACGTAGGCAGAATGTATAGCATCCAGCTGCCTCTTTACGTCTTGACGAGTTAATACGAACTCCTTAGTAATATGTTACGGATACAGTAAATATTTGTTGATTTCTGTGGTTTTTACCCGACTGCGTCAGAAGGAGGGTAATTTTTTTCGAGCGTATGTATGTACGTATGTCCATTTCTTCGGCACGCGCTACAGCCTAAACGGCTGAACGGATTTTGACATGTGAGGTGTCGTTGAATTCGGCTAAATTGTGGAAGTGACATAAGCTATATGAATTTTCAAAATGGCAGCTGTAAATGGGGAATAAAAAGGGGGGACGTGTACATTTTTTTCTTTTATCCTAGCAGTATGGGTATCAAATGAAAGCTCGTAAAAAGACCATTTCAAAAATATAAATATCATATCATGTTTATGTTACTGTTTTAACAAGCAATGTTAAAAAGTGTCTCATTTCTATACCACAAATTAAAACTTACCTAGACTTTTTGTCTCAAATAAAATTATTATCATAAAAACAAAAAACCCAACTGCTTATAAGTAATGAACTGAAAAGAGAAAAACAAGGATCACTATATCTATATAAAATTCTAAATACTTTATGGTGCTGCAGGCGGGGACAAACGTAGTCTTGGTAGGTCTTTCTTTCCCAGGTAGTAAACTATTTTGTCTAAACTAAGCTAGTTTGTATTACTTCTAAGCAGTTGGGTTTTTTGTTTTTATAATAATAATTTTATATAAAGTTGAAACTAAACTAGTACGGTAGATACGTAAAGATTTTTAGTTAGTATCTACTAGGGGACGCCTGCGGTTGCCGCGTAGTTCTTGTTCCCGTGTAAGCTATATTTTTGTGAAATTTCATCAATTTCCTATTTATAATATTATTAGGTAAGGATTCTTTCCTCTTTTTATTCCGACTTATAAATTAATATTGTTTTTTTTTATCGACTACAAGTTGGCCCTTGACTACTATCACACCTGATGTTAAGTGTTGATGCAGTCTAAGATGGAATGCAGGCTAATTTGTTAGGAGTGAGACGAAAATCCACACCTCTTTCGGTTTCTACACGACATCGTACCGGAATGCTAAATTGCTTGGCGTGGCGATAAGTCTTTGTCGGTGGTAACTAGCCACGGCGAAAGCCTCCCACGAGCCAGACCAAGACAAATTAAGAAAAATCTCAATCTGCCCCGCCGGGAATCGAACCCAGGACCTCCGTCTTATAAATCCACCACGCATACCACTGCGCCACGAATCGTTTTTTTCTTCAGGTGTTCCTATATGAATTGATATGTCAGTAAAATAACTTTCTTTAGTACCTAAATTAAGTTGACAAAATGGTCTGTACAGGTAACATAAGGAATAAAACATGTCTATTGATAACAATAACAAATTGAACATCTTGTACTGAACCGTTTATTAATAATTGTAGAAAACTTAAGAAAACGATTCCTGTATAACCACTCGATAAAGTTTATCAGGTAAGTAAATACAGGATAAAACGTAAGTTTACGCAGGCTATGTTTAGAATAATTTAATTTGAGAATAGAAAAGCGTAACATGGGATGTAATAGTTTGTGCGGGGACCGTCTTGCCTCTTAATTTCACGGAACGTTTGTCGAGCGTCGAAGATGCCCGGAGGTGTCATTGTAGGAAAGTGGAGCTTGTACTTTATTGGGGCCCTGACAAAGGGCACTCTTTTTATAAATTCGAAAAAAAATCTTTTTAGTGAACCTAGAGTTCAAGGCTTATAAAAGTATATATGTAGGTATACTGGTAAAAGCTTTGCCCAAGACCAGTAAAAATAGGTCAGATTAAGTCGGAATGCGGATCCCAATTAGTGGGATAGCGAAAGGTTACAGAATTTTTTATAGTTGTATTAAGTTTTTAAAGAAATAACTTTAGTGGTGAGCGATACGTAGTTTCTATAGAAAAACATTAATATTGCTGCGACACATCGTCTGTTGCTAACGTCTGCGGTCGGCTACTAACTCGCACCCTTATTGCTGCTAAATTATTAAAATCAGGTTCGATAAAAAAAAATATTATCGAAATAACAGGGGTCAAATTATTTTGTTAACAACCACTTTAGTTAGTGACTTTTTTGTAGTCCCTACTAACAGATAAACTTTCGAAAGTGGTTGTTAAGTAAGTGTATTTGAAATAAACAAATTCTTATTTTTATATTAACTGACTTCAAATAAAGGAGGTTATCTATTCGACCCGTATGTATGTATGTATGATTAAGTAAATTAAAGTAACTAAATGATGCATTTATTTTATACTTTTCAGTAGGTATTCGATTCGATTTAATTTTTTATTATTTTTTTTTATAAAATACGAGTGAGTTACTTTATAATTGTTCTAATAAAGAATGTGTTTTACAGAATCAAATAACCAAATTGTACGAAGATATCGTTTTCTAGCATTTAACCTTTAGAGTAAATCAGTTAGTGTCGGTGAAAACTCAACGGCTGTCCGAAAGCAAATCCGCCAGTAGAACCATAATGTTTCCGTTTTGGCGCGGCTTCTGACTGCAATATCCCTTCTATAGCTTTATTCGTGCAATTATTGAAAATACTTTTAGTGCCCGCACATTTGGACTTACTGTAATGTTTTGGTTTGCAATTCTGATTTCACTTCTTTGGTTACATGCAGCATAAAACAAAACACATTGTCTTAGGTTTGATGTTGGTTTGAGATGCTCAAATACCTCAGGTTTGGTTGGTTTCTAATTTCATAATAAGTTCATCTCTGGTTATATTGAACTAGATTTTACCATTGTGTAATTACTACCCCATCAATAACTAGGTACCTATCGCCGGTGATTCCGCATTATTGTAAATCTTATAGTGGTGGTTTGAATAAAAATAGAAACCAGCCAAGTGCGAGTTGGTTACAACAACTGCGATAAAACTCTTGTTAAAAATTGGAAGCTCAACTATTTTGAGCACATATGTTCCAGGTACAAAAACAATTTAGATGGATTTTTGGAGAAGGTAGATTTTTTAGATAAGATATAAATTAGGTAATATTTCCAATTTTATTTGTTTTCTTCATTAGTGCAATAAGACAATCACTATGGTGAGGTGTCTTACTTTTGATGTACACACAAAACTTGCAAACGCAATTTTCGTTAGAATAATACAATTTTATTTTTATAAAATCTAAAAAATGTAGATATACAATTCTAATTAATTTTGTATCTGCCTATTTTATCGTTGAACCATAAATCACTGCTTTCGAGTCCAAAGGTGTGACATTTAACTAGAATCAGGATTAAACACTGAAACTGGTAATCCCGGAAGCTTTGTCGTGAATAGACATCAACATCTGTCAGCGTACATTCGGATTTGCGGCCTCTGATGGATATTAAAACGGCTGCACCTACACGAACGGGTTAACGAGTCACAAATTTTAACTGGAAAAGTGAATATGAGTTGAATTTCAGACTCTTAACTTGCCTGCGGTCTTAGAGACCGCTTTTAAAATTTTAATATCCTTCATATCAATAGAACGTTAACAAAATTCACAATAAATATTTTTTTAAAAATCAAACCAATTAAATCAAAAGCGTCGCGCGTTTTCTATAAGTAGTTAATTCAAAAACCGGACGCGATTTCTGAGACCGGAGGTATGTGGTTAGTATATTTATGTACAAAAATCGGCTCTTATTCGACTTCACAGATAAAAAAATACACAATAAATCTCTTGGACTGTTTCAAAGTTTATTGATATTGTTTTTTGTTTCTATGGTGTACGGTTTCTATGGTTTCAGGTCATTGTAGAAAAAAAATTAACTATAATTTTTTACATGCCACGCATTTCTTTTACGATTCTCGTAGTTTTTGTAACTTTTTAGAAAAATATTAATTCTACCAACATCGTTACAAGTCAAGGTTTTCGTGACTGTATTACTTCGGAAAAGCAGAAAAAAACCCACTGATATTCGTAGATTCTAAATAATAAAATACCGTCAACCGTTTGCTCTTTAATTCAATCTACTTTCTCATAAATAAAACATATCCCGACCTTAATTTCAATGTTCTCTTTATACGTTTAAAGTGGAAGTGTTTTAAAATTCAGCTAAGGAAATTCTTTAAGGTAATTAAATATGCTTACAGCTCGGTGAAATTGTAAACGAATTTCCTGTGAGAGGTGTTGCTTTATTTACTTACCTTGATGTACATTTTTTGACAACGCCTTCGTAACACTGTTCTGTTTTATGAAAGCGCATACAACGCTCATCTTAATGCGATTAATTTGCATCTTCCTTTATGTTGAACCTTCGTAACAAGATTTCATAATGATATTGAAACACTTACTTTTAATCCACGGCTTAAAAAGGAACTTTTTATTCTCTACAAGATTCTTGACTGCATTCACACTAGATGGTAAGTCATGACGCAATCTAAGATGGAAGTGGTCTAATTAGTTAGCTGTAGAATCACATTTACATCCGTTCCGGTTTATACTCGACATACCGAAACGCTAAATCGCTTAGTGGTCTTTGTCGGGAGGCTGGTAGCCAGCCACGGCCGCCCACTAGCCAGATCAATTTATCACTCGAGGCGAAGGCGGATTAAATAATGTTATAGGCGGTGCTACTAACATTATTTTTTGACATTATTAAAATTATAGTAAAGGCAAAGTAAAACTTAAATAAAGTAGAAAGATCTGCTAAGTAGTATCACGAACCTGTATTGGGTTCATTTAATTTGGTAAATGTAAAATTTGCTAAAGTTCCTTTTTATAGTTTGAAATCTTTCGATGTTTATTATTATCTTTCAAAATTAAGCGAAGAATATAATTTCTATTTTAACAGAAATGTATCAAAGGTATCTGAGCGGCGTTCACGGAACGAGTTCCTCACATTCTGTGTTGAATACCTTACGTGAATGCCGAAATCAAATGCTTGGAAGTGTTTGCGATCACAGTTTTGCAATATTAATTATGAGGAACAAATTGATCAGAATCTTTAAAATTGAAATAAATAAATCTTTCTTTTATCTATACTTCATTCTTTTAAATTTTAATATCGTAGGTCTGAAAAATAATATAAAATAATCCGCAGTATTTAGGTCGAGTAGAGTAAACGAGAAACGTCGCTTAGTGTCTAGAATAGTGTCGAAATCAAAAATATAGCTTTCTCTTTCGCCCCAACGCAACGAAAGAGAGAGCAATATTTTTGATTGGGTCCTATTTGCGACGTTTTCTCTACTCTACATACTCTCTCTTCCGCGCAGGGCAGTAACCAGCAATTTATGCGCCCTGTGCCAGCGCCACAGCCACTCTAAATAAGGTATTGTTTGTATATGGTCTGGTTATTTCTGCGCCCCTCCAGGGTCTGCGCCCTGTGCCTGAACACCGTTGGTACTACCCTAGTTACGGCAATGCTTCCGCGCGTCTTCTTTCTCCACTACGGGGGCCCCCAGACTGTGAAACCTATTTACAATGTTTCAAGGATTACTGCCTTTTGTGGGGCAAGTGTGAGTTTTTCACCGAGCGACTGCGTAAAAACGTATTCACTCATAACGTCAAATTATATAGAAAAAAAAGCGTTTACTCTCGCTATAACTAGATGGTGCTCCTAAAATTCCATACAAATTTGCGTTACGTTTTTACGCAGTCGCTCGGTAACAAACTCACACTCGGCACTCTGTATTAAAAACCTTCATCTAATAACCAAGTGGAAACCTCTTAAGGTATGGGTCGAAGCATAATTATTATTATTTATTATTGAGGCTTTATAGTATAAGAGTAAATAAACATAACATTACGTGTAAAACGAAAGACAAGAAGAAAATAATAGTAGTTGTTAATCGCGAAGGGTATCGACTGGCGCGTTACACGAGACTGATTGAAACACCCGCTCACTCCTGTTATACGCTGACATAAATTGGCTTAACATATTTGCCGTATCGGATACAGTTGCACAAGCTTTATTCATTGTTACAATTTCTAAGGGATTTAATATCAAACACATAGCACTATTATGTAGGTCAAGGGTTGTAAGTATGTTTTTTGTTACTCCTAGTCATTTTACTTATTTTAAATCAAAGTTTACTTGAAATAAACTGATATAGATTTTTTTTAGTTACTGCACATATCAAGTGTGCTCTGGCTTGCCTAAAAGCAGACAATGTCAATGTATTATTTAGTCCGAACCATATAGATTGGCAATAAAGGGCGGTGAACCCTCTCTCCCAAATGGCAATTTTGCCAACAGGCGGAACTTATTGCTTAGAAGTGAGTCTGACGCAGTTGATTGCAAACACACTATTTTGACGACCTCCGTGGCGCAATGGTATGCGCGGTGGATTTATAAGACGGAGGTCCTGGGTTCGATTCCCGGCGGGGCATATTGAGATTTTTCTTAATTTGTCTTGGTCTGGCTGGTGGGAGGCTTTCGCCGTGGCTAGTTACCACCCTACCGACAAAGACGTACCGCCAAGCGATTTAGCGTTCCGGTACGATGTCGTGTAGAAACCGAAAGGGGTGTGGATTTCATCCTACTCCTAACAAATTAGCCCGCTTCCATCTTAGATTGCATCATCACTTAACATCAGGTGTGATAGCAGTCAAGGGCTAACTTGTAGTCGATAAAAAAAAAACATGTACAATAAAAAAACAAAAAATACACTCTAGACGGACACGTCTTCGTCTAAATAGAATAGGTTCTAAATATTCGTGGATCATTTTTATGAAGGTCTAAGCAGCACGCAAACTTGAAAACGCAGGTCTCGATTCCCAAAGGACTGCACGTTGTAACTGTACGCTGTGACTACACGGTCACGTATAAATTACTGTACGGGGAACGCGATCTTTTTATTGTCCTTATTTTTCTGAGCTCTAAAAGTGTTTATTCCTTTCTTATCTATAAATATATACTTTTAGAAACATCATAGAAGGGGTTAAAAGGCACGAGCAGGAAAACCACATTAATCAAAATGAAACAATCTTTCCTTAAACACTAATCTAATTAATTTTATAGTATTATTGAGTCAGCATAATTGCCTATGCTAGAACTGGAGTTGATAATGTCCGCAATTTAATAAACCGTCCTTTTATATACGCCAAAAATGCCGCAGACATACATTCTTTTTTTTTAATGATTCTCGTCTAATCGTCGTCTAGACTCTAGCTGTTTGAAGCGCAGTATTCAATGTTGCTAGCAATACTATATTTGTAAGATATCTCTATAATTAATATTTTGATACTTAGATTGCTGATTTTCTAACTGTGTTCTACGGTTTAGGTCCCGTAAATTCCGTTCTCTGTGTAAATTTTGATCTATAATGGTGTAACTGCTAATCTGCAAACACACTATTTTGACGACCTCCGTCTAGCGGTTAGCCTATGTGGCTTCAATTACGAGGTCCTGGGTTCGAGTACTGGGTAGGGTTGTGGATTTATTTGGTGCTTTTCTTTTTTTCTAAAAAGTGTTCAGTAAAAATCTAAGACCCGAGTCGGGAAGATGGTTCTGTTACACCCCCGTGCCTCCAAGAGCACGTTAAGCCGTCAATCCTGGTCACTATTATCAACATTTGATAATGAGCTTGCAAAATTTTATTGCATAAAATAAAACAGCCAGCCCGAAAAATCCAGGATTCTTCATAGTCTGACATAGAATCTCCAATTTTTGATCACGTAGCTCTTCCGAATTTTTTATTATTTCCATAAGAGGTCAAGATATCTGACAAACTCAAACATAAATTATGTATTAAGTAGGTACTGGTTCGGTAGCTGTAAACAATGGAGTTAACAAAACGAAGATGAGCCCCGAGGCGACGTCGCTCAAAGTTTAAATCAATGTCGAGTTAGGTCGGGAGTAGGGAAAGGTCAAATATTTGTTAACATGCTTACACAAGAATATACGGGCACTAATATTAACACATACATTTTATTTAAAATTAATAACGCTATTTTTATATAGTATTTTGATACTCTCTCAGGGTTCCGCACCTTAAAATGAAAAGACGACACCCGGAATGAGTGATCTTTCGTGTATCCGTCTCTCCGTTCGTTACAGACAATTGATTTTGTTCTGCTTTTATCAATTATTATCACGTGGAACACCAATATTAATAATTACCTACCTATAGCACGTCACACTAATCGAACGACTCGCATTATGGCTATTGGCTAGTAGTAGTAGCAATAAACCAGTCAATGATAAGAATAGCATTGCATGAAGCCATCGGTCCCGGTCACTATGATCAACAAATGATAGTGAAATAAATGAAATTAATAAATGAAACATTATCACCCTGAGCCCACCAGTCCGCATTGAGGCAGCGTGGTAGGTGTACGTTCCATATCCCCTCTCTTAAGGAGTGAGACCTGGCCCTATAGTGGGTCGTTAATGGACTGATAATGATGATGAAGATGATGATAGCAATGCATTGCTGTTTTCGAGAATTTTTTATAATAGTACCAATAACCAAAACCGTACAAAACCAAAAATGCTTCCACACCTAGGTATTCAGAAAAGGTTGGTTCAGAAAAGGTTGGTTCATAGTCCTTATATTAACCAGAATTCTATACTGTGATGTTCTCATGTGTTTAAAATATAACATTCCATTCCATGTTGGAGTGTCTACAGAGCGTTTAAAGTAATTTTGCTACTGTACTTTTACACTTCACAGCACGAATACTTAAGCTTACGCAGTACGTCACGTTTAGTGTAAATAAAAATATTTTAGACTAAAAATGTAACTGCACAGGTCCATACCAAGATACACTTATAATACATATTAATAATGGAGCCTTGTGACGTTGAGATGTTTATAGCTGTTACAAATTTGTTTATGCTAAATAATAAAAAATTTTAACAAAAAAATAGAACCAACTCAAAACGCACTAAAAAGTAAAAAATAACTGCGTCATTTAGTTGCTTTAATTTACTTAAGCATATCTATGAATTCGGTGTCAGCTAAGTTTACACAAGAATATACGGGGAATATATATTTAAGGAACGTTTATTTAACGTAGTATCCTAAAGTAAAAACCTTGGCTTTTCTAATAAAAAAAGAATTATCAATATCGGACAACTTTGTAAAAAGTTATGCGTGGTCATACAAAAAAAATATATACGTATCGAATTGAGAACCTCCTCCGTTTTTTTTCGTCGGTTAAAAATAAACCCACTACAAATAGTACTAAAAACAGAAAATAAAAGTATGTGTGTAAACATATATTTGGTGTCGGTGTTTTCCAAGCTTTGAACTTTAAGAAGTTTACCTCAATACCCACCAAATATAACGATGTCCTGGAAGCTACCACAAATATATTAAAATTGCTTCAAGTGTGCCTATAAAATTTGTTCTCTCAGGTTTTTCAGGATCTCATCATCAGATCGTGACGTGGTAATCATTGCACCAACTAGAACCTATACTTTTTAAAACGAAAAAAGAATTTTCCAAATCGATTCAGCGGTCTTCGAGTAGTAATCGGGGAACATACCTAAAAAAAAAATAAAAGATTCTGACGAATTGAGAACCTTTTTGAAGTCGGTCAGTATCATTTTTATACATTAATTATTCGATTTTTAATTAAATAATCAATTTATTGGAGCAATCATAGCTTGATTTATCATAAGATAAAATTTAAATATTTTGTTATTCATATAGACCTATCTTCTTATTTTATTTTCAATCACAATTTAGTAAGTGCAAAATCGTGTCTTTCGGTTTCAAATGACCCTGGTGAAAATTTCTTTAACCACTATGTACTGATATGTCGCCGATGGAACCCTTATGTTTCCAATTCGAAGTGTCTACTTGCGGTCACCTCCTTAGATGCCACTTATCTTTTAAACTTAACCATTCGATACAATAAATTTGAAGTAGGTAAATTAATAAGTGTTTACCTAAAAATCACTTCGCAATGTAATTATAGCGTAACTAGCTTATAACATAAGAAAAATATACAAAAAAAACAATTTATAAAAGTACTAGAATTGGTGCGTTTTGCCAAATGATTTGACGTTGAAAATAACAAATGACATGTAGTTGTTGAGAAAGATTAATTAATTTGTTAAGGCTTTGTGAAAATTGGTTGAAATATCATGTTAGTTCTAGGAAGTGTCAGAAAAATCTCACTGCAAAATAATTATTTTAATTAAAATTTTAAAATTATTTTTCTTACTAAATTTTAAAATTATTACTTTAAAAATGCTTTGCATGATCCTAACTTCTTACCTACAAACATATCACTCCGAGTGCGTTAGTCTGGTAGGTAACTTTAGTGTAAATCTAGCTATGGTTGCCATTTCAAAGTTTTCAGCAAATTCTTTAATTCCTAATATCTCCCTAAGGATTTTGCATAGGAAACTTATTTTTTTCTAGACATGTATTGTTTCTTTAAACACCTGTTTGACCGCTTAATAGAGTATTTACGTATCACGTTGAATATTTTAAAAAAATGTATAGAAATATTTAAAATGAAGCCTACATTGTGGTTTTCTCGGTTTTTTATTGCATAGGCGACATATTGTTAGCGGAGTCTTTTAGACTAGAGTAGGCTTACTCATAATAATGTACCGGAAATAAACTTTTTATTTGTAGTAACTATGTAGTATTAACTGCCTCGTTGGTCCAGTGGTTAGCCTATGTGGCTTCGATCACGAGGTCCTGGGTTCGATTCCTGGGTCGGATCACGGAATAATTCTGAGCTTTTTCATTCTTCAATGAAATGTTCAGTATATTCCAAGCCCGGAGTTTGTAAGTTGGTGGTGTTACACCCCCGTGCCTCGGAGAGCACGTTAAGCCGTCGGTCCCGGTCACTATCATCAACATCTGATAGTGATTGTTAATAATGAAACATTATCACCCCAAGCCCGCCAACACGCATTGGAGCAGCATGGTGGGTGCACGCTCCATATCCCCTCTCCTATAAGGAGGGAGGCCTGGCCCTGTTGTGGGCCGTTAATAGGCTGACAATGATGATGATGATGATGATGATGATGATGATGATGATGATGTAGTATTTATATATAGTAAACAACAGACAGAAATTTCAAAAACATTGTCTAGGCAATGTTACAGAAGTTGTATTTACGAAACGTTGTTTCTTAGTGAATACATGGCTTAAGAATTAATGAACACTACAGGACGCACTCGGTTTCACCCGCACAATTCTCGTTCCCGTAGGAATTTTGGGATAAAATGCGGCCTATATTTTATTCTGATAAAAAAGCTATATTTTTGTGAAGTTTTAACAAAAACACTTCAGTAGGTAGTTTTTGCTTGAAAGAGTACATCGATCCATCCATACATTTTCGCCTTTGTAATATAAGTAGGATAGTATTATATTACATCCATCCATCCATCCATATATTTTCGCCTTTGTATTATAAGTAGGATAGTATTATATTACAGTAGATACATGTATTTAGGAAGCTGGACAAGCCGGAGCACATTCATCACTGTAGTTAATTTGTGAGCATCACACTCGACGACATCATCGCTCATCTTGTAAGATCCTAAACGCAAGTCAGAAACAAATGGCGCGTCTATTCCTATTAGTGTAACGATATTGCCATTTGAGAAAACTATTATATTGGTTTATACTGTACGCCTAATTATAACATTTACAGTTAGGTCAGAAAAAATTGAGAATTTTGTAAATAAATATAACTTGGTCACTCTACATATTAATTCATATAAATAATTAGTTGACTTTATCTACCTTATTTTGGATAAATTAATTACGGAACTCCCTGTATATGTATAAAAGATAATTTTCCTATCATGTCCATTTCAGCTCTATTTTTTAGCCGTTAAAGAGAGATGTTACAACTTTGTTGTTCGCTGTATCTGTGTGTTTGTTTATGGCCTCATAGTGTCTAAACGGATTTTGTAGTTTTCTTATGATCATTAGGATTGCGTACGATAATACCCTTCTAGTGCTTTTGGTAAAGCTTGTATAAAAGAACAAAAAGCTATCCGGGTCGAAAAGAAAAATACATTATTTATAAAAGCGGGGTTAGCGGCATCGTAAATATTACAAAACTTTTACGATGTCAACTTGTACTCTGACCTTTGTGGTCCTTTTATTGCTTCATTTAAAATAACGATTTTATTACTTACAGAAAAATTTATATGTTTATCAATGATATTTTAACTTTGAATATTTTCATTTTTAAACAAGGTTTAATAACCGGTAATACACCGACCGCTCATTGTTACGAATAAAAACGATGTGCCTTGTGTTAGATTTTTACAGAGTCGCAGAGTAAAAACGTATTTGTAGCGTAGTTAAAGCACGAACATACGTTTTTTAAAAGTGGTTAGGTTTTTATGAAGTGAAAAACTCACACTAGCCTCCGGATTTCACGTAATAAGTGTTTGGTGAATATCTGTACCCTTTGCAAATTTTGAAATTGCATTTTCTTTTTATGAATTTGTGAAAAAAATATATCTTTATACCTAGTTTCAAGTCAAATTGATCGCTCTTACTTACAGATTAACTTTCGATTATAAACCTTTTACTGTCATAACTTATTATTTTCATTGCAGAACCCTTGGTAAACGTGTAGAACTCGAATTTGTCTAGTTTCTCGAATCCAAACACTAATTTTAAAAAAAAAAATTATGCTAAAAGTAAGACCCTTGATTGCAATCATATCTGATGTTAAGTAATGATACAATCTAAGATGGAAGCTGGCTAATTTGTTAGGAGCAGGATGAAATACACACTCCTTTCATTTTCTACGCGACATCGTACCGGAATGCTGGATCAGTTCAGTTGGCGGTATGTTTTTGTCGGTGGGGACAACGGCCGAAGCCTGGACCAAAAAGGACAATCTCAAACGGTTCAGCCGGGAATCTAATCCAGGACCCTGGTCTTATAAATCCTCCACGCATACTTCTACGCTACGGAGGCTGTCAAAGATCACGATAATATATTATCAGGAAAATTATTCTTGCTAAGTATTCTTGCCCACGGCCTTGGCAACTTACCATAAATTTTAACTTAAGTAAACAAGTTGAAGTTCAAATAAGGACTGCCCTTAGAATGCGTCCCCAATGACGAACATATTTGTGCTTGCGATAAATTACTTCTACGAACTTGTTTACAAGACCAACCAACAATGACCTTTGACTTTGTTTACTATTTAGTGGCCTGCGTTAAATAGTAATTCTACCCTCAGCTACGTCAGCGCGAATTTAACGACATTTGCCTCGTTCGTATGTAAAATTTACGCAGACTGAACATCTATATTTGCTCTCCAGATAGATATACTTGATTAATTATATTAAATAAAATATTTTTTTTATCTAGTAAAAACTGGCCCTTGATTGCTATCACGTCTGATGTTAAGAGAAGATGCAATCTAAGATGGAAGCTGGATAAGTTGTTAGGAGTAGGATGAAATCCACACCCATACGGTTTCTATCTACACGACATCGTGCCGGAACGATAAATCACTTGGCGGTACGTTTTTTCCCGTAGGTTAGTAACTAATCACGACGAAAGCCTCCCACCAGCCAGACCAAGACAAATTAAGGAAAATCTCTATCTGCCCTGGCGGGAATCGAACCCGGGACCTCCGTCTTGTAAATCCACTGCGCATACCACTGCGTCACGGTGGAAGTCAAAAAATATTAATAAAAGTATAATTTATTAATTACCTTGTAATGTATAGATAACATTATAATTCATTATATACATATTCGTATATGTACGTAAAAAACAATGTAAAATATCAAAATCAAATCAAATCAAATCAAACTTTTAAAAACTTGTTTACGCCGAAGCCTCCCACCAGTCTCGAAGTCTTCCACGTAGCCTCTCTGCAGCACACCAGTACCACAAAAAATTATAAATACAAAGCCTTAGTATACACAACATCGTAGCGGAAAATAATATAGGTACATATCAAAATACTGCAGCAAATATCATATCCGAGTTGGTAGTACGTGTAACTGCTTACTGTTCCCAGTAGAAATAACCGGCAGTAAAAGCTTTTCCCCTCGACGTATTTATATTACACACATCCGGAGTCTCGCGTGTATTTTATAACAATACAGACATGTTGAATTCTCGTAATATCTCGATTAGAAAATATTAATTAAAACCTCGTCGATGACCAACTATTACTTATATTTTTATTTCATATTGGTGCCAACGATTTGCTTAGCATTATTTAATGTATATTTGACGACCGAGTCTCGCAGTGGACCCTGCTTCCGCGTCCTTGGCTGTGGGTTCGATTCCCACATCTGGATAAATGTGTGAAAGTTTTCCAGTGTCTGGATGATTATCTAAATATTATAAGTATTTATGTATGATATACATTAAATATTCATCACTTATCATAATATTTATAACACATGCCTACCTACACTTACTTTGGTTCTATACAGCGATGTGTGTAATGTCTTATAATATTTAGTTATTTATATATATCTTTTTACAGCACAAATGTCTGTACCTACTTGTTGTAACCTGTGTCTAGAATAGAATTTTCATTTTATGACCTACATAGGGCTGCCAGGCAACGCAGTAATTTCCACCCTTAAGTACGTAATTGATGTTCCTAGTCCCCTTGAACCATTGACATATTAATACTATGGACTTCGGGTCAGCGTTAAAAATTGTCCGAACCAAAAGAGAGCTAAAACGCGAAAAAGATTTCTAATCGCATTCAGTCTCATATTAGCTTACTGAGAGAATACATGTCAATAATGTTTTAGAACAACGACTGCATAGATTATTTTGTTGTTTAATATTTGAATTTTTTAATTCCTTCATTTTTTAATTGAAAATAATTTTAATGAATAATCTTTTATTTTTCATGTCATGAATATTAATCAAAGAAGTTTTACCATGATTATTTATTGCAAGCAATTAGACCGTTGCAAATTAGACTGTATAATAATAATATAAGACATATATTACAATGTTTTAATTTGTTTATAAAAATACAAATACATGCTAGTACTGATAGTTCAATTCATTAAGACGCGCCCCACTATTTCTCGCGAGGGGAAACCGAAGGGTGCGGGGAGTACAGTTCGAACATCAGTCTCGAGTCGACCACGGCTCGGTGTACACGGGCTATTGTAGGTTGTATCGCTGCGTGTCATGAGCGAACGGAATGATGCTCTACTTAATTTTTTTACTCATATTATATTTATAATGTCAAAAAAACATATCGTATGATGATAAACTACACATTTAAATGTGACTTAGCCAGAAGAATCGTTCAGTTGCCCATTCCTTCAGGTTGACCGACTCGACTTTAATTTTTCTACAAAGGTCACTTGATTGGTTTGTTACTGCCAATATAGATTTTCCAAATTAGCTTAGCATAATAGCTTTGGTATTTGTACTATATATACATTGGTACTATCCTACTAAAAAGACGTACCGTCAAGCGATTTAGCGTTCCGGTACGGTATCGTGTAGTAACTAAAGGAATGTAGATTTCATGCTACTCCTAACAAGTTAGCCCGCTTCCATCTTAGTTTACATAAACTAACTTGTAATGAATCAAAATAATAATAGATATCATGGGTTCACGCTTTACAAAAACGCTAGGGGTATGGTAGACAAGACAGCGTGGAGTTGAGCTCAATCATTAAACTGTTTAAACAAAAGAAAAATAGATATACTAGGTACCTATCTGAGATGATTGTGGGTATGTGTGTTTTTAAGATATTTTTAAATGGGTTAATATATATGTCGAAGGAATTAGACTAGAGACTTAGAATAGATTGTAGTAATATTATAATAGACGTCATTGTTTATGGAAATGTTACTGTCTGTGGATGTAATTATTTTTGGTATTAGTTTTTTTATGAAAGTAATAGAACTAATTGTTAATCATTTAATGAGAGATATGAGATAGGTGCTTACTTAAAACTTTAACACAAAGTTAAATTCAATTTGATTTGATAAATGAATGAATGATTGATTTGTTTTAATACCTAGAGTATTTACACCATCTTGAGAGGAATAAAGGAGTTGGGTAGTTAGTTTGTGTCTGGAGTGCGGTGAGGATATTTGGTCGAGTTGGACCAGTGTAAAAGTGTTCTTAAGAAGTAAAATAAATTAGGGAGTAAAGTAAGATGGGTGTAAATAAACTACTGTTCTGAATCTTTATAATACGTCAGGAATTATAAAAATCTATTTCATGTATCAAAACATTGTGAACTTGCAATATATCTGTTCGTGAAGACAAAGTCTTTGTAACCCTAGAAAACGCCCAAGAGATTAATAACCACTAAAGATGATGTCAAGGAGAATTGTTATACTCCAATATATATATTAACCTATATCACAATATAATTTTGCTGTGCAGGACCAACACGACATATTCATTTTTAAAAAATGAGTTAAAATGAAGTAGAGCATACTGCTAGTCAAACGTGACATTCTTGTTGACATAACTAACTTGACACTTTGTGTGAGTGTGCACACATTGCTACTCGTTACGTAGTAATAGAACTCACATTCTTGCAGTTTTTATTGCACACTTGCACTGTAAGCGTTTGAAAAACAAAACACTACGAGCCATCGTGGATTGACCAAGCTATATATATAAGACATCTCGGGACACTTTTGTCGTGAATTTTGCATTACACCCAAAGTCCATAGTAATAACTATTAATATGTCAATGCCTTGAACACGTAAAAATAGTTATAGTGCTTAACTCGCAATGTGGAATTATGGAATGCCCTTCCAGCTTCTGCTTTTCTATGACCTACAATTTTGTACTGGTATCTTCTAGGTACGCATCTTTCTGTGGGCTGCATTTAAAAAATTCAAAAGACGCGATTGTAGCCCAGTACTGACAGCTATCGTTTAAAAAACTATCATTTATTTTATTTGTCAAAACTGTACAATAAAAATAAAATTACAAGAACATAAAAGCATAATAAAACAGAAATATTTTCACTGAGTGACAGTTTCTTATGTCTGCCGCTCTGAAGTCTGAGATTAATTTCGTATCCCCGAGCACAATCGTTCAGAATAACAGCTCATCGTCTGCACTGTGGAGGAGTAGAGAAAGAGAATTGTGGTATTATCCTGATTTTACTTGTCAGCAACACAATGCTCTCTTGCGTGTCACATGCGGTCATCTTTGTGTTGGACTGTTGGCGTAATCTCTTCGGTTTTGCACTCCATCTCAAGTTATACCAAATACTACATAGACATGGTCACGTCTACTATAGTCAGTATTCTATATTCATGATTATCCGTTACTAATTTCCATTGCCCGTTTATCCGCTACTTCAAATAATTGTCGGTACCTACATTATATGAGAACATTTGCGTTGAAATTTTTGGTTACTCTACAACTAAATAAAACTACGCTTTTGCTACAAAATACGGAACATAAAGCAATAAATTTAATAAATGAAATGAATTATGGTTATCTTAAACTGTAATTGTTTTTTTGTATTTTATCTTTTGAATTTATTCATGCCGTTTTTGAAAATTGTGAAATATATTCTAATGAACTTTTTTTTTATATCGACTACAAGTTGACCCTTGACTGCTATCACACCTGATGTTAAGTGATGATGCAGTCTAAGATGGAAGTGGGCTAACTTGTTAGGAGTGGGACGAAAACCTCCCACCAGCCAGACCAAGACAAACTAAGAAAAATCTCAATCTGCCCCGCCGGGAATCGAACCCAGAACCTCCGTCTTATAAATCTACCGCGCATACCACTGCGTCACGGAGGTCGTCATAT
This sequence comes from Mycalesis mineus, assembly GCA_034621355.1. Classification (NCBI taxonomy): domain Eukaryota; kingdom Metazoa; phylum Arthropoda; class Insecta; order Lepidoptera; family Nymphalidae; genus Mycalesis; species Mycalesis mineus. The sequence goes on along the minus strand of CM067886.1, from coordinate 12,077,947 downwards.
CATACAATATTTACTAATTAGGTTTAGAAGTTACAACTAAGATTATTCTAATTAACCATAAATACTTAAATTATTTTAAAATAACCTCAAAAAGCTTATTTAAACATCATCGGTACAAACATTTTTAAAGACTATTAAATAAAGTAATCAATTTTGTTGTCCTCGAGAGCTGTACCTTATAATGCATTTTCACTAGAAGATGCATTTTCGCCTGATTTTATTTCCACGGAAAACACTTTAAAATCTCAGGTGTTGCGAGATTCTGATGCAATAAATCATAAGTGCATTATGAAGCACCGAGACGCTTCGTTAAACAAAACAAACCTTTCTATTAAAAGGTTTAAGACGACGCTTATTTTAAAGGAGAGGAAAAATGTCTTACTATTTTTCAGACGTGTCAACATGGCCACGACTAACAAGTTTTTGTGTAACGTTTATTATGTTAACGAAGTACCCTTATTAATTGCACTTTTTTAATTACGATGGACTATCTCAGTCATTAGTGAGCTACTAGTATCGTTGAACTAGAGCTCTTTATGATATTATTGTTTTTATTGGGAAACTTTGATGCCATTCAAAGATTTCGCCAAGCGTAACCTCTGACCATGTGTCCTCTTTCGAAAATCGACCACAAGAGTTAGGGGCAGCTCGCAGAGGATAGGAATGAAGGGCTTAGGAGCAGCAAAGCATCGAGCTGGCAGACCAAAAAGAAAGGAAGGTTATAGCTCTTCCAGCTCTTTACTTTTTTGCGAGCACTACGGCAATAAGTATTGTTCTCGAAGTGTTGGTCTTCATTGCCATCAACCTAGGTCTTATGTACTCAAAAGATGCTGTTTAAATCGTCTGCCATGCCATGGTGTATTATCACAACCCTCGATAACTTTACATTTATATTCGTTTGACGGCCGAGTGGCGCAGTGGATAGTGACCCTGCTTCTGCGTCCTAGGCCGTGGGTTCGATTCCCACATCTGAAAAATATTTGTGTGATGAGCATGGTTGTTTTCCAGTGTCTGGGTGTTTATCTATATATTATAAGTGTTTATGTATAGTATACATAAAAATATTCATCAGTTATCATAGTACCCATAACACAAGCTACTTACGAGTATGTTTACTTTGGGGCTATATAGCGATGTGTGTAATTGTCCTATAATATTTATCTATATTTATATTTATAAAATTTATTTATATGAAGATGTGTTTCTTCGGAATGCGAAATTATATTATGCCTTGCAAATCTTTTTCTGTTATAACATCAGGCCAACTAATTTTACTAAATAAACCTGGTTCTATAAACTTTTCACCTTTTCCTACATTTTTAGAGTAAAATAAGTATAATATATTCTTTATGAGGCTTAAGCATAAAGCCTGTCAACGAATAAAATTTAGGTACATTTATTATTGCGGTTTTAAATATCATTAACAAATATAACAAATCCAGCTCTATATTTTTTATTGTTAATGGAACAAAAAAACCTAAATTGTGGACTGACATAAAATAAGGCTGTATGACAGCCTCACATTACAATAAAAATTTACGGATTGATCACATTGTTTCGATTTCAAACCAAATAGGTTATTTTAATGGGACTGAAGCTTTTTATGTCGATTAAACAGTGAAGTCTGTGTTAGAATTACTATATAGGTAATGTTATCTTCATCGTAATGCCTTGTAGATACAGTGGCTAATTTATGTGCCTTCAAACCACGATTATATTAGTATCTTTGGTTTCTTCCAAGAAATTCTTATTAATAATAATCTGCCAGGAAATGGGAAGTTGGTTATTATCTGATCCGATTATCGTTTGAAGAGAAAGCATAAACATTGTCACCATATTGAGATCACGTAAGAAGTAATCAAGTATACTAACCCTATTAACTGTTTTTATTCTAGCAGATTTATTGCTGTAAAATACAGTTTTATAAAACACTCTTTATCTTAGTTCAAAAATTAAATAACACAACAAAAACTTACGTTTATTTCCTACAGCGAAAAATATACCTCGCATTGTTGACTGTTTTCAAATTAAACACAACCAGCTGGCAATGCATGCATTCTTGGTGAATTATTGCTCGCATTCCTTTCAATTGGCAATCGGCATGAGCAGTGGAGCCCTCGGTAAACACAATAGCGATGCATCGGTACTCGATGGAAAGTAATTGCACCGCGATTGAAGAGAGCATAGTCAATAATAACACATCTTTCCGCGGTATTGAAACCGGTCTTAGGTCGCGTTTACATTCAGTAGACTGGAGCGAAGAAAGAAACAAAGTAAAGAAGAAATAATAGAGCAATTTGATATTAAAAGACAAACTATCTAGTGCAGCGATGTGATTTCATTGTAACAGAGTGATATAGTGAAAATCGAATTAGTCTAAGTGTGATAAGGAATTTTGCAATCAAGTATTATACGTAGTCGATATTCCATAGACGCGTACAAAGTTGGTTCCTCGTTCCTGGAAATTATGGAATGTCCTTCCAGCTATCGTATTCCCTACCACATACAATGGGAATAGACACCTTTCAGGCAAGTGCTTTCCACCGTAGGCTACATCTTCACTTACCATCAGGGCAGATGGTAGCCAAGCGCTAGTCTAAACATAAAAAAAATAGCTGGGGATAATTTCTTGCAAATATGTTTAGCTTACCAAAAGCTGGCCTCGTGATTATGAGTCGAATTCATATGCAACATTATCAGGCTCCACATCAACAGTGACACGATGCTGCGATGGTGGTCACTTAGTAAAATATCGTCTTCATTTCCGCACATCGATCATAATATGGTGACGGGAAAAGGGTCTGCTAATTCTGATAGATCGGGTACGTTTTTACAACAGAATGACCTCACGATTTGTTACATATGCAGCCTCAATCGGGTTTGAATAAAAATATAAAATGATTTTTAATACCAGGAACCTTTTCAGCTAAATGTAGTAAACGTCTTCGTAAAACAAATTCATATGACTTAGAACACAAAGGGGTACTATAATAAAATTAGGTGCACCTGCTTTTATAAACGTGAAAAATAACATATAATAACATTGTGTTTTAAGGTGCTCAGTTTTAAGGCTCTGCCAAGACTATATTGTCGTATTAATTTAAGCCACAAACTGTCCAATTCTTAATTCATTTCCTTTCTTTTTGGGACCTTTGGAGAATACTAGTGAGAACAAATTTTCAAATAATAATTCAATACAAAATAATAACCTGAGTACCTTTTCCCCTAAAACATCTGTCCCAAAGTTTTACGGGCAACATGTCGAAGGTTGTCGCTGACCGCAAGTAGCGGCGCCAAATCGGAAGCATTAAGGTTCCATCAACGGCCATATTTTCCGGCGGGTGCTGAATTTTCACGGAGGCCCGCTCCGGTCCGCGCCCGACACGCCTTTGCACTCAGACACTTGGTGACGATGAAGTGGAATTGTTTACCCTCATGCCTCAACGCCGATATTTTAACACTCTTTGGTTTTAGATGTGATACGTGAGTTTAGAAACCTGAACGGTGTCGCTGTACCTTATTAGTTATGAGTACTTTTACTATTATGTATTCTGTTGAAGTACTTCAGCAAAACACAATAGTTTACAATCTAACTTATATCCTAAATATGGTGTTTGTTACATATTCATGCCAGAATGGCCATGCAGAATTAATGAAAATGAAATCAGGGAATAGCACAAATGCTTCTGTTCATTCTGATTTTCTGATTAGTTATATTAATTAAGGTTGCTATTATGTGGTTAAGTGTAAATAATTTTCGGTTAAATATTTCTTATAATAAAAATAGCCTTTATTGCTGATACTAAATTATTACAATTTTTTTAAACACATCAAATAAAAAGTTGTACCATATGAACTAACTCATCCAATATCCCGGTTCAGTTATCAGCGTGACCTGTGACACATAGGCCTCTTCCAGCTGTTTCCATTTTATTCTGTTATTAGCGAAACTTGGCCAAATTGCACCGCCGATTGTCTTAATATCATCGCACTTTCTTTTTACTTCCTACCTCTTCTTCTTTTTCCATCCCGTGGTTGCCATTCTGTTATGATTTTTGTCCATTTCAGTCACTCTTATAAATATTTCTTAGGTATTTTACTACCAAATTTATTAATTACTACTAAGTTTTGTATTTTAAATATTATTTACCGTGTAAAACTTTTCTGCTCTTTTACTACGATAATTTAGAGTAAAGCGGGTAAATGGAAGGTAGAGTACTGATGTCTGAAAGATTTTCCTAAAATGCCTCTCAAGGGCTATTTCAGAGCCCGAGAAACGTCCCGTGAAATTAGAAGTGTTTGGGTCTGGTTTTACTATTAGGTATTATGTCACACTTTTTTAAACGACTTACGACGACGAAAAAAAGGAGTTTCTCAATTCGACCGTATATATTTTGTCTTATTATGCATTGAAGAAAGATATACTCTTTCGACAAAATAAGTTTGTTTACACAATTATATCTAGTTCTTTTTAACCAACGTATTTTAATTCCCGTTGCAAATTATTTCGAGTTTGTTTTAATTAATGTTTTATGTTATAATTGTCTTCTCCTAATTTTTTACTTAATTAACCTACATGTAGGTACTCTTTAAGCTTCACCAGTACTAATCAACTCACGTAATATAGAAAATTAACGGGAACAGACAGAATTTTGAATAGTAAATTTTTTTAACAAAAAATAGAACCGACTCAAAACGCATTAAAAAGTAAAAAATAACTGTATCATTTAATTTAAGTCGGTGCCAGCTATTTTTTGTTAAAAATTTTTATTTCTTACTTTTTAGTGATTTATCGCCACGTAACGTACTCGTACTATATTCTCATAGTATATTATACGGCACTAGTAGCCAAAAAGCTACCGATACTTACACAAAAACCGAAATCACTGCAAGTGTGCCTATAAAATTTTGAAGAGTTCTTTCAATTTTCCCAGGATATCAACATCAGATCCTAACATGGTGACAATGAGACCATCTTGGGAGTGTGCCCTTTCTAATAAAAAAAGATCAATTATCAAAATCGGATAACTCTGTAAAAAGCTATGAGTGGTCATACATAAAAAAATATATATATGTGTCGAATTGAGAACCTCCTCCGTTTTTTTTTCGTCGGTTAAAAATTAAGTATTTCTTATTGGATTGCATCGAATTGCTAAAGTGCAAGTTTAATGACATGACTCAATAAACGTATCAAACTAAAACGATTGCAGGATTTTTAATTTTTTTTCAGTCTTATTGCATGTTGTCAAGTAAACTCTACCAAGATGAGATAAGCACGCTTCTTTTATCCGCGCGATTATTCCAGAGCACGTAGTTGGGATTTCATGTCTGATATAGAAGCACATATTTTAACTGGCATGGCGTATTAAAATTTTATTTAATCATATTTAATTATTTTTAATTATTTCCCCTTAATCATTCATCAGGTTACAAAATGCCCAATAGTGACCAAACCTTCCTCCATATAGGAGAGGGGATAGCAAAATAATATTAGTTATGAAAGAGTCATCAACAAAAATGAATTCATATTATTATGCTAATTTCTGTTAAGTAAACTCCAGGAGTACCTACGCTATGAGCACGCCATTTTTATCCACGCGATTATATGAAGGCACGTATCTGGGATTTAATTTAAAAATAAATCTTAGCAAGTTATTTTAAAATTATATTTTTAAAATATTTGGTTAATTTATTATGAATATTGAAATCATTTTTTACGATACTGTCACCTATTTAATTAACATAATTATCAATGCATCGAAGAAACGAGAAATAACCTCTTAAAAAAAGTAGAAAAAATAAAATCTCAATATTTCATAGCCCAACTCAAGATTTGAACTCAAGCCAAATTCAAGTTTTTGGCTGAAGGAAGAAAAATACCTGTATATTATATAGCCAGATCATTAATACATGAAACATTATCACCCTAAGTCCGCCGAATTGGAGCTTCGTTGTGGGTCTACTCTTCATATCCTCTCTTCTTGAAGAGGGAGGCCTGACCCTGTAGTAATGATGACGATGATGATGATGATGATGATATAGCCAGACTCAAAACCAAGACCTCATGATTTGAAACATGACCGACCTCTGGACCATCGACGTAGATACTCATAGTAATATTTAAATATATTATAAGTAATAAATGGCGTCTTTTCTTTTATGTCATGTTCAAGCTACGCTAAGCTCAGAAAAAGTAACCCCGACAACAAAGAGAGGACAGTCCCCCACAGTAATTTATACGTGACCGCACAGTCCCGGGGGATCGCTGCTCGCATTTTGGAACTTGCGTGTTCAACTCACCTGACTCCAAATTTACTGCTATTTTTTGTAATGTGTTTGTCTGGAGACCTCTATTAACTTTTCATTCGTTTTTGTTTGTGGTAACAGTTGCATGTTTAGGTTGTATACGTAAATTTTGGTATGCTGATTAAAGTCTCAACTTTTTAGTGTGCATTCAGTGTTAGTTGATTCATTAGATTCTTTACTGAATGTCGATGGCTATTACTAACTCTCTTTACATTATATATAGTATTAGACAGAGGGATATACATAGAGACCAATACGGAGCTCACACTGTTGTGTTATAGAAACATTTTTACAGATTAGCGCTGCAGTTTTGTCGGATATGATCGAAATTGTATTTCACGAATATTGTTAATAATTATGACTGGCTCGTTGGCTCAGTGGTTAGTCTATATGGATAAAAATCACGAGTCTTGAGTTCGAGAAGGTATTTAAACGTACAACTTTTCAAATCTTTTAACTAATCTTCGAAAAGAATGTCGTTAAATTGTCACTTTTAAAGCTATCCCGATTTCTTAAAAATATATTTATTTATTTAACCCCTCTTACAAACTAGCTTATAAAGACTTTAAGTCATTATTATTAGTTAAAGTTCTTTCTCCTAAGGAGGTAAGGCCTCCTCCTTCCTCTTTCATTCAAGGTTTTCGAAGCCAGTTATATCATTCTTCCATCTGGTAATAGGCCTGCCTCTTTTTCGTTTTGCGCCCCTTGGGTACCACGATGTTGTTGTACTCCAGTTATCATTTATAGCAATACGTTACTTTATTTATAACTTATTGAAAACATTGGGAATGCCACTGCTTATATTACGTTTTCATTTCATATTTTTGTTTATCTATGTTTATAAACTCAATTTACTACTAGTGAGAAAAAGGCCATAAATTGAAGGTGGTAGGCATTAAATCAGGGCACCTTGACGAGGGTCGCGAGTTCAGCATATTATAACAAGTGGCAGCACTAACTGTCACCCGCAGACCTGCCTCACCGCGGCTCTTAATCGCCAAACTTTCCCCCACGATTGGAGTTTTTGTGAACTGCGCAACGCTCCGCCGCTAATTTATGCGACCACTGAACACAAAGAGCACTCCACTCGTACAGCGCACATTACGTATTCAGGACGCCTTTAGCATGTGATCATGAATTTGGAAACGATACCTTGAGTTAGAGTTTCCTTTCTGCAACTCTACAACTTTTTAATTAGATGGAGGAATTAAAATGTAGTTGACTGCTATCTCAGTCGATCATAAGCGATAACTTATAGCGATGCCTTCCCTATCCTCTCATTTTCGTAGAGGGGACACAGGACAAAACTGTTGAGGTATCAACTGTTGCATTGCTCTCCGAGGCAAGGGGCGCTGTTGGTTGGTATTCATGTTAAAAAGGGAAAAACCTAATAAATTGTTTTTAAGCCATATTATTTGTAACCATACAATTTAACCATGCGACAAAAAGGGTCTTTAACAGCTGAAAAGTGCCCCGAATTGAACTTAACTAAAAGTGAATGAAATTTTATTAAGTTCAATTGTTATTAACCCTGTTCGGTGTCTATGCAAAAATAACATGACTGTTTAAAAACACACTTTATACTTTTTTCTTATTATTACAATCGCAAAACTCGTTGTCTTGCTTTGCTACATAATTGTAACTGGCAGATTTTATTCTAGACCGATAACTATCTCGAGAACAAAATGTTTTTGATTCCATTTTATGAGAAATCGATTCGGGTATCCAAGAAATTCTATAAACAGTAAATTTTGTAAAAATGCTCGAGCCTTTGCCGAGAACGCGATAACCTTGTTCGTTTAATAGTATAGGGTTTTAGTGGCAAGCGTATTGTCCGGGATTCTGGATGTCAGAAAACTTTCGTGCAACTGTCAGAGCGTTGTTTAGACTCCGTGATAATCCTATTCACATTTTATTAGTATTTATTATTAGTCTTTATAGCAATACAAACAGATCAGAGCAACTCTAAAAGTACGTGGTTAAAAAGGCGTTATTGCAGTAACTTGGTGAACTCCATATTTTATTTTACTATCTGAATTTCTTTTTCGTGATGAAAGTAACAATCAATAATTGATTTATTTCGCCATGTAGAATAAAATTAATAATTTCTACAGAAAATGCAGCTGGAAAATATCTTTTGTGTAAAATTAAAATAATTAAGTATATGCTAGTTTAGTCCAAGTTACTCTAGTTTGATTTTGTCAATCAATTTTATATCGGACGACAATTACAAATTTTTAACCGACGAAAAAAAACGGGGGAGGTTCTCAATTCGACACGTATATTTTTTTTTATGTATGACCACGCATAACTTTTTACAGTGTTATCCGATTTTGATAATTCTTTTTAATTAGAAAGGGCACACTTCCAAGGTGGTCCCATTGTCATCATGGATCCGATGATGATATCCTAGGAAAATTGAAGAAACTCTTCAATTTGTACAGGCACACTTGCAGCGATTTTGGTTTTTGTGTAAGTATCGGTAGCTTTTTGGCTATAAATGCAGTATAATTCAATATAATTATTCTATGACAGTATCGCGCGAGTACGTTACGTGGCGATAAATTACTAAAAAGTAAGAAATAAAATTTTGTAATAAAAAATAGAACCGACTCAAAAGGCACTAAAAAGTAAAAAATAACTGTGTCTTTTAGTTGCTTTAATTTACTTAAGCATATCTAGGAGTCGGTGCCAGCCAAGATTTCTACTTTAAGGACATTACCTAGAACCCACAAACTGCTTTACTACGTTAAATAAATGTTCCTTAAACTTGCTGGCACTGACTTCATAGATATGCTTAAGTAAATTAAAGCAACTAAATGACACAGTTATTTTTGGAACGAAGTTCCTTATCGCGCGTTGTGAAAGGGGGCTAGACGGAAAAAATTCGTACGAAAAGTTGGTCACGACACTTTTTGATCAAAGGATCTTGCCGCCGCCTTTGATGTGTGTGCGCGTGAGCGGCGGAGGGTTCCCGCGCTGTATGCTGTCTCGCGCTCTCGTGGCGCCCTCTGGTGTTTCGGTGTACAACAACAAATATTATTATTACTTAAAAAAAATTTTATTACAATTCCTTCACTAATTAATCGAAAGGAACTTCGTTCCATCCGGGTGTCCCTTGACACCTCTCAACTTTTTTTACTTTTTAGTGCGTTTTGAGTCGGTTCTATTTTTCGTTAAAAATGTTTAACTCTCAGGAACGATAATGTTTTTTTATGTAAACCTTACAAATGTATAAACATTTTACGATGATTAATTGAGTTAATTACCCAACTAGATGTAAAAACAAAGAAACAAATTAACAAACTCACATTCGTTCTCATTAGTTATGTCAAAAAGTACAATTCAGTAATATGCATACATATATTTTTAATTTAAACGAAACAGCTGAATTGATAGCAGTTTAATTTAGACGGTTGTTTCACCAGGGCCCGGCTCATGCGGCTGGTTAATATCCAACCGATGCCCGCAAATCCGAATGTTAACGCTGACAGATGTTGATGTCTATCCACGGCGGCAAAGCTTGCGGAATTACCAGTTTCACTGTTTAATCCCCACTGCAGTTGCGGTGCGTTTCATCGACTCGTATATACGGATTTTACTAGACTTTCATCAAATCGTGGATTATCTCAGATTGACACTGTTGAATATTCGTTGCTGTTTTGTGTGTCCTAAATCGGAAATATTTTCTGTTTTATGTTTAAACTAGAGGACGCCCGCGATTTCACCTGTGTTGTTCCCGTTCCCGTAAAAATTTCGGTATAAAAAAGCCTATGTGTTATTCAGATGTATAAGCTTACTGTAAAGTTTTAAAAAAATCCTTTCAATAGCTTTTACCTGAAATAATAACAAACATACACACTCACACACTCATAAACTTTTGCCTTTTTTGTAATTTTTTTTTTAATTTGTATAAGTATAACGCACCATATTATTGATAATAGAATAATTCAATAATAATCAGAAATAATTCATAGATAAAAGACGAAACACAAAGATCTACATTAAACTGAACGATCACAAAGAAGCAGTTCCTACCAGACAACCAAACTCACATCTGTACTACTATTATAAGGGCGAAAATAACTCTGTCTGTATGTCACTAAATACATATGTTACTTACGCTAAAATTATTGAACTGATTAAAATGAAATATAATACAGAGATAGACTAGACCCAATAAAAAATCTCTTCAATTTCTGCATTATTATTGTATTTATGTTAATTTTTTGTAGGTACTAAAATTATCAATAAATGGTCTATTAGCTATTTAAACCACTCATTTAAACCAAGTTTGTTCACAGTATTAGTGTACGGTAGCCTTATTTAGTAACGAATGGAAAACTTAAAACGCTGGCCGATAATCGCAAGCTAAAACGTTTTAAACTGCTACAAAGTTTTATAGGAAAGACTTTAAAAGCTGTCGCGGTTGACCGCCAGTGGCCGCGCCAAGGCGGAAACATTAAGGTTCCATCGACGGCCGTATTTTCCGGCGAGCGCTGAATTTTCACGGAGGCCGGACACGCCTTTGCACTTACACCCTGAGGATGAAGTGGAATTGTGTACTATCTCGTGTTAGATGTAATATCTTTACACTAAGGAATATATTCTTAGGACGTATCTTGTGTATGTACGTACATGTAAATAATATACAACTATTGCAACGTTTCTTGTCATTGTTTTTATTTTTGACGGCCGAGTGGCGCAGTGGGTAGTGACCCTGCTTCTGCATCCTAGGCCGTGGGTTCGATTCCCACATCTGGAAAATATTTGTGTGATGAGCATGGATGTTTTCCAGTGTCTGGGTGTTTATCTATATATTATAAGTATTTATGTATAATATATATAAAAATATTCATCAGTTATCATAGTACCCATAATACAAGCTACCTAAGAGTACGCTTACTTTGGGGCTATATAGCGATGTGTGTAATTGTCCTATAATATTTATTTATTTATTTTTGAATGATGGAAGTATTTCTTATTTATACTTTATTTGTAAAGCACAATACACGTAATAAATAAAATTGGTAATATGGCAATAGAACAGGACATAAGAAGTAGAACACAAAAAGCGATATCTTCCAGACAACCTTTTCATTAGGAAAAGCAAAACATGTGTAAATAAACATACATATTATATACGTATAATTACACATTGGTGCATAAAGTAGGATACACAATAATTATAAAGTGTTTAAGATTGAATTTAAATCAGCATAAGTTCTGATATGTAGCTATTCCACAAGAAAGCTTATTCAGTCGGAGATAATATAATATTTAGCTGACAATATTTATTATAATAATATTTTAAATAAATATATAATTATATCATACTAACTCACGTACTCATCATTACAATTTTCTGTTTTTAAAATATACTAATGATGTGAATAACGATGGAATGTTTGTTATGAAAAGACACAATTTTATTTAATTTCACGCGAAGAGAATTGCAATCGCGACAGAATGAAATTTCATAAACAAAGATATTGTAACAGTTCCTCGCCTCAGCAATTACGTGGTGATATTAAAACTTAATTAAAATTTGTTTATCACGGCTCGAAAGCGATTAAAACTTTAAACGAAGCTGCGCTGATGTAGATCGCCTCCGCCAAACGAGATTATTTACGTAAATAATGCCTAAGTCCTTTTCACTTCGAAATATTCTTATGAATTACTTTTATAAGACTTAGAAGAAAATAGAAATTAAATCGTAGCAATTATAACATTTTTATATGGTAATTATCATTCTATACAAGACAAGAGAGCAAAACTTAAAAAGTACGTACTTTAAATTTTGTTTATTGTGGGTCATTCAATCAGGTAAAAAATAACTTAATTACCTATTTTACCTATTTTCTGTATGAATTGGACACTGGAAAAATCGCATGACTATGGTAACATTTTCGAAATATAACCTCTCTAATAATAATCAATCAAATCAAATAAGAATTATCGAAATTGGACTGCTCTGTAAAAAATCATGCATGGTTATACATAAAACAAAAATTTGCGTCCGCTTGAGAACCGTTTTTTCGTCGGTTAAAAATTGTACACAATTTGTTTACTAACCAGTTTATGTAAGCACGTAAATAAATATTTGACCTCTCCCTATTCGGTCTAACTTGACACTGATCCAAAGTTTGAGCGATGCCGCCGCGGGGCTCATCTTAATTTCGTTCAACTTGTTTGTTTGTTATTATAAATTCTTGTGTAGATATTAATTCTGTCACTCTTTAACTCAATTTAAAATGCGTTAAAAAGAAAAAATAATTGTTTTGTTTAAATATAGAAAGTTACGTTATTCAAATTCCCTAAAAAACCAAAGTATCAGCAAATATGCAGTTATTTATGTTCTCTGATTTATTTTGTAATTAATTTTATGATAATATATATAAATATAATTAATACTTTTAAATAAGGTTTGGTTTTACTATGCTAAAGTATCTCATGCAATAAATCTTCAAGACTAGCAACTTATTATTTGATTTATGATATTTAAACAACGATTTGAAATATTACCTATGGTTTTTTCATGAAAATGGAATAACAGAATATTTGACAACCTAGTGTAGCGTTGCTAAAAAATAAAAAAAAAACAACTCATAATCTCCGTCTAAAAATGTTTCTGTTTGCTAAGATGAAACAATTTTAAAATTAGAAAAAAGCTGTAAGTTATTGTAAGCAGGCAAAGGTCGAGCGACGACGGTTAGCATCGTAAAAACTTTATGTTTACGAAAAAAGTAAAATTACGTTCCACACGCAAATTTTTTTATGTAACTTTAGATTTCTCATAGTGATTTACATAACCATTCTTGTACATTAAGTTGCAAATCGTAGGTGGAGAGAGAGACAGTAGCTGTTGTCGTTCTTAACGTACTGTAGGTAGATACGTGATCTAGACGTTTTTGAAAGTTATATTTTCGTTTTGTTTTTACCAAAATATAACGAATAAGCTTTATCAGCCTACTATTAGAGCATTTTTCTTTTTAGAAGAGTGGTTTGAAGTGTGGACCTGGCGTGCTTAGGGTGATTGTATAATTCATTAATCATCACTATCAGATGTTGATGATAGTAGTTGAGACAGACGGCTTATTGTGCTCTTCGAGGGATGGGTCTGAAGCCTGTGTGGCTTCTGTCACGAGGCCCTGGGAAACTAACCACTAAACCAACGAGGCAATCAGATAATACGTATTAAATAATAATGGATCGAAGAGCAAGCAACAGTTGATGGCGATGCCTGGCGCTATAGAGACGGAACGCGGCAATTTCCTTTAACACAGCCCGATACGACGCTATCAAAAGAATGTTATGTGTTTATCGAAACGTTTGGCTAAGTCCTTACAGTCAGCGCAGACGGGCGACATTGTCTTATTCAAGGAACACAAAAGGCGCTAGCTGGCGTTACATTCGTAGTCTTACTGCATTTCCTGAGCCATTGTATAATTTTTCTGTTTATTACAACTAGCGGACGCAAGCCGTCCACATGGAATTTAGTTTTTAGATACCGAATTATGCGAGTTTAATTGTTTAAAAAAAACGCAACTTAGAATTTAATGCTGGGGTTCGATAATTTGAAATAAGACCCTGAAGATTCTAATGAGACTTTATTCAGTTCTTCAGCAGAAAGATTCAAGTACACTTCCAATCAATCGTAGCACAAAATGATTGCCGAGGCCGTTGGCAAGATCACTTACTTGTATCGCTGGTATCGCTTCGTTGTGTCTTCCCAATTACAAATGCACACGGCCGACAAAAGTTGGCTATGCATACCCGTTGTCTTCCACCAGAACCTTCCTTAAACGAATGATTTTGAAAATTCAAAACAAAACACGTTTCTTGGAAAAAGTAATAAATAAAATAAGGATCGATTGTGTCAAAAGCTATTGTGTACCTTATGCAGCATCATCATCATCATCACCAACCTGTAGACGTCTGTTGCCAGCGGCTCCCTGCGACACGTTTGATGTCGTCAGTCCACCTGGTTGGGGGTCGACCAACGCTGCGCTTTCCGGTGCGGGGTCGCCAATCTACCACCTTGGGCCCCCAACGTCCATCAGCGAACTACGTGCTCCGCCCATTGCCACTTCAGTTCTGCGACTCGCTGAGCTATGTCGGTTACTTATGCATTTAGCAATAATCTTGTGGTCTTTTTAATAATATGTACAGATGTTTTTTTTACTGTGTATTTTTAAATATTTTAAAACGCTAAAAATCAAGAAGCTATAAGTACTATATAGTGGGTAATATACATTCTTTATTTTCATTGAAGAAAAACTGGTTGATAGTCTGAAAACTCATTAGCGGACAGACAGGCGGACGGAGTAAGTCGTTGATTGACACAACGGAAATGATTGTCGTCAACGTTCGCGCTATCTCAAAAAGGTCCTCATTTGTTGGGAATATTTGATATTTCATTCGATATCATAAATATGAACTTTACTGACATTTTATTTTTGTAGTATCATAAAACCACAAACTATACTTAAAATTGCTATTATTTTGTTTATTTCTAAGCTCTACCGATCGAAGTCTAGTTATATGAATGACAAAACATTTAGTAAAAGTGTAAAGTTCGAAGCCGATCTATTTGTTATTATAACAAAGAGACTGGCTTCGAACGTTGAATCTTACGAATTAAGCCTCTAGCCAGTCTAAATGTTGAAAAGTCTTTAAAGAATCATTAAAAATTAAATACATATATAAACTAGGTTCAAATTTCAAAAACCGACATTAATATTAGTCTTAAAACAATGCAGGAATACGTATTTGTTCAAACAAACGAAAAACCTTGAGAGATGCTTTTTATAAACATACAATTGCTACGGCAACAAATTTTCCCTTCGAGCCTCTTAAACATTGAAATGAACATAAAACAATGCCGAAAATATACCATCGTACGGATTGGCAATTCATGGCTTCTTTTTTCAGGGGCCGAAAAATTCCTCGAAACAATTTCCTAGGATGATACCGTCGGGTAATATAAACCGTAACAGAAAGCGAGAAAACCGTAAAAACGATTCACGGAAAATTAACTCAATAGACTTTGTATCATAGCGGAGTACGAGTAACTGTTTGTAAAGGCAGTATCGTCAACGTTACGACTGGGGTAGGTATTATTATACAATAAATTATAAGCTGTCGGTCTCAGTAACGCAGTGGTATTACGAGATCGCCATGGATTTATGAGACTGATGTCCTGGGTTCGATTCCCGGCTAGGCTGATTCAGATTTTCATAATTATTCTGGCTGATGGGAGACTTCCGCCGTGGCTAGTTATCACTCAGCCAAAGATGTGCCGCCAAGCGATTTAGCGTTTCGGTACGATGTCGTGTAGAAACCGAAAAGAGAATGGATTTCATTTTACTTCTAATAAGATTTCATTTCGCTTCTATTTTAGATTGAATTGTCATTTTCCACCAGATTAGACTGCGAACAAGAATAAGGCTTGTAGTGAGTCATTTACATTTACTACTCATAATGCACAAACTGGTCGCGATAAAACTAAGCATAAATAAAGATAATCTGGAATAATAATTGGCAGAAAAATTATATACGCAGACAAACTCTCGGATCACAACTAGAAAAAAACTAAAACGAGTTAGGTTGTCATTTCAAATCCATAAATAAAATGAAAATGTAGCGAAACTTGATTTACAGAGACGAGCAACAACACTTATTAAAAGTATATTAACTCGTTTAAAGTACGATTGAACTTCTGCAGAGTTATAAACCGAGGCGCCGCGGAACTTTGAAACATCTAAAGCTATTAACTCATCAGCTGATAATCGTGTAAGTTACTTAAAATTAATTAACTTACTTATATATTTTCTCTATCTTGTTTAAGTAATTTTTATGGTACCTATCGATTTTAACTGAATGTTTTAAATGGATTTATGTTTACAAAAAAATAGTGATAAATTTTTAAATTTTCATAAAAATTTCTTACTGTTTCGATTTGGTTCTAGTTACTATTTACTCTACTATAGTGATTTTATAAAGTTTTTATAGTAACTTAGATTTAAAAGAGTTTTTTTATTTTTAATTTCGTAGACGATGCAATAGTTTACATGTCTTTCGCGGCTACTTTGTTATAGGTAGTTCAAATATGCTTTGTTATGCTCTTTTTCATCTAATATATAAAATTTCCCTGTCACAATGTTAGTTACCGTACTCCTCCGAAACGGCTTTACCAATTTTTACCAAATTTTGTATTCAGCAGGTCTGAGAATCGGCTACTATCTAATTTTTATCTAATTTTCATCAAAAATTTTTTTTAAATTTTTAATGCAAAACAACGTTTGCCAGGTCAGCTAGTTACTTTATATATATGTCACGTGAAAAGCCCAGGGTAACCTAATAAACATGCAATAGATGTAGTCATTAGCTTTTGGAGCTAAGAAATTCTTTTCTTTTCCGTCTTACACTTACTATTTTAAATGTTAGACATTTTTCCTGTACGTATTTCTAATGTTAAGGAACACAATATTTCTTTGGTGTAACAAATTACGGGAGGGCGTTAGTTTGATTGGGGGTTATTTGTTGCCTTTACAATGAACATTAGCGAAAGCTTGAGCGCTCACCGCCGGACCTTGTGTACTTTTATTTATATAAATCCTTCTACGAAATTATAAGAAACCTATGCCCTTGTATAAGGGTTTAGTTTGGCGTGGCTTTTGTAGTTGTTTTTACACGCAGATACCTACACCTCATTCCCTTAATGAATAGTAATGTTGGTGAGAAATAGAGTGATTCTAACAAACAACCATGTGTATGGATGGGGTTTTCTCTGATATAGTCATAACATCTTGAGATTTTTATTAGGTGCTATTTATATAGGTAGCTATATTGACTGCCTTGTTAGTCTAGTAACCTCCTCGTTGCTAGACCAACGGTAATGGTCAGCCTATGTGCCTTCGATCACGAAGCCTTAGGTTCAAATCCTGGGGTCACGGAATGATTCTAAGTTTTTCATTCTTCTATGAATTTTTCAGTAGGTATATTCCAAGCCCGGAGTCGGAAAGTTGGTTATGTTACACCCCTGTGCCTCGGAAAGCACGTTAAGCCGTCGGTCCAGTCATTATCATCACCATCTGATCGTGATCATTAGCCCGCCAAGCCGCATTAGAAAAAGTCTTGGCCCTGTAGTAAGCACTTAATAGGCTGATAATGATGATGATATGTATATTTTAATAGGGCTAGAAATATTTAAGAATAAACATAATCAATCCGGACACTTAGAGCGCCTTACCGCTAGGCCACGATCCCGATGACGTCGGTGCCGAAATTGTGCTTTTGACATTATGTTTTTGATATCCAGGTATACGGCCTGTTATCTACAGTATGAACAATATTGTAACATGGCTGGGATTGCCAGAGAGACGCGGGTTCGAATCCCGTCGGTACCGCAATTTTTGATATTATTATTATTCTTAAATATGAATAATCTCTTAAGTGTGGGTAACACTTTTCAATAAAAATTAAAAAAGGGCTAGAAATATTCACCGAAAATATCTCAACGGGTGCAGTGCAAAAATATTTCAAGAGATGTATTATATATGTAGTTTTAAAAGGAGCTTCTTCGTGACACTTCAAAGTTAAACTTCCTAACGTTTTTTTCCTATCCAGCCAATTTAAGTAGCATTCTAATAAAGCAGTTTTGGATACTCCTTCTCATATAGAATTTGCTATATTTCCAATTCAGTCGCCAGGCAGGTCATTTTGCATTTTTTAAAATATTTGCTTAAAACTTTTTTTTATTGCTACGTTTGACTACGTATCCTATTTATAATTCTTGCATAATAACATCATGCGGTCAATGAATGCTTTTCATTTTCTATTTCCTTATAACGCTTCCCTTTTTCTCTCTCATGCACTTATCCGTTCAGAATAATTTATTACGGGGAGGATTTTAAAAACATGTGTCGGGTAAGCTTCGCCGCGACTTAAGCGAATAAGCCCTAAAGAATGTGTGAGAATTACGAGTATTGCATGTGATATATTTATGGCACAGTGAAAAATATTATTTTTGTACAAAATATAGGAAGTGTATTATCATTTATGACAGAATCAAAAAATCGTAAGGATTACTCTCCAATCTTTCGCATTAGCATTTGTGTTCATCACATGAAAGTCCATTCTATACCTACAATTAAATAAAATTGAAATGTCTCTTCGTAACATAGAAAAATTTATTAAATCCATGAAAATGACAGTATATTTACATCAAAAAATATATTTTTTTAATTTTTGTTGTGTTGTGTATTGTTTGTAAATCAGTTTATTACGGGTAATCTCTGAAACTACCAGTGATATTGTGAAAATTCTTTTTGTATACAATAACCAGTTTTAAAAAGATTGACTTATCGTAATTTATATCCTAAAATCACTACAATTGAGAATTTCTTGGAATTAAAAAAAGGTATAAAATTGCTTGATCCAAAACTCAAATGTAGCCAAAGTCATGAACGCTAGACTAGACCAACATTTGAGTGTGATTAATCCCACAAGTGAATTTCTCAACTCTATGTTAGTAACACCGCAGAATACCATTACAGCACAAGTTTAATACTCCCGTCGATAAGAGAACTAGTCTCTTTAATAAATTTTTTAAAATAAAAATAGAACCGACTCAAAACGCACTAAAAAGTAAAAAATAACTGTGTCATTTAGTTGCTTTAATTTACATAAGCATATCTATGAAGTCGGTGCCAGCCAAGTTTAAGGAACCTTTATTTTAGGTAGTAAAGCAGTTTCTGGGTTCTAGGTAACGTCCTTAAAGTAGAAACCTTGGCTGGCACCGACTCCTAGATATGCTTAAGTAATTTAAAGCAACTAAATGACACGGTTATTTTTTACTTTTTAGTGCATTTTGAGTCGGTTCTATTTTTATTTAAAAATTTTTATTTCTTACTTTTTAGTGATTTATCGCCACGTATTGTACTCGTACTATACTGTCATGGTATATTATATGGCACTAGTAGCCAAAAAGCTACCGATACCGAGACAAAAACCGAAATCGCTGTAAGCGTGCCTCCAAAATTTGAAGAGTTCCTTTAATTTCCCCAGGATATCATCATCAGATCCTAACATGATGACAATGAAATCACCTTGGAAGTATGCCCTTTCTAATAAAAAAAGAATTATCAATATCAGACAACACTGTAAAAAGTTGTGCGTCGTCAAACATGAAAAAAAAATATACGTGTCGAATTGAGAACCTCCTCCGTTTTTTTTCGTCGGTTAAAAATTATCATCATCACTATTAAACGTCGATAACTTCCACTGCTGGCTGCTGCTTGTAAGGATTTCTAAACTTCAAGGTTTTACATCTAGTGGTTCTCTATAAGCCGCTAGATGTCGTTGGTCTATTTATATGGTAGTGGAGACCAGATAGACCAACAACATCTAGCGACGCAGTATTGGTCGATCCGGGGGTCGACCAACAGTGCGTTTCCAGTGCGGGGTCGCTACTCCAAGACGGCAACGGTTCCTCAAATTATGCGCCCCGCTCACCACTTCAGCTTTGCGATTCGTTGAGCTATGTTGGTTACTTCGATTAATCTGCGGATTTCCTCAATTTTGATTCGATCAAAGCTAAGATAATCCAAGCAATATAATAATAATCACTCTTCAACGCTCGCTAAGCAACTCAGAGTCTTCTTATGAAGACTTAATCATCATCATCATTATCAGCCTATTAACGGCCCACTGCAGGGCTAGGCCTCCCTCCTTACAGGAGAGGGGATATGGAGCGTACACCCACCACGCTGCTCCAATGCGTGTTGGCGGGCTTAGGGTGATAATGTTTCATTTATTAACGATCACTATCAGATGTTGATGATAGTGACCGGGACCGACGGCTTAACGTGCTCTCCGAGGCACGAGGGTGTTACACCACCAACTTCCAGACTCCGGCTTAGAATGCACCGAACATTTCATAGAAGAATGAAAAAGCTCAGAATTCCATGACCCG
This sequence comes from Mycalesis mineus, assembly GCA_034621355.1. NCBI lineage: Eukaryota > Metazoa > Arthropoda > Insecta > Lepidoptera > Nymphalidae > Mycalesis > Mycalesis mineus. The sequence continues at coordinate 12,057,663 of CM067886.1, read as the reverse complement.
ACCCAGGGATCGAACCCAGGACCTCGTGATCGTAGCCACATAGGCTAACCACTAGACCAACGAGGCAGTCGAAGACTTAATAATAATATATAAATAATAAACTAAATATTGGTATTTATTTAGTAAACTTTTTGAGTGTCGGGTCAGTCGCTAGGTATCTACTAAGTCCAGTAAGACATAACACCTATGTGTTAGTGTACGTCCGGCGTCGCACATAAATCCCGTATACTGCCCTCTGCGGTACTCGACTAACTACCACCATTTATTTGCGCCCGCTCTGATTACACGTTGCGAATATACGTGGCGATAATACTGAATAATACGTTTATATATTGTCTCGTGAAAATAAAGCATGTACATATATCTTACCTCAACAATACCTAGGTACTCATACTAACAGAAGGTCCAGTCGGTTACACCATGAACTACAATGGCTGAACGTATTTGGATGAAAATTGGTACGAGTTGATTGAATAATGTAGAGGTTACTTTTAGTAGATCTATTTGTGACATAGTTCGGTGAACTATAAACTTTCGTACTTAATTCTTTCGCCTAGAATTTCTAATTTCCAATCTGAAGGCAATGATTGCCGTCGTATTTACAGGCACGACAGGCTTACCTAAAGAAATAGAAAGAAAAGATTCTACTTTTAATAGTGAAAGCAGGATTTCTTTCGATGGACCAAACTTGTACGTGAAAATCCATCGACTGTCGTAACAGAGCAATACTTCGAAAAGCGTGCAAGAATCTTGTCCTTAAAAGTTCCGGCCAGTTTCTATCAACCTGAAGCCTGGAAGGCATACGACGGCAACCTGTTTCCTCCAAATATGTATGTTCAGCTATTCAGGTTCATGGTGTAAAAGGGAAAAATCAAATCATAAAATTTTTCCTTTATTTAAGATTAGGCATAATTATAAGTTCCCTCTAAATTTCTAAATAACTTAAAATGCAAAAGAGGTTAATGTAACGTTACATTAAGACTACAAAAAAAACCTCTCTTGTACCATTTACCATTTAACCACTTAAAATTAATGTCAAAGCGGGAAAACATCAATCTAAATCTGTAATAATATTAATTACTGCAAAGTATTGTTATAATTTGTTATTGTTGTAGTCCTGTTCAATTGTTTGACACAATGCTTTGTACGATGAGGGTAAGATTAACATTCTGTCATTTCATATGAATGCGAGGCATTTAGCTGAAAATTTTAAACGAAACTATTATTATTATCTGTTAAGGATAACATAGTACGTGATATTCTTCTTAAGAGTACTTACATTTGTTTTACTAACTGTATAAGATATGCACTTGAATCATTACGTGCTGGCTAATTTTGCATATAAGCACTTAGTATCCTTCGGGAAAAGTGATGTTTTCTAGATAAAATGTATTATGTTCGTTTGTGACCCTGTGCCAAAATGCATGTAAAATTTTATGATGATAAGTTGAGTAGTTAAAGCCTCTAGAAGTATAACAAATAAATTCTGTTTCGCATTTTTAATATGCCTGAGTATTGCATTTTTTATTTACAAAGCAAATTTAAGTATGTAGAAGACTAATAATTTTACAACAAAATTTTACACATAAATTTTTCAGGGAGTTTATTGTTATTGTAAAGATTAATAGCAGTCCCCCGCGACTTCGTCCGCGTGAAAATCTCTTAGGTGCCCTTCCAATGTTAAAGACAGACTTTCATATAAAGTGTGCTCGTTCCCCGCTCCCCCTCTCAATTTAATTTTTTTTATAGTTTCCCGTGAAGCAATATCCACCGTCCCGTCCCGTGTACTAAAGATCTACATTGCATGACATTACAGTACATTAAGATTAACAATATATTATATTTATGGCAAGCTGATGTGTATAGATATAGATTATCTATTACATCAGCTATTATTATATCAGGATAATTGACTTTGTCCAATGTCCAAAGCTTAGATCACATAGACCGTACACAATTCTCTTAACATATTAAGTTTATATCACAAAATTTCAACATCATTGCAAACCTAATCGATTGAGGAGCAACAGTTGACGCCGCTGTCTGATCCCTTTGAGACGCAATAGCAATATCCTTTCACGTAAACCAATACGATGCCATCAAATGAATCTGTTTTCGATTCCCCAAAATCGGAACCAATGATCCCTTTTGTGGACGATTTTTATTCTAAAACTATTGTTATAATAATTTTAAGTTCATAAATATTTAGAAATTACTGGTTTAAAGTAAAAATAGTATAAATAACAAGTCATCGACATCATCAGCTCGCAGCCGCTCGCGATTTCGTCAGCGTGGTAAGCCATTAGGTTCCCAAAATATTCTTATTTTTAGGTCGTTTCCTTTTCCCTCCACCTATTACTACTTTCCAAGGTCACGAGAGAGTACACTCTCGTGTACCACTATTATTCTAATACCAACAAATGAGAATTACTCGTACGTACACGAAAAAGGAAAATCCAAGTTAATATTTCGTAGCCCAATCTAGGATTTCATGTTCAAAAGCTGCATGTGCGAACCAGTGTATCACAGTTACGCGTAATATAATATATAATAAAATCAAAGATAAATTTATAAGTCATAAAAAATTTACAGCTTCAGTTGAAGTAAGTGAACCTTCAAGCAGATTGTGGGGTCATGTGTAATGAATATGTGCGCGATCTATCAGAATTAGAAGACCCACTCCAGACTGTCAGCGAATGATCGATGCGCGGAAATGAACGCGATATTTTTCTGAGAGCATGTGATCGCAGAATCGACACTTTATCACGTTCATCGTGTCACGATTTTGAAGACGATGTAGACAGTGATTCTGGGGTCTGTCGCGTTATGTAGGATCTCGATCCTATATAGTTACATATGTATACATCTATATACATATAAATAAAATTGAAGTGTATGTTTGTAATATTAATATAACCGTTTTTATTACATGCATATGGTAGATACATACACCAATTTAACAATTTTCGTTTGTTTGTTTGTTTCGGATAATCTCTGAAACTATTAGTTGGATTGTAATAATTATTTTTGTATGTGATAGCCACGCTTATGAGGAGTGACATAGGCTAATTTGTATTCTGACATTCCCACAGGAATGGGAACTACGCGAGTCTAACCGCGGGCATCCGCTAGTATCCCTTTAACTTATAAACGCACGCAGTAAATATACTTGCGAAAAAAAAATATTATGTGTGTTAGCTATTTTTATTATCACTTTGTTTTGATTTGAGTTGTGCTGATCAAATTTTGAAAGCAAAATTAAAAACACTTAATTTTGATTGGTGAAAACACTAAACAAAATAAAAGAAATTCATGGAAAATGAGCTCATTTGTCCTGGCAAACAATTATGTTACAAGTACCTATTTATGTAAAAGCATAATTAATTATTTTATTATTTATTTAATTATTTATTTGCATTAAATATTTAGTAAATAGATTTTCTATTTACTGTGCATTGACCAGAACCTAATAATCTCAGTAACGGCTAACTGTAAAAGTCAAATGACGCAATGTAAACGACGAATATTAAATACACTTTGTTTATAAGATAAATTTATCTAATATAGATCCCGCAGAGGGATATGTTATTATTTGCAAAGTCCTCATCTTTGGCCGTAGCTCAAGTGTTTCCAATCGAGCATGATCAATGCATCGCTATTGTGTTTACCGAAGGCTCGCCTGCTCATGTCAATTGCTAATCGAAAGTGATGGTAGTAGTTATTAGACAAATTAAAGCGCTTACAAGTTAGTATTTGTAATAAAGAAATATTTATTGTATTGCGTCCTAACTTTGCAACTGTACAGACTATCTAAGATTGTTGAATTCATTTACTCGTATCTTGTACCTTAACTAATTTCTACACATATACTTACCGGACCTCTAATTAACTAGCCGTTTGTCTTCTTGTAACCATTAATCCAGTAGTTTCTTCCAAAAAAATCTCATCTTGGAGTTTGAAAGATGATCGTATAACACCTCCGTGTTACGAAGAGTACATCTGTCGGTTCTGTTTATTATCGTTAACTTCTAAAATACTAGATTTTATTGACCTAAGAGTCACATTACCATTGAACCCATCAACACGCACTCAAGCAACGAAGTGTAAGCTTTAAATCCCCTTTCTTAATATAAGCCGGAAGACGGCTAAAATGAATGAAGTATAAAAATATAGTATAAAACTAAATTGAATAGATCTCGTTACCAGTAGAATATATTACATTTTCTACAGGTTAAAATGCAGCGTGATAGATAAATTGAATGTGTGTAACGTTGAAGTTGACCTTTCAGACTCATGGCGTGCAAATAGCGAGCGGCGGCTGGTTGACTCAGCTCTTGATTCTCCATGTTTTGAATGCGTCCGCTCTTGTGTGCCGCTTGTTGTCCCACGTGCACAGATAATGTACGACTTAGAGACAATTATTATAAATGTCACAGATAAAATACACTTTTCTAAACAAAGACCAGTATCAGTTCATCTGGGATAGTGCTTAAGGATATATTCAGCGATATATCCTAAAGCACTATCGTGGTAGGATTTATAATAGTATCTACCTTTGCCTACAGTAAAGGGCAATCATTTTTTTGACCAGTTAACTTCAAAAATAAAGTTACTGGCCAGTTAAGGACCTCTTCCACTTTTGCAGTTGTTCTTAACTGGTCTCAAGGTTCTAAACACATATTCTCAAGGTCAAAATAAAAAGGGGAGCTTGATCCCTAGCCCTAACTCAGAGTTCTATAATGTCAAAGATTGATTTCGTTTTCTAAATTTAAACTGCACGATAAAGCGTCTCCTCTATTGGGCTCTACCTTAACAAAAAATTCAATTTAGCTGACGACAATCGAATGTCCTTTATCTATGCACAGAAGGTCTTTTTATTTGATGGCCTCCTCAGGATATTGTTATCCCTGTAAAATAAGGGCAATGATAAAAGTATGGACAAGGTTTTGCTTTTAATGTAAGAAAAAAAAATAATTCGCACCAACATTGATATCAACATGATTGATAAATCTATTCGCTTTGTGGTACCTTAAAAAAAAGTGCATAATTAATTAAGTATAAAAAGATTTTTAGATTTAATACGTACGCTGTTGTAGGATGTATACCTACATTTTTTTTCTATGCAGAATCTCTGTCGCAAATATTTTAGGTAAACATCAATTAATCGAAAAACAAATTCAGTTTCATCGCATCTCTCCAAAACCAACGCGTTGAATATTCATCACATTTAGATAGAATGGTTCGATAGACCCACATCAGAAAAACATCAAAAATGCATCAAGCGGAAACATCCGTCTATATTGTAGAGGCAATATTGTGTCTCTCAGCTCTGCTTAGCGAATGATCTATCCGCTGAGTGCTCTCTCTATCCTTACAATGAAAATATTAATTGGGTAACAACAATGGTCTCAACGAGGTCTTTTATGTGGAAAAAGGAAGCTATGAATCATATTTCATGACGCGTTTGCGGAAAATAGGTTTCATACTTATTTGACGTGATGTATATATTTTTAACCGACGAAAAAAAACGAAGAAGGTTCTCAATTCGACACGTATATTTTTTATTTTTTTTCATTTTTATATGTATGACCACGCATAACTTTTTACAGTCTTGTCCGATTTTGATAATTCTTTTTTTATTAGAAAGGGCATGTATCGAAGGTGGTCTCATTGTCCTCGTATTAGGATCTGCTGATGATATCCTGGGGAAATTGAAGGAACTCTTCAAATTTTGGAGGCACGCTTACAGCGATTTCGGTTTTTGACTCGGTATCGGTAGCTTTTTGGCTACTAGTGCCATATAATATTCTATGACAGTATAGTACGAGTACGCTACTTGGCGATAAATCACTAAAAAGTAAAAAATAACTGTGTCATTTAGTTGCTTTAATTTACTTAAGCATATCTATGAAGTCGGTGCCAGCCAAGGTTTCTACTTTCAAGGACGTTACCTAGAACCCACAAACTGCTTTACTACGTTCCTTAAACTTGGCTGGCACCGACTTCATACATATGCTTAAGTAAATTAAAGCAACTAAATGACACAGTTATTTTTTACTTTTTAGTGCGTTTTGAGTCGGTTCTATTTTTTGTTAAAATTTTTTTTAACCACCTATATATAGAAAGTTATGAACATATGCGTGATAAACTGTTTGACCCCCGACGTATAAAAGAGAGGTGTTATAAGTTTAAAGTTTCTGTCTCTGCATGTCTTTGAGTCTATCTGTGGCATGATATCTTTTAAACACTGTACGTTAATGATGCGATTTTTTTTATAATCGGTATTTTTTGTATTATAATAGCAAAGTTTCAACCTAAAAGTCGTTAGTTATTTAACTTGTAAGTATCTCGAAGTAAATATAGTAAGGATGAGTCTTGAACTTCAGAAGTGTAGTGTTCACATGTTTCTTTTCAAATTCGACTATACATTTCGAGGGCTCAAGTTAAATGTTACGTCCTCCCCGCAATCTTAAGATTAGATTTAACAATACGTTTATATACAAAACCTACACCTTTTTCTACTGATTTAATTTACCTAGTGAATGTTTGAATTGCATTCATAATTATTATTTATCGTCTGAAAATATAAATGCAAAAAGAAATAGTAACAAAACAAATCTAAAGAAACCGCTTAAAATCTCTGTGATTTCTCATTTGCATAGTAAGGGAAACAATGGGAAATAAAATTAATTTACGTAAACATTACTTTTGTGAATTTGTTAGGGGTGGACAAATTGCCGGGACGACCCCGCAACGTGACAACGACCGCTCACTCACATTAATGAGAGGTCACAACTCCGCCTTGGAGATTTTTGTTGCTCCGACAGAATGGAGCACACATTGTTTGTTTAAAATGTGCTGCCCTAATCTTCGCCTTTTATTTCTGTTACAATACAATAAGAATTATAAGCTAACTTATCGTAATAACCAAATAAATATGTACTTAATACTTAGGCCCACTGAAAAATGTATGGATTAACGCGTTGGGCAGCCAGGCTGATCCTTTGCGTAATAAGTGCAAAAACTTTATGGTGCTGCAAACAGGGACAAAATACTTTAACCTGCGGGGAAAGAAAGATCTATCAAAAATACGTTTGTCCCCGCCTGCAGCACCATAAAGTATTTAGAATTTTATACAGATACAGTGATCTTTGTTTTTCTCTTTTCAGTTCATAATTTCTAAGCAGTCGGTTTTTTTGTTTTTATAATAATAATTTTATTTGAGACTTTTTAGTTTTAGTTTATGGTATAGAAATGAGATTGTACACACATCCCCCTTTTTTCCCCCATTTACAGCCGCCATTTTGAAAATTTATATAGCCTATGTCACTACCACAATTTTGACAAATTCAACGACACCTCACATGTCAAAATCCATTCAGGCTGTAGCGCGTGCCGAAGAAATGGACATACATACATACATACATACATACGCTCGAAAAACATAACCTCCTTCTGATGCAGTCGGGAAAAAGGCAGCCCTCCTGTCACCGGTTCTTTCTTATTTTACTTTTATGCTTCTTCAGCCATATAAATTAAAATGAACCTTTGGTTTGTCCTAACTATATTAAATGCTTCTAAATACTCACTTCAGATGCACAGTAGGATTATATTTGGAAGAGTATATTTATATTGTATATAACAAAGTTCTAGTAATAACAAATGTCATAGTGATGTAATTTCACAGTACCTAAGCCGTTTTTGTTGTTCATTTGAATAAATATTCTGTTCCTTTCAATATTATGTTGCGGGTGCGGTACACGGTATAATCTCGGAAGTTTCATCTGGCCGTGCTATTCGAATATTTTCTCAAGAACATGTGCGCGCTCCAATGATTACTACTTTTAAGGTGAATACAATATAAATGGAAATCTAAAAGACAATGGTAAATTTTTGAATATGAAAATGTCTGTAAAATACACACGGATTTTTCTGTTTTCAATACTTTAGAGAAAACGAAATCCCTGTGCGTTGATATTATAAAGTAAATACTGTTAAAGTAATATATCTATACTAAAGCCAAATTCGATTGATAATGCTTGTCAACAAACAAATTAAAAATAAAGGTAGAAATCACTAGTCATTTTACACCTATTTTTATTAATTAACCATTTAATGACAGATTAAAAAAAAGAAATTAAAACTAATTTGATTTATAAACTGCACTCGATTTTTAATAATAATATATTTTTTGTCTTTTAGTAACCTAAAATTGTCTAATGTCTATTCCCTAGATATACAGCGAGTTCATAATATATTGTTGCAGTAAAGTTTTCGAGTATTAGAATTCAGAAATTTACTCAGTAAATCAAATTGTATTCGTATCCTTCGACCCTAATAGACCAATACAGGCGCGGGTGTCGTATGAAGTGATTAAAGTAACATTATGAACGACTTGTTGGCATTACTGAGAATTATGGTGTTGTTATCAGTTGCTATAACGCAAATTAACTATTTCATACTAATTAAATATTATTATTATCAGCCTGTTAAGGGTCCACAAGTGGCCCAGGCCTCCCTCGTTGTAGGAGAGGGGATATGGAGCGTGTTCCCACCACGCTGCCACAATGCGGGTTGGAGGATTTAGGGTGATAATATTTTATTAATTAATGATCACTATCAGACGTTGATGATATTGATCGGGACCGACGGCTTAACGTGCCCTCCGAGGCACAGGGGTGTTCCGGATTCCGGGCTTGGAATATATTGAAAATATTATTAAAGAATGGGAAACACAGAATTATTTCATTTGCCGACCCAGGTCAAGGCCTGGTCAAGTCCATAACGTTCTACTTTTCACGGCCTCCGTGGCGCAGTGGTATGCGCGGTGGATTTATAAGACGGCGGTCCTGGGTTCGATTCCTGGCGGGGCAGATTGAGATTTTTCTTAATTTGTCTTGGTCTGACTGGTGGGAGGATTTTCGCCGTGGATAGTTACCACCTTGCCGACAAAGGCGTACCGCCAAGCGATTTAGGGTTCCGGTAAGATGTCGTGTAGAAACCGAAAGGGGAGTGGATATCATCCTACTCCTAATAAGTTAGCCCACTGCCATCTTAGATTGCATCATAACTTAAAATCAGGTGTGATAGCAGTCCAGGGTCAACTTGTAGTAGATACAATTTTTTTGACGTGACAACGTCTTATAATTCGATAGAGCCGGCTGCACGCACGAAAAAACATGACTCATGCGGCGTTACCTTGCTTTGAGGCGTTCCATGTAAGGCTTGAAGTGCAAGCGAGAGCGCGGAACGAGCGACAAAGAAGCACAATCGGCCTTTGCGTTCGGCAGCGTTCGTCATCCGTCTATTAAATATAATTATTAAATATATTAATTTTAAATTAAAAATTAATATATTTATTATAAATTTATAAAATCAAAATCAATTATTTCATTAATTTAAATTAATATTTATAAAAATATACTTAAATTAAAAATTTTAATAACCAATTAAATGCTACGTTGTCACGTAAAACTATCGTCAGTAAACCGACTTTACAGACAACCAATTTTTTAATATAAATTATAGTTTTATATCTGTTTTCTATACAAATTAGTTCCACCTAAATCGTTGAACTAATGAGGTTGAGCTATTAGCGCAATTGCAGCTTTAACAGCGCTTAAAAGACAATAAATATACTTTAGTCGGTCAGATAACTAAGCACAGTACGATTTTAAATATACCCAAGGGACGCACAATCGGTATTGAGTAAAACACAATATAACCGCAAACAAATCAATGTTAAAAGTGATTTCAGCGGAAATACGAGAACGCTCTGCACGAGTATATCTGAATGTAGCCGTTCTATAAAAGAGATAAAAGAATCGCAGCCAGGTATATACTCGGCGAGTGATCAGAGGATGTGCTGTGGTTCTGCGTACGGTACTCGTAAGATTAAAAACACTCGTACCTTTAACATCGGCTTACAAATACTTGTACATTCTACATTTTCGTACAGGTGTTTAGCCTCACGTATGTGTGTGCCATTTCATAAACATACCTATCTCTAATTTATTTATTTTTTTATTTATTTTATTTAAACAAAAATATACATTTTAATACAACATTTCAAAAATTGTTAAAACGGTGCAACAAAAACTCATCTGAGTTTGTCCGTACACCGGCACCGGCAGCGCTCGGAATTCCTAATTATACTTTTAGATAGGTAAGTACGAGTACGATATGCGTAGATGTGTAATTAATAAGAACAAAATATGTGAGGGTATTTACAAAATAATACCGATTACAAGTGCCTCGCTGCACTGATGTGACGCATATTTAATCGCTATTTAAGCTATTAATATAGCATAGCTTCTATCGCGGGCCTTGAGCGTGGAGACCGAATCCAGAAATTCCGCAACGAAAAAAAACCTAATACCCCCACTCCGACCGGCACAGCGGTGATACTTTTTGATTTTTTTATCGGTCACCACGCTCAAAGTGTAACTTGAATTAATGTCAAAGAAAATAAAACAAAGAAAAAAATACTGCATAAATAAAATAAATATATAATTATAATTGCATAAGTTGATAAAAATGCTATGCAATAGCTTTACCGCGGCAGTCTCCGAGTGCCACACGTCTTTTTTATTTCGTGGTGTTAAGCAAACAGGTTTCAGTGTCCTAATGTTTTCCTAAGCCTGAAGTTGCCTGGAAGTAGTCGCTGTTTAGCGATAAGGCCGCCTTTTATACCAGTTCTATTTAATGCATTTTATGCTAGTTACCGCCCTACCGACAAAGACGAGCCGTCAAGCGATTTCGCGTTGCGGTCCGATGTCGTATAGAAACCGGAGCGGTGAGGATATTATCTTACTCCTAACAAGTTGGCTCGCTTATAGGTATCTTAGATTACATCATTACTTACTACCAGGCGTATTGCAGTCAAGTGTATTGCAGTCAAGAGCTAACTTCTAATGAAAAAAAAACATATCCATCTGTAGATAATTTAGTTATTGTTTTTTTTTTGTTTTTTGCTTCAGTTAAAACTACATGGGTTACAGGAGCATAAATATATTCCAGCTAATTAGATAGCCAAACACGGACGGTTTAAATATACCCCAAGGGCTGCAAATAGTCATTATCGAGTTCAATCCTATTTTCACAAACAACTCAACGTAACTTTGATAAAAAAACCGACACAATCGACTTACTTTCGTCTTAAATACCTATTTTATGGCCGTTAAAACGGTTTATGCAGTTATGTGCACACGTAATATGTCCTATGTTATTTAACCTGTATATTGTCTTACATTGGCTGGTGGGCTGTGGGTAGTTAGTAACTAGGTAACTAACTACGATAATTACGGTACTGTAGCAAAGACGTACCGCAAAGCGTAGGTGATGATCAAAGATGTCGTATAACTCCTCACAAGTTAGCTCGCTTCTATATTAGATCGAATCATGACTTACACACCAATGTAACTTACATGACCAAGTGTGATCGTAGCTAAGCTAACTTGTAATGATAAAAAAAAGTAAGTGTACATAATAAATAAATAAAAAAATAACAAAAAAAAAAGCCTTTTATTTCGTGCAGGTTTACAAAAACGAATAAAAATAAAATTTACTTATTAATTTTACAATCTAGTCTGCAAGAACCCCTCTGTAGGTAAAGGCCTCCTCCAAAGACATCCAGATTGGGCTACCCGATACCAGTTGGGGCCGGCTATTTTTCTGAGGTCGGCTTCCCAGCTATTTACAGGCCTACCTCTCCTTCTTTTCCCCTGTGGACCTGCCCAAGTAGTCACCCTCTTCGTCCATCTCTGATCCCGTAGGCGCATCGCATGACCGTGGTCATGTGAAGTGTACATATTGTAGTATAAATATTAAAAAAAAATAATTACTATCATCCTCTAAAGTAATGGAATCCAGTTATTAATTGAACATTGGACTTTTGTAAAGGTTTTCCATCTAGCGGTCCCTGGCCACCTCCAATTCAATTCCCTCGGTATTCAAAATAAATTACTCACAAATAAACGATATTTAATGCACGAATACAAACTATCAGGTACGAGCACATCATACTGGGGATTAATTTAGATTCGCTTCAAATTGATGTCCATAGTTTACTACATGCCTAACAGCTTAGAGCTAATAGTTTTAGTTATTGCTTTAATTATTTATTATTCAAAACAGTTGTATAGTCACACAGAGAGATATAATGATATTAATTAGTGTTTGGATATGGAGATATAGAGCTCAGATCCACCACTCAACTTTAAAAGCGGTTTGGCTGTCGGATTTAAATAATAATATTAGCCACATCCTCAAACATGCTTTATTTATTGCGAATTAACAAAGGTGTGGATTTACTAGCAGTCAGGCAAGAATCGAACTCGAATCCGAGATGATTCTCGGATTAAATTCTATCTCTTCAATATCAAGCTATTAGGGCTTTTTTATTCAAACTTTTATGCCTTATCCACTTTAGGCGTCAGTGCTAAAAGCTAAATACTACGAGTATGTGCGGCTTTATTAATATCTCAGCGGTAGGTACTAAGGACCGATACCTAGACTTTTGCATATAAATCCATCGCCTAACTGTGTAGCTATTAAGACTTAAAGTTGCTATTCATAATTTAGTAAGAACATTTCATGAACCATTGGCTATGATTCTCATTTTTATGTAATGAATGCTAGTGATCGCGTCAAGCTTTCAAGCGCACAGATTTATAGCTGTCGGGCCGACCGCTAACGACGAGAGCGGCCTCGCTCCCTGACTGATGCTCTACATTTGTTACAACTGGTTTAGTTTCAAACTTACACACATTTGCACGTCTTAACACTCGATAGGCAGACATTTCGTTTTATGGGAAACGGATAGGTCGTTTACGGAATCACCATAAGTTCTGAATCAGTAGGTAAGTATGAATGGTTAACAAATTACCAAAACCTTCTGCACTTTCTTCACAAGTTACTTAAGAATCCTAATTTTGTTTTTCAACATATTTTTTACTTACTAAAATTTTATTTTAGACGGCTACCTAGACAATTTTAAAAATTTTAATCAGCCCAGTCGGGAATCGAACCCTCCCTTATATAGATCCACTGTTCACACAACTGCTTCAAATACAACGGGCACTAGTTCCTATATTGAACTTAATGCCGTTTAGGTAATATTAGAAAGATTTTTAAATTGGTGATGTATGTCTGGTGCATATAAGTTAACCAAATTATACTTCTATCTATATTTGTATCTATTCGATTATTACGTATTGCAATTCCATTTTCAAAATTCGGTTTCTCGTTTACCTACCCGCAAAGTTTTCATTAGTAGCGCGCAAGTTCGCAGCGAGTGTAGTGGCGGGATGTTTGGTACAACGCTGATAACACAACAAACAACTTGTTACAAACGTGTTCAGTTTTAGTTTATTAACTCCAAACTCCGGGCTTTAACTCATTGGTCTAATAATGAAGAGGGTAGTCTCTTCGTGATTAAGTTCTGGTTTCGTGCACTTTGCGAGTATCGCACTGGCGTTATTATTGCGTTCGCTTAATATACTCGTACATTTACGAGTATAATACAACATACGGTTGCTCGCATACTCTCAATAATAATTTTCAATAGTATTGACAATAGGTAGAGTAAGTTTATACGGCGTTAGAAATAGACCTGGAGTAGGTACTTATAATCAAAATGAGGTAAACTCGAAATACTAATTGTTACTGGCAAAGTGGGAGGGAAAAGGCCGCATGGCCGCAGCCCCGTGCGTTGATCTGATGAGATTCGCACCACACTCGACGGTCCACGATGCTCTCCGGGTAGTAGAAGATAGAGCAAAGGTGGTTGCGACCCTCATAAATGAGGAAATCGACTAGAGGAGGAGGAGATTGTTCCATATCTGTGCTTCATAGTTTGCTTGTATCATAAATTGTTGTTTTGTTTGCTAATAGAAAAGTCCAAAGGAATATTTGTTGTTTGTTGAAATATTACTCATAAAATAATTAATAGAACGGTTATATGGAATTTTCGTAAAAATATTAAGATATGCTCGCGTTTCGAGAAATTAGTTAAGTACGAGTATGAGTTGAAATAAAATACCCTTTTTTGAATTGAATTTTTAAACATTACAAGTTAGCCCTTGATTGCAATCACACCGGATGGTAAAATAAATAAATAAATATTAAATGTTGAAAATAAATAAATAAATATTAAAGTGATGATGCAATCTAAGACGAACGCGGGCTAACTTGTTAGGAGTAAGGTAGCATCCACAGCTCTTCGGTTTCTATACGACATCGTACCGGAACGTGAAATCGCTTGACGGGACGACTTTATCGGTCGAGTGGTAACTAGCCACGGTCGAGGCCTCCCACCAGCGAAAGTAATATTGAGTATCCGTTTTACTTTACAAAAGTTTAGTTATAACTGAGCTCAAGATACCAAAACTAGCAAGTATCAAGATTAACGTTGCACAATATGTCAACAAGTGGCACATAAGGCACACTTGTGCTGTCTTTTGTCCAGTAGATGATGTTACGCAAAGGGACAGGAAAGGGAAGCGGTTTATCTGCGCTCCGGAACACGAGGAGACGTGCGCTCGTTCCTCTGGAGAGTTTCCTTTTCCCGTCACATTTGAACTGAATGTCAATTATAATGTCAAAGTATTTTGGAATAAATGTACCAGTTGTGGAACAACGGAAAAATTTTAATATCAAAACCTCGTTTTATAAACATGTAGAAATAATTTAATTAAATTTATTATGGGGAGACGGCTAGATGTAGTACTGAAATTATAGTACAAACTCGTTTATATGTGTGTTACATGCAGCCAAGATAAGGCTGCCCTGAAAACCGTGCTCACGGCACCAGCCGTATGAGACGCTTACACTGTTACCGCTGTTCCCTCTAAAGTTAGGAGCCTACGAAGATCATTACTTGATCGATCGCCGATCAGCGGTCATCTTAGGATTAGTTAGAGTTATATTTTAGATGTAAAATGATCAAATCAATCGCTGATATATTACATAATTAGTCACGTAGTTTAACTATAGTTTTTTTATGCAAGTATTAATGAAATGATTTCTTAAGTATCTTTAGCATTCTTTCAATCACCTAGCTGCCCCAAAACGTTAATTGTGTGTAAACTACAGAAATATCAGTATAAAAAACAAGCATTTCAAGTTATCTAGTTACGCAGGAGATGGCGTATGAAATCGAAAGCCGTTCACCAAAAAATCGTTTTAACAAATAGAAAAGTGGTACGTTAGTAGTTATATTTTGTCCTTTAGACGTTAGGCAAAGGGACAGGAAAGGGAAGCGGTTTATCTGCGCTCCGGAACACAGGGAGACATGCGCTCGCTCTGCCGTGTGCCGCTGGATTCCTTTCGGTTGGACCCAATTCCAATTATGGCGCTATTTCAATTCATGCTAAATATACGAGCTGTGTTTTAGTACTTGTTTGCTGTAATTTTGACTGAACCTAATGTATAATATCAAGGTGCCTATTTTTGGAATAAAGTATGGCCCTATTGTGGTACAACTCAAAAATTCACATAGTATTGTGACTATGTTATTATCAACAAGTAAGAGTTGTGTTTTCAGTACCTACTGTAGCGCTGTGTACTATTCTCAAATAATATTTTAATAACTTGACAGTGTAAGTACCGAATTCGTTACTTCCGTTCCGAATTAATTACTCTCTGACATGTTTCATACAGGCGAATTTGAGTGTTGAGTTATAAAAAAATCGTTATATATGGCGCTACTGTTATACCGTAATTTCTTAAAGTCCGCGTGAAAACTAAACAAATTTCTATTTGTATTTATGTTTACTGTATAGATACTGCCTCGTTGGTCTAGTGGTAAACCTATCTTTTTTTTTTTTTCGACTACAAATTAGCCCTTGACTGCTATCACACCTGATGTTAAGCGGGCTAACTTCTTAGGAGTTGAATGAAATCCATACCCCTTTCGGTTTCTACACGACATCGTACTGGAACGCTTAATCGCTTGGCGGTACGTCTTTGCCGGTAGAGTGGTAACTAGCCAAGGCGAAAGCCTCCCACCAGCAGACCAAGACAAATTAAGAAAAATCTCAATCTGCCTCACCGGGAATCGAACCCAGGACCTCCGTCTTATAAATCCACCGCGCATACCACTGCGCCACGGAGGTCGTCGAAACCGCATCTGGCTACGATTATGAGGTCTTGGGTTCGAATCCTGGGTCGGGTCACGGAATTATTCTGAGTTTTTCTTTCATTCTTCTATGAAATTCTCAGTACATTTCCAAGTCAGGAAGTTGCTGGTGTTACTCCGTGCCTCGGAGAGAACGTTAAACCGTCGGTCCCGGTCACTGTCATCAACATCTGATAGTGATCATTAATAAATGACACATTATCACCCTAAGCCCGCCAACCCGCTTTGGAGCAGCGTGGTGGGTCTACGCTCCATATCCCCTCTCCTACTGGGAGGGAGGCCTGGCCCTGTAGTGGGCCGTTATTAGGCTGATAATAATAAGTAAATAATAAGCCCAAAAAAGACAAACGTAATCGCTTAAGTTGAATTTTTGAAACGTCTTTATCACATTGTCTGCTGTTTTAAGTAAATATTTTGTCATTAGTTAACTTTAAACTTGACTTTAAATAAAATAGATCAGTAACTATTTATTGTGCAAAGGTAAAACCTATTTCTGCCAAGTATCACCTAAGATTTCGTGTAAACAAAACAATGTTATTTTTTTTTATAAAAATTCAATTACACAATTTCCATTTTAATACGTTAATACTCAGATATTCGCGGTCCAACCTTTGCTCGGAGCTACCCAAGAATATTATGTTGATAAAATTATTTGTCTCGTGCACCGTTTTATTTTCTTATCGCAAAGACCGTCCCCGTCTCCTTTGCACTACAAAGTCTGCTCCGTAGACGTTGGTCGATCTTGGGGGACCGTTTTATATGGAATGAACGCATCCCTTACTATGCAGACGTTTTAGGATTCCTCGGCGATAACATGTCATTAAGGTTCTTTAAACTTTACGTATATTTTCAACCTTTGAACGGAACCTAAGTATTAAAAGTACGTTGCCAAAATTTACCCCAGGCTATCCAAACTTATGCTCATATTTAACTGTTTTATTTAAATGCACAATGAATTTTAAACAACTACCTATTTTTCATAGCTATCACTTGAAAATATATAAAAAAAATTAAAATTTCAATCGTTTTTTTGTGTTCTGAATCACGTGACCGTCGTCGTAGTATGAAAGGTCAACTTTTTCAACCTTCATAACTTTTTCCTGCGATTGCATAGCTACATACAACTTTGTTTTTCTGTAAATAGAAAATCTGCACTATTTAATGACATATATATCATTACTGGGCAGCCTGGGGTACACATCCATACAAGTTTTGGCAATGTCCTTTATTTTTTATTATTGTAAAACTTTTTCGATAGCGTTAGCAGGGATAATATGAAAGACGCTTGGCAGAGCAGCCAAGGCCGTTATGGCAGAACAAATTCATTTTAATTTTTTTTAATATCCTACAATATTTTTTGTTGGTTTTCTTTTTTTTAATAAAAAAGGAATATTATTTATTTCAGTTAAAGATATTATACATTATGATGTTTATTATATTTTTTTATCGTATAATTCCTGCCTTAATGCCTTACAAAAGTAGCGGTAAGACAAAGAAAATTTCTATATAGCTATTTATTTAATGAATACAATATGATAGAGCATAGTCGGGTCCCGTAGTCAAAGCTGCGATAAATTGTAAGTTATAACCGGAAAGCATAAACCTTTCTCAACCTGTTTGGTTGGGCTACACATATCAAACAGGTAGTTTGCTAGTTTCTGTTGAGATACCATGTGGAAATTCTACAGCATTTTTGAATTCAACGGGTTGCACCTAAGGGTATACGAATAGTTGTTTATTTGTGTTAGTTAACATATAGGAAGGACATTTTTTATCACACTTTATCTGTTTAGTATGTATTTGTCTGTTTGTGTATCTTTTTTTGGGTATCTCCGTAATAATAAACTGTATTACACGCGAATTTCGCAAGTTAAGCCATTGTTTTTATGTACAAGTTAGGTTTTGGCCATGGCTGAAACCGGACCTGCAGGCCAATCGTGTATCTGAGTGTACCATTCTTAGCCATTCTTCACACTGCGACACCTCTCTCAATGCAACACTTTACTTTAATTGTTTTTGGTATTATGTAACGAAATTTTACAATGCGACACTTTGATAAGCAACATGTTTATAAAATCCTTTTTTTACGTGGAGAAATCCTCATGAATACCCACTCGCCATGGGGGGCAAGCAGCCTATGTTGGTCTCCTACCGACTAAAACTCCACGGCTTGACAACACTCAACACCTGGGTCATGGGAACGACCTCGCATTCAACTGCAACCTAGGCAGCAACGCCCGCAAGAGCCGGCCCTCGTCTAGGATAAGAACAACGCCACCTGACTCGAGGATTAATCTCTGGTGGGCGACAGATTGCATATATCCATCGCTCAAATAGATATAATCCCAGTACAAAATTAAGAAAAGCTCGGCTCGGTCGGCTTCCTGCTGAGCTACAAAGGCTGTCAAAGAATGTAGCAATTATTTTTGACGTGACAACGTCTTATAATTCTATAGCCGGCTGCACGCACGAAAAAACATGACGTCATGCGTCGTTACCTCGCTTTGAGGGGTTCCATGTAAGGCTTGAAGTGCAAGCGAGAGCGCGGAACGAGCGACAAAGAAGCACAATCGGCCTTTGCGTTTGGCAGCGTTCGACATTCGTCTATTAAATATAATTATTAAATATATTAATTTTAAATTAAAAATATACCTATATATTTATAATAAATTTATAAAATCGAAATCAATTATTTTATTAATTTAAATTAATATTTATATTATTTTATATATAATTTTATATATATAATTTTTAATAACCAATTAAATGCTACCATTCCATCAGCATTTTCTTAAGACATTGTCACGTTCAACTATCGTCAGTAAACCGACTTTACAGACAAACAATTTATATAACTAAATGCGACAGAACTTCCGTTCACTTTATCCAACGAGACCGATTTCAAATACCATTATCAAAATGATACAACAGGAGATTATGAAACTTCCCCAGCTTATTCACACATCACAATATTTATTATGAGAATACATTGTGAACCACAACAAAGCATTGTAAAAATCACTGGAACACACTATATGCTCGTAAAAGCTTTTCCGCGCTTTGAACTCTTACAAAATAGAAAAATGGATAGATATGGAAACTAAAATGACAATGCAATCCATCTCTAGTGCATTTCACAGACCAGTAAATATGAAGTAAATTAATTACTAGAATTAATTTAAAAAAAAAATTGTAGCATTCAATCGAAAATTTCAA
This sequence comes from Mycalesis mineus, assembly GCA_034621355.1. NCBI lineage: Eukaryota > Metazoa > Arthropoda > Insecta > Lepidoptera > Nymphalidae > Mycalesis > Mycalesis mineus. Next base: position 12,038,309 of record CM067886.1, on the reverse strand, counting down.
ATATTGCATTTGTATGGTATGGTATGATTAAGTTAGTAAACTGGTATTATTATAAAAAATAAACTTATTTTGTAAATTAAAACAGACTGAATAGGTACAATAATAATTAATCATTATCACCCTAAGCTACAAAATAATAAAAAAAAAGAAAGCATAGGTACTTTGATGGCTTCCGTGGAGCAGTAGTATGCGCAGTGGATTTAAACAGGTGTCCTGGGCTCGATTCCCGGCGGGGCAGATTGAGATCTTTCTTAATTTGTCTTGGTCTGGCTGGTGGGAGGCTTTCATCGTGGCTAGTTACCACCCTACCGACAAAGACGTACCGCCAAGCGATTGAGCGTTCCGGTACGATGTCGTGTAGAAACCGAAAAGGGAGTGGATTTCAACCGACTCCTAACAAATTAGCCCGCTTCCATCTTCGATTGCTTAACATCAAGTGCGATAGCAAGAGCCAACTTGTAGTCGATAAAAAAAAGTGCGTTTCTATAAGTCCATTGGTTTAGAAGTTAAGATGCGATAGATATACCTACACAAACACATCAATGTTATAGTCCCTACCTAATCTTAACATACTAGAGGACGCTCATGATTCGTCTGCGTAGTTCCCGTTTCCATAAAATTCGGGGTAAAAAGTAGCCTATGAGTTAATCTGATAAATAAACCATGTTTTTTTTCTCTCATTTATTTATTTACAATTATTTTTAAAATTTTTAACAACGCTTATTAAATTATAAAAAAAAACACTATTAAAAATTTATAACAAAATCCATTCCGCCTGCTGCGGGGCCCGGGGGTCCAAGCAACCGGTGGTCAGGGCTCCAGAGTGAGGAACCTCCTCACAATACGCGCCGTTTCAAGAATTACTGCCTTCTGTATCCGACCCTTGATCCAACAATTAAGCGAAAGCTTTTTAAGATGTTCGTCAAAGCTTTTCGCTTTTCGCGTTGACTGAAACGACTATAGGAACAATCATTGTTGAATCAACATTCCACATGACGGTAATCTCATGAGCAAGGTCCAAATATTTTGATACTTTTTTCTTTTCATTTTTCACCAGATTATCGTCCACCATTTTATTATTAAATTTCATCAAAATTCATTCAGTAGTTTTTGCGTGAAACATCCATATATACAAACTTTCGCGTTTATAATATTAGTAAGGATGTAATAACGATTAAAATCAAGTATTATTCATACTAAATAAACTGCTATGACAAAAAGTTATGTAAAAGTAAACACTAATAGCCCTTACTACAGCAAAAGGAGTTGTTCATGTAAAGGCAACCGACGTAAACAAGATACAACTAATGTGATAAATAATGTATGGAGGGCAAACGTGAAATCGAGGAGGGATCGGGTACATTTTCATGATCTTGCGGTTTGTGATGCTGGCTTGTTAATATTAGTTTATAACCCTCTTACCGAGTTGTGTACAAGACTCATGAATTTCTTATCTGCCTTAGTACAAACATTTGACTTGTATACGTACCAAATATAACTGTTTGGTGACTCTAACGATTTTATTCATCTTTCTTTATGTTTAATCCTACTTTGTAGATGGTTCTATCCAATTAATACAAAAATAGTGAAGAAAATTTTAAAGCTTCTGTAAATTAACGCCTTTTTTATGAATGTTAGTATATATTAATTTTTATCCTTCTAATAACAACGTAATCTACACGGATGAATCCGCGAGGAATACGCCATTATACGCAAACGCTAAATGTAGTGTGTATAATGAAAAAATAAATAAATACAAATATACGTATATAACATGAATAAATTATTTTTTACATATTTACCTACATTTGCTGTCCGCAAATCACTAATAAATAGGAATAAAAAAAATTTAATAACAAAATAAAATCGACTTAAAACGCACTCAAAAGTAAAACAAGCAAAGCACTTTGTAACCCACTATTAGACACAGTATTTTTTTTACTTTTAGACGCATTTTGAAGTCAGTTAAATTAAAAAAATTCTACAATAATACAGAAATTGCTATTACATTCCTGTTTTAGAAGAACCGAATTTTGGTGTTGTATTTTTTTAAATAAGACAAAAGTAAAAATACTTTTTTTAGAGAAAGTGAGTGTATCTTAGTTAATTGTTAGTTAGCTAGAAAAGAACAAGAATACAAGTAACTAAACATACTTTAAACTTGGCCTACTTACTTGGCCTGAAAAATGAAATACTGACAAGTACATATCTCATGTACATGGTATTTTAATATATTCCGAGTTAAAATGAATATCCTCCGGGCGGGCGGCCGTAAAATCTGGCAATAGGATGTATGGCAAACACTAATCATATTTTGCTTTTTGTTTTCTGTTTTATTTCGTATTTCCATTACCGTATTTCAGGAGGTATTGACAAACGAGTCAGTTTTACGAGTTCTATCCCTCGTTTACTGTATTTCAAACTTTTTTGTTGCCACAACCCACTGGCTAGGTATGAATACGTCATTTTATTTACAACCGGGGCTTTGGTTAATAGTTTAGTAACGTGAATAGTAAATTCACGTCGTATTTTTTTTTGGTTAGAGGCTTATTATATATATATATAGGCATATTAATTTGTCTACAATATTAATTATTATTATTATTTAATAATAATAATAAATAATAATAATAATTAATATTGTAGACAATTACATACATCGCTATATAGCCCCAAGGTAAGCGTACTCGTAAGTAGCTTGTGTTATGGTAGCTATGATAGCCGATGAATATTTTTTATATATTATACATAAATACTTATAATATATAGGTGAATACCCAGACACTGGAAAACATCCATGCTCATCACACAAACATTTTCCAGATGTGGGAATCGAACCCACAGCCTAGGACGCAGAAGTAGGGTCACTACCCACTGCGCCGCTCGGCCGTCATAATAAATATAATACTAGGCTTTATACATCCCTTTTGTTTCGCACGAGAGTTTTAAAAGATTACTAAATGTTTATTTGTTGATTTCGCACGACACTTTGGTTAAATTTAGACCTACGCTTAGTATTTTACGTTAATATGCAAAAGTGCTGTTAAGTTTTATAAAAGTTGACATCTGACCTGCGTCATAAAGGCTCTACAATATGAAACGAGGGCGAACTATTATAATCAGAATCCGGTACGAAATATCTCGTAAAGCCTGAAGGCATGCAACAGCACATGACAGAACGGTTGTACGTCTCCTTGAGTTCCAGAACGCAGACACATCGCTTCCCTTTCCTTTCCTATTCACCGACGATGTGTAGCGCTCTGTAGAAAAAGTGACATTTTAGTATTCGTCTTAGATTCTATTAAAATGGTTTTATATTATTCAAACTATAATCTGTTAAGCAATATCTTGTGAAGCCTAAAGGCATGCAGCAGCATACGACAGAACGGTTGCACGTCTCCTTTAGTTCCGGAACGCAGACACATCGCTTCCTTTTCTGTTCCATACACCAAAGATGTGTAGCGCTCTGTAGAAAGAGTGACATCTTGAGCATTCGTCTTAAATTCTATTCAAAATGTTTCACATTATTCAAACTATATCTACATAGGCGAGTTTCCATCAAACTTGATACCATCTACAAATTGGAATTAAGCTTCAGCTTTTAGATAATCCAAGGAGTTTAGACGTCGTGCTCTTCTCACATAGAAGTATTGGATGGGGATATTACAGCCCAATTTTCTGATTTCTTATTGGAAGTTGATACCAAATATGTGAAAAAAGGCAAGTTTGATAAGAGCAAAGTTAGTGGTATTTGAAATTGGGAAATTGGGATCCACGTGTGTTGATACGCAGTACTTGGCCAAATTGCATTTGTGTTTTTTTGCTGTTCAAATGTAAAGTTTTTAGTGTATGATGTAAAATTTGTCGTGATGTTAATTGACAATTCGATTTCTACTTCTACTAGTACCTTTAAGTAGACATTTTTCCAATATTGTTTGGCTGAAAATAATATTATTGTGAAACAATAAATATATTTAACAACACACATAACCAACAACTCATATGCCATCAAACCACACGTCTCGTAAACATGTACAGCCCAGCAATGAAACATACATAAACCAGAGCCTTTTAGCAAACGCCAATTTCGATCCACGTAAATTCCCAATTTACGTTTGGTTTACAGATCTGTTTGACATCCAGCAAACGAATGTAGGGAAAAAATAAAAATTTTTGTTACTCAGGTCAGACACCGTGCACGCGTAATTCAATCTCGTATCACTTTGATCAACCTTTAAACATGGAAACGTGTTTCGCTTGCCGCCTCTTGTTGTAGGCACTACCGCACCGTGTAAACAGCTTCGGGTACTTGTGCATACCACGGAAGTTTTGTTTGATTTATTCGATGTGTACACTAACATAGCCACAGTTATATATCGTGACCACGATCCATGTACGCAACTTGGTAGATATACTCGTAACACCAATAATTAAAATAAAACAAATTAATATGAAACACCCGAAAATTAAATACCTTATAGAGAAAATATTACTTTTTTATTCAGGACTTTCTCATAATAATCCAATTAAAATTTGCGAAGTATTTAAATATGATGCCAAGAAAGATACTATATGTAGAGACTATTGAGTTAACTCATATCATTTTCGGTTAGATTGAATTAAACAGCATTGGTTTATTTTTCTTGGCTATTAAGTTAATATACATTTCATGTAGATATTTTAACGTTACCTTGAATAAGTAATCAATGTGTGTCACTAAAATTAATCAAATTCAAGTTCAAAAAGTTCAAATCCACATGTCCAGTTCGCTTGCCTCACAAAGTTTTCAGTTATACGCGCTACAAGTTACGAAAAAAAGCGCAAACAAAATCTTCTAGCCCAGGACTGATAACTACAAAAAACATGTTTCAAATATTTTAAGTTATATCTACCTACTGATTCTATTTGAACACGAGAATGCTTTTGGCTTCTAAACACGTAAGATAAGTATATTCGTTAATTTCTTTTCGATTGTAAGAATAAAAAATTTTAAGCTGACTATACTCGTACTTGTTTGGTGGACATAAGTTAGTTGGTCACAAGAAAATCAATTCAATCGTGAATTAATAATTCAACTTTTTGTCCATTTTGGCTAACTCAAGTATATTCCACTCTGTAGTCAGCTGACTTTCTTTTTCTTCGAAGTTTAGGGTTAATTACAATCTGTTAATCTTTTAAATACTGCTTTGTTGGTCTAGCGGTAGTCTATGTGGCTTCGATCACGAGGTCCTGGGGCAATGGAATCCGGAAATATTTCTGGCCGGAATAATTCTGAGGTTTTTATTCTTCTATAAAATTTTCAGTATATTTATTTAATATTTATATTTATATTAGTAGGTACATTCAAAGCCCTAAGTTGGGAAGTTGGTGATGTTAAGCCGTAGGTGTCGGTCACTGCCATCAACATCTGATAATGATCGATAATGTATGAAATTATCATCCTAAGCCCGCCAACTCGCATTGAAGCAACGTGGTGGGTCTACGCTCCATATCCTCTCTCCAACATGAACGGAGGCCTGACCCAGTAGTGGGCCGTTAATAGCTGATGATGATTGTTGGTTGCAGCGGGATTTTCAAATAATATGCTGATGTCTTCAAAATTGTTTTATTCTTACATAATCTTTTATCTACCGCCGCATCGGAAAAGCAGTCCGTGACGAGAAAAGATGCGGCCAGAAAAACTCGACACATGCTCTTTTTAAATGAATTACAAAACCACTCAATTACAATAATTAATATTACACTCAAATATGCGTACTTTGTAACAACCAAAAAGAACAGTGTCATACACTATTCGAGTATTCTAACATGTCAATTCTTGTCTTTTATTTTATGGCCTGGAATCAAGTCCTTTCGAATCATTTGTCAGTCGAAAGAAGATTACCTTATGTTACCATAGACGATATCGTATAGTATTGTCTATGGTAACATATTCCAATATTTTAAAATGCTGACATACTAATGATGAACCTTTTAAATTCGCAAGTAATGCTCGAACATTTCAATACCCGATATTATTTATGGTTAGTTGTGCAAATGTGTTCTAGTGGGAAACTAAATTAGTAGTAACAAATGTAGGGCATCATTCAGGGCGCAGGGCTAGCGGTGGTCGTTAGTGGTCGAGCCGACAGTAATAAATCTGCGCAACTCGAGGACAGAGACTATAAAACAATCCCTTGATCGGTTCCCTCACGAATTATTAATGCTCCCCGTTAAATACGGTTGTTACAATTATCCTACACGAGAGCGTTACTATGTTACGTGAAAATATTAACACAATGCTTTGCGTAATGTAAAAGATGAGTGATTAGGTAATGTGATCCATTATTATTAAAGGAGCGTGAATTGAAATCGTTTCTTGTACAACTACTTGCATATTCTCGCTATCTTTAATACTTTTTTCTTTATCTACTACAAGCTGGCCCTTGACTGCTATCACACCTGATGTTAAGTGATGATGCAATCTAAGATGGAAGCGGGCTAACTTGTTAGTAGGAGGATGAAATTCACATCTCTATTGGTTTCTACACGATATTATACCGGAAAGCTAAATCCCTTAGCGGTACGTCTTTGTTGGTAAGATGGTAACTAGCCACGGCGAAAGCCTCCCACCAGCCAGACCAAGACATATTATCCAAACAATTTTTTATCGCTTGAATAGTATAGCAAACAAGTTCCCCTGATGTTTAGTGATTACCACCACCATAATAATTTGCCACACTGGGCGTTGTCCGTACCTCTTTGAATTTGTTTACGTAGTCTTAAGAATACTGTAGCCCCTAAAGGATAATCCTGATCATAATAATGTCTGTCTACTAAAATATAAACCGATAACCTATAAGCTTATAACATTCTTCAATAAAAATCCCGCAACCAAACAACATAAAAACTATCCCACGATAGCCGTAAAAGCTTTTCCACGCTTTGATCACACACAAAATAGACAAATGGATATAAAAACTGAAATTATGGCGCAATCCATCCCCGGTGCGATGCGTTTTATTTTGTAGTTAAATACGACCGACATTAATCATAACGTGGGGGTGCCGTCATTCGAGTGCGTGTGCAGTTTGCACCCAGACAACGGAGTACGGGTGGCTATTGCAAACAAAAATAGTACAGCAATGGACTGCGTTTTTAAAGAATTGATGCTAGGTCGCACCTATGGTAAGGAATCTCAAAATTAATATGACTGAACTTACTATTTACTACTCTTCCATTCCTCACAATCTGAGATATTATGGTTTTGCACTAGTTCCCCAGAAATGATGCGTTTTATTTTGTACTTAAATACGACTGACATTAATTATAAACAGGGTATGCCGTTATTCTAAAAACATTTGCAGTTGTGGATTAAGACTACGGAAACGCGAATGACTAGGTATAGCCTTCGATCAACAATAGTAAGTTATGTTAGTAAACATAATTATGTAGCTGTATATATTCGTGCGGGCATAATTTGGCTCTATTTTTGTATGTGACCCGTTATCTAGTTACTATTGTTGATCGAAGGGTATAGCAAACAAAAACGATAGAGAAATGCATTACTATTCTCTATGGGGCTAGATAGAACCAATAGTAAGGTCTCAAAATCAGTATGGCCGTACTGAAGAGCAAGTTATTGGTGTGTTATCTTGGCTGACTAAATAATGTGTAATTTGCCGTTAACCAGGTGACAATTTGCCTGAAATACTCATCAGGATGATGACACGCTCGACACCTTTATTATGCCATTTTTCATAGTGTTTGTGATAACTTCATCCATAATGTGTTTCTTGTCTTGAAAACTTCATCCATAATTGAACAGACAAACCCCAGATAGATCACCGAATTGCAACCAATACAGATGTTATTTGATATGCTTCCATGCAACTCCTTATTCTTTAACATCGCCACACGATCTAAGATACTAATTACTATAGGCTGGCACTATTTCTCCGGCACGATGAGTTTTATTTTGCAGTTAAATACGACCGACATTAATCATAAGGGGTGGCGTCATTCTGGCGAGTGCGTGTGCAGATTTGCACTCAGACAACGGAGCCACGGGTGGCTATTGCAAACAACTGTAGCGAGCATTTAATCTTACGAGGGTCGAACGCTCCGTGTAACATCGACTGATCTCTGGTTAGCATTCATATTATACGGGGAATTCTATAGTCATAGAAGTAGATAGATAGGTAGGTAAAGTCTTTATTGCAATGAAATGCAAGTAAAAGCATGCAGTAAAATGATAAAAATATGCACAAGGGCGGTCTTTTCATCGAAAGCGATCTCCTCCAGACAACCCACAAAGGGGAATTATGTGAGTAGAAGTACTTGTTGTAGAGATATTTTTTTATTCATGACATGTTTTTTTTTCATTCATTTCATGACATGCTGCAATCAAACCTGGTTGTAAGTGATGATGCCATCTGGAATCAAATGGAAGCGGGCTATCTTGTTAGGTAGAAGGATGATATCTACAGCCATTTCGGTTACAACATTGTACCGGAACGCTAAATCGCTTTGCCGGCAAATTCCTACCAGCCAAACTTGGACGTAATGCTCTGGTACTTGTGATGATTTTTCACATTGGGGAGATCTGCGAATTTTGTCTACGATACATATAATTAAAGTACTACCTAACCTACTCATTCTATTACTCATTGTAAAAAAGAAAATGAAAATATATTTAAGTAGTAGCACTTAAATATGTGCAAAGTATAAAATGAAACCAATGCATGCTGGATAGAATATATAACACTTTTACGTTTCATAATATGCTACCCTGTGACATAGATAAAAATGTCAGTAGGCTAACCAGACATTTCCTATTTCCCCAATTGATTGCATTCGCGGTTGGTCTGCAATCTACGGAAGCGCTTGTTACACGTACACTTAGATAAAGTTATGTATCTGTTCCTCTTTCCAACTTTAAACAACAAAATAAATTTAATGAAAGAATTGTGAAAAGCTTTGACGAATGAAAATATATTTTTTTAAATATTATTATTAGAGCGACAGCCAGTATTGGCAGACTTATGTACTTATTTACTTAAGTTATATTTAGAAGATTGATGCTAACTGCCAAAGTTATGCTATCCATAGTAGTATAATAAAAACATATAGTAGTATAATAAATAACATAGGTACTCAATAATGATGATAGCTTGGCTGTTGTAAATAAATAAGTGTTAAATATTATAGGACAATACACACATCGTTATATAGCTCCAATGTAAACATAGGTAGTTTGGGTTCATCATCATCATTATCAGTCTATTAACGGCCCACTACAGGGCCAGGCCACCCTCCTTATAGGAGTGGGGATATGGAGCGTAGACTCACCACGCTGCTCCAATGCGGGTTGGCGGGCTTAGGGTGATAATGTTTCATTTATTAACGATCACTATCACGTTTTGATGAAAGTGACCGGGACCAACGGCTTAACATGCTCTCTGAGGCACGGGGGTGTATCACTATCAACTTCCCGACTCCGGGCTTGGAATTTACTGAGAATTTCAAAGAATGAAAAACTCAGAATTATTCCGTGACCCGACCCATGATTCGAACCCAGGACCTCGTGATCGAAGCCGGATAGGTTAACCACTAGACCAACGAGGCAGTCTGCTTGGGTTAAGGGTATAACTAATGAAATATGCCTGATAAAATTTTTTATATTTAAAATATATGTAGATAAACGCCCAGACACTGGGTGTCATTAAAACAATACACCACATCCATGACCGTCACACGAACATTTTTCTCGATGTGGAAATCAAACCCACATCCTAAGACGCAGAAGCATTCTCACTACCCACTGCGCCACTTGGCTGTCAAATAAAATGAACCGGTAAATACGTAAATTAATTCATTGTTAAGTAAATACAAAAAATAAACAGTGTAAAATAATAAAATGGTATCTTTCTAAGTAATTTAGAAGTCATGAATGTCTACAATATAAATAAACAAATCTGTTTCAATCAATTATACGAAGTAGTTGTTAGTTCACGTAGAACGTAAATGCAGTATCAAAAAGAGCAAAAACGAGCGGAAAATCGCTTAAGCAAATCCTTCGAGCGCGACGCCTTTATTTGCGAAGGGTTCTGGTTATAAAATTCTACCGTCTTTCAAACATAACGTTTATTTTTATAACACTATCTGCCCGTGTTATGTTTAAATCTTAACTAAAATAATTAAAACACTCCTTAACACTTATGAACAAATTTTGAGTAGTTGAAAAGATTAAAAATTGTAGAGTAAACTTCTCCTGAAAATATTATCCAATATCCAGGGATAAGCGCGCTTTAGTGGTATTTCTTTCATTCATGGTATTTACGAGTGTGTGTTAGTGTTTTTATGAAAGATAAGAAAATATAATTAAATATTTGATTTATACATACATAGACAATAACGTTTTTTATAATAACCATAAACGATATATTATTTTATAATTTAAAATAATATTATTTTTTACAATGATTAAATAAATGAAGCTCCTGTATATTTTCGATTGCATGTTGTTTTGTACTCAATTAGCGCTATTCTCTAACAAAACTCGACAATTGGGCTCGACGACTTTGAATTGGTCTCTAACTCTCTTTATCTATAGATTTCTCTTTCTCTCACTCTTTATCTAGAGAGATCTTTATCTATTGATTTAGACAAAAAAAGTTAGAGAGGAAGTTGTAACTCTCACCGTAGAGTTTCGTTACAGAATAAAACAACTGCATGTAGCTTCAATGCATGCAATGCAAAATTGTGAAGCAGGATATCATCATCATCACAATTAACAGCTGTTTACCGTCCACTGCTGGACAAAAGCCTTTTAAGGGACATCCAAACACAACGATCCTGAGCCGCATTTGGACAGCGGCTCTCTACCTAACGTTTGATGTTGTCAGTCAGTCTAGTGGAGGGTCGAACAACTGCTGCTGCGCTTTCCGGTGCGAGGTCGCCATTCTAGCACCTTGAGCCCCCAACGTCCATCAACTGTTCGAACCACATGCCCCGCCCATTGCCATTTCAGTTTTGCAACTCGCTGAACTATGTCAGTTACTCTGGTTCTTCTGCGGATCTTCTCATGTGTGATTCGATCACGCAGAGATACTCAGAGCTCTTTCTATCGCTCGCTGAGTGACTCTGAGTATGCATATAATCAATTAAAAAAAATAAATTTTGAATATTCCCTTACTGATTTCTAAATTGGCAAAGCAACAACTCTTTAAAGGTAAACGCGTAAATGTCTACGGTAAGAAATACGAGAGTAGCTAATGACGCTATTTCCTATAGCCCCGTCTTACCCGCGGACTATCTTCAAATCATTAAAATATCTGAATATATTTATTAATTGCATGAAGTATATTTTATACAATAACAGTAATCAGTCGTTATGGGGAAAGTAAATGTCGAGTGTATTACAAAAGATGGCTGTGTTTAAAAATGAGTGAGAATAAGAATACTAAGGTACTTAAGTTATTTTATTTTAATTAATATGAATAGGTACAATAATACATTTTTTTATCGACTACAGGTGTGTAACAGGACGACAGGTGTGATAGCAGTCAAGGGTCAACTTGATTGCTATCACACCTGATGTTAAGTGATGATGCAGTCTAAGATGGAAGCGGGCTAACTTGTTAGGAGTGAGACGAATTTCCACACCCCTTTCGGTTTGTACACGATATCGTGCCGGAACGCTTAATCGCTTGGCGATTAGACTTTGTCGGTAGGGTGGTAACTAGCCACGGTGAACGCCTCCCACCAGACCAAGACAAATTAAGAAAAATCTCAATCTGCCCCGCCGGGAATCGAACCCAGGACTTCCGTCTTATAAATCCACCGCGCATACCGCTGCGCCACGAAGGTCTTCAGAATTGTAAAATATGTATTTATTATATTTTAGGTACAGATAAAGTTCTACAGCAAAATAATAGATGTTTTCTTAAAAAAATGTAAAATAAGTGTGAGTTTAGAGTACTTATTTTGATTATTTATTTTGGTTAAATTTTATATAAGAAAATATTAAACTTAAATATTAGCTTAAATCAAAAGCAAGCTTAATATCGATAACATATAAGTTCGTGTGATAGATCTATCATTAACACAACAAAGAGATTCAATTTGAAATGGTCTTTTCCTCCAATTTCATAATAATTAATGAAGTCTGTACACTGCTTTGTCATGTCACTACATACATTTCGTACCACGGACTATAAGAGGCGATGGTCCAGTACATTGTTTAGGCTGAGATGAACATGAGGCTTGGATAACATTTTGCAGCAGACAAATACTCTGTGAAATTAACTGCTTCACGCCCGGCCCGTTTCGGACGCTTCCGCTTATCTTAGAGAGATATAAAATTATCTAGAAGTGGTATTTTGGTCCATGGGTGTAAGTTTCCAAATCCATTTTATAACCGGGCATTAGCTGGTATTTTAATAAGTATTAGAATACAGCTGATGCTCGCAACTTTGTCTGTGTTAAATTTTGGTTTATAAATAAGTAAATTTTGATTTCAAGTAATAGAAAGATTACCAAAATAAGAAAAAAAATGTAAAGGGTCACCTTTATCACATAGGGGTAAAAAATATGCTACGATTTATATATAATCTCAAACCCGCCAAATAAACACAATAAAAATTCAAAGAAATTGGTTAAACTCCTTCTAAAAGAGAAAAACATTTTACCATTTTACTGGTTAAATGTTTTTCTAACTAAATTTAAAAATAATAAAATTTAAAAGTAAAACTAAAATTAAAAATTTAAACATTTAGATTTGTAGTTTTTGTAATACATATTGTACTATATATTATATTGTATATACCGCTAACCCACATTGGAGCAGCGTGGTGGGTCTACGCTCCATATCCCCTCTCCTATTGGGAGGAAGGCCTGGCCCTGTAGCGGGCCGTTAATAGGCTGATAATGATGATGATTCAAAAAATGATGGGTGCAGAGTCACGAAAAAAGTATTTTAAGTCGTGTCGGATAATTAAATTAAATCACTAAAACAAATCAAGTAGAGTTTTATTAGAATAGTAGCCAAAAAGCTACCGATACCGAGACACAAACCGAAGTCGCTGTAAGCGTGCCTCAAAAATTTGAAGAGATCCTTCAATTTCCCCAAGATATCGTCATCAGATCATAATATGATGACAATGGGACCACCTTGGAAGTATGCCCTTTCTAATAAAAAAGAATTATCAAAATCAGACAACTCTGTAAAAAGTTATGCGTGGTCAGACATACAAAAAAATAAAAAAAATATACGTGTCGAATTGAGAACCTCCTCCGTTTTTTTTCGTCGGTTGAAAATAAATAAATAGGTAATTATTTTTGTAACATTATTTCTACAATGTTAAATTGTTTTTAATAAGTTGTCATTTGAAGTATTTTTGAAGCGAATAAACAAAAGCATCGGGCATTTAATATAACAGTAACTTTTAATTAGTCAATGATTAATCTTATTGATTTAATATTAGAAACCTCATTACCTTATATATAGTTTTAAAAGACTCAAAGTTGTAGAATCAAGAAACCAGAACCACCGTCGTCCTATTTGTCACATCCGCAAATTTTAATGTCTCTAGCCTTAAATTCATGATGCCACATCCAATTTTCACAATTCCATAAAATTTGGGCAAAATAGTATGCACAAGAAGCCAGTGGGGGGTGTGTGTAACAAGTCGAGTGGGAACAAAGGAAACTAAACGGCGAGCGGACTGTTTAAGAATAGTTTGCTAACATGCTACTTACTCTTGTTGGCAATTTTAACTATCGCTCCGAGCCCAAATATATAGGATGCAATTTACAAAGAGAGAGCGTTGCAAATTAACATTTATTTACATTTTATACACAGACTGCTTCATTGCTTGAGAACAGATCGTAAGGTCCATGCTTTGAAACTGATGTTACGCCTCGGAAACAAATAGGTAATTCGTTCAAGAAATTCTCAGTAGGAGATAAAAGTTAATGGTGTTTTAAAGCGGTTGTCTGAGTTTGATCTCCAATATGTTGTGTCAATTTTCCGTCACGTCAGATTTTAAGAGTGAAAATGGAAAGAAAGATAGATGAAAAGTGCACGTGTTTGCTCCTCTCTTAGCTAGTCTGCCGTGGCCCAAATTAGAATTTTATTCCTTCGACATTTTTTAGTGGTGATAGAGATTCTTGTGTTAGAGCTCGTCCTTAGATGCTATATCCTCATACTGATTTCTGCCGCCGAATAGCGTTGCTGTGATCCAGTCTTAATGGCACGTTTGCTGTAGTAATATGTTGTGATCTGCGCGCTGAGATTTTTTGGACAGCAGAAAGCTATCTGCTTGACTCGGGAATCAAACCTAAGTCCTCGTGATCCGAAGCCACATAGACTAACAACTGCACCAATGAGATAGTAGGTATACACGTATTCTCTATTAAGACAATATTATCCTTAGACTGCGCTAAAGTTGCGATTGCCTGGAGCCCGGCTTGTAATAGGTTCTGTAAAATGAACGTGTGACTACTTTACATATTCGTAGATCTCATCTCGAACTTGGGTGTATTATAATCGTAGGGTCGCGACCCTTTTTCTGCGTGATTTCGCTTTAAGTAGAGCATAAGTAACAAGTAAAAATATTAGATTTGGTTGAAAAATTCGTTTGTATTAACGCATGTTGGCGAATAAGTCATTTTTCTATTTTATTTAGGGAATTAAGCTTTTTAGAAATATTAGTTTGTGTTGCAATTTATTCTTCGTCAAAAAGACAGATTTCTAAATCTTTTAACCTTTAAGAAGAAGCTTGGTGGGTCCAGGCTCCAGTGCAGATCGACCAAACTTCTTCAAGAAACATTGTTTGATCGCTATGTTGTGTTGTTGATGAAAGGTAATAACGGAGACCTTGGTATTTACTGGCAATTTTAGAATACTAAATTACCAACTTCCTAACTTAGGGTTTCTTACAAAAGAGAGAGAAGCACTTTTTACGGCCCGACTTAGATCTTTAGTCCAAGACCTCGTGATCCGAACCATATTACTAACCATTGAACCAAATAGCCACTCGCTAATTAAATAAATTTTGAATAGAAAATATTTTTTGAAAATTGTAGTCTACTAAATTAATAAAATCTTGTCATTTTATTATTACTTTATTACCTGTGTTTATTAAAAATATGAGGATAATTAAAAAAGAAACTCGATGGTGCTTCATAATTTTAATGATATGACCGAAATATCGCTGAGTACGCCTCTCAACTTAAGTGGACCTCAAAAAGGTCTAGGGTGTACAAAGTTCACCTCTTACGATAATACCGCTATAGACCCCACTTCAAATCTGACGCAAGATAAACGGGGCTGCTCTTATTTGTAATATGAAGGAATTGGGTATAAGGTCGTATTAAAAATGTTTTCGTACGGGATTGGTTCTATTGTGTTGTGTATAACAAATGACTTCAGATTCTTTTGTTCATTAGCTCTATAAATAATCAATTGACTTTCTTCTCTTATTCTTTATCTACTTAGTTTAGAATTTAGAATTAAAATTTTTGGTCAAGTGTGTATGTGTATGTGTTTATTATTCAGATTTGCAGTTCGGAATGGATTTTATTTTATATAACCTGGATGTATAAACTATCATTATTACTCGGAAAACTAAAGAGTTTCTGATGGTATAAAACTTTCACGCAGAGCATTTGGCGAGTAAACTATTAAATTATTATTATTTTTCAAATATTTAATACAGAATATTTAAACCAGTTTGATACCTCTGCCCCTTACTATCGAAATTGCAGGACGTCAAATTGACTCAGTTAAAGTATATTTAGTTTCTTCAAAAATAAAAATAGTTTACAAGCACATTTGAAACGTCAAATTCATCTGCTTATATTGACTCTACTACCAGCTCGGAAAGCAGTCATCTGTTGTTAGATTAGTACATAGTACCAAAATATGTCTCAGAACAATATACATACTCACAACCATGCAGTTACATCCTCTAATGGATTTTTGATGATTTTATGATATCCCTGCGTCGACAATTTCTACCCTTAAATTTTTTGCGGTAATCCTAAAGGGTAGTAATATACAAATAGCAAGCAGGCCGGTCAGTAGATGATAAGTAACCATTATACGTCGGCTTTTATTGACTCCTAAATTATTAATTTCTATAAACCGAAAAAATTGAATTATTTTTTTTCAGTGTACATTTTATACCTATATCTCGATACCCTCTAGACATCTTAACACAATCGTAGATGGATCTGCTTTATAGGTAGTAGTAAGTTAAGGTAATTTTGAGTTACTGCCTCGTTGGATGAAAGGATTTGCGAAGCGACATGCTTCGGAGGATAATGTTCGTCGTGCTTCGCACATTACGTTAAGACGTCGGTCTCAATAATCCTTTATAATATTATGAAGACGAAAGTTTGTGAGTATGTGTGAATGGATGCTTGTTACTCTTTCACGCAAAAATTACTGAATGGATTTTGATGAATCTTCACAATAATATAGTTTACATATCAAAATAACACATAGGCCACAATTAATGCCGAACTACGCGGGTGCACCCGCGGGCGCCCTCAAGTAATTCAGCACTCTAAGAAAGTTCACTGTCATTAGAGTAGCGTGGTGGTTCTAAGCTCCATGTATCCTATCTTATATTATGGCCTGGCTCAATAGTCAGTCATTCAAATAAGCTGATAATGATGAACATTTATAATTACAGTTCAAGGGTCGTCTGGGCAGGGCGAAAATATTGCCTAGTTGCGTGATCTCAAGCAATGTATTACAAAGTCTAGGCTAAAACAACTCTTTCTTTGGTCGTAGTGATATTTAATTTGCAACAAAACAAAGTATTGACAAGCGAGTCGTAAATACTAGAGCCAATATTGTATCGGGAGGGAATCGAAACCTGTCGTTGTTGAGTCCAATCCGTCAATCGTGAATCTATAGGTACAGGCCTTTAATTCTAATTCACATATCAGAGAAATTGCAATAATCACATATTTATAAAGATCTAAGATCTGAAAAATATTATAATTATCTTCATAAACTTGATCTGAAAGTGGCACATCAACGTTGTTTTACTGCTCTAAATCATTATTCATCTAAGCTAATTAAAATACTATTGGCCAAAGTTATAAGATCAGTTCAGTTAAAAATCCAAGTAATATAATTACATTGTAGGCACGAAGCCGATCTGGTATCTAGTAACATATTTTTATGAAGATAGTCTTCGCACATTTATTTTTCAGATCCTATTACAGGCAGCCTTGAGGCAATGGCAATTCCACCGCAGTCCGGGGAACATATTACAACATTAGAAATAACTTATTTTTCACGAAGCTTGATAACTTTACAGATGTTATTCAAGCCATATGAGAGGCGAAAATAAATCCGTAGTTCTATGTGAAGTTATATTTTTATTATTATCTTACGTTGGTTATGTTTATGAATTTTACTGTTCGAATTTTTATCCAAATACTATCGTCATTATTTTCAAAAGCCGAAGCTGCCTGCAATAGAAGACTTGAGAGTGAAGTGAGATTATAAACCAACTTTAGTTAGTGGCTTTTATGTTGGCAGCATTGTATACTCTGTGCAAAAATACTTTAGACATTAGTGGCCATATTTGCTGTGTTGTGGTACCCCGTGTCAATCATAAACTAAAGACTATAGTCGTCGAACAAATATGGCGCGGTGTAGGCTATAAGAAGTGCCCATATGGAAAACTGTTAGTATTCATCTTAGTGTCCGAGTCTTGTGCAGTCATGCTGTTTGACTATTGTAAGTATCTGTGCGAGTAATGTTTAATTAAGTGATTACTGTGAATGTTTCATTTTGATCATATTACACGTCTTTGTAAAAAAATTGTTCCGATTAAGTTTGTCTTTTGGTATTTTAAGTTTTATTTCCTTCTGGCTGTTTGATAACATTTATTTTCCAAGCGAGACATCGAATAGTCTACTCGTAACTGAAACGTATCTCTCATCATATATGTATATATTTCGAAATCTTATAACACCCTTGTTGTTATTATACAAATTTGAGAAACGTGAATAAAGAAACGTAAACCTTTTTTTGAGAAATGATAGCTATAGGATGAATAATAAAGCCACAATAGAACACCATCAGTCAAAAGTGGCTGAGTGCAGTCAATAGCTGCTGTCAAAACAGCGCCATTCAATAGGGCTGCTTATGATTTTATAATGGCTTCACTTCTTCTATCGTAAATAATTCAACGTTGACACGGGGGTATAACACAACCGACTTCCGATCACCGGACTCGAAATATCGACTGATAATTTATTTTAAGAAAGAAACA
This sequence comes from Mycalesis mineus, assembly GCA_034621355.1. NCBI lineage: Eukaryota > Metazoa > Arthropoda > Insecta > Lepidoptera > Nymphalidae > Mycalesis > Mycalesis mineus. Next base: position 12,020,028 of record CM067886.1, on the reverse strand, counting down.
CTCATTATTTCTTAGACCGTCCTAAAATATGATCTCACGTCCTCGTAATCCGAAGACACCAAACTAAATTCATTAACAAGACAGTGAGCAAAAAATGTGGTAAAAAAAACATGATTAGTAGTAGGTATACATGTTCCCCATGGAAAATGATAAGATAACCTACAAGTTCATTGGCTTTCATTATCACCGAATAGCCCGACTCAAACGTATAAGCAGGCTTCCCTTTACGCCTTTGTTATTATTATACAAAGTTGAGAATCGTCGATAAAGAAAAGTAAACGTATTTTGAGAAATGATAGCTAAAGGAGGAATAACAAAGCCACAATAGAACGCCATCAGTCAGAAGTGGCGGAGTGCAGTCAATGGCTGCTGTCAAAACAGCGCCATTCAATACGGCTGCTTATGATTCAATAATGGCTTCACTTCTTCCATCGTAAATAATTCAACGTCGAACTCCTGATGTTGTGCTGTAACCGCTGAAGTTGTTGATGAAGTTAGATTGTTTTTTCAAAGATTTTCGTTTTTTCAATTATTTCTAGCTGTGTTCGGCGGTTTCATTCATAGTATTGATCCCTTTGCTGCAGTAATTTTGAACAAAATGTAGCTAATTTTTTATGTAGATTTTTTGTAACCGACGAAAAAAAACGGAGGAGGTTCTCCATTCGACACGTATATTTTTTTTTATTTTTTATTTTATGTATGACCACGCATACCTTTTTACAGAGTTGTCCGATTTTGATAATTATTTTTTTATTAGAAAGGGCATACTTCCAAAGTGGTCCCATTGTTGGATCTGATGATGATATCCTGGGGAAATTGAAGGTACTCTTCAAATTTTGGAGGCACGCTTACAGCGATTTCGGTTTTTGTCTCGGTATCAGCAGCTTTTTGGCTACAAATGCCGTATAATATACTATGAAAGTATAGTACGAGTACGTTACGTGGCGATAAATCACTAAAAAGTAAGAAATAAAAAATTTTTAACAAAAAATAAAACCGACTCAAAACGCACTAAAAAGTAAAAAATAGCATATCTAGGAGTCGGTGCCAGCCAAGGTTTCTACTTTAAGGAAGTTACCTAGAACCCACAAACTGCTTTGCTACGTTTAATAAATGTTCCTTAGACTTGGCTGGCACCGATTTCATAGATATGCTTAAGTAAATTAAAGCAACTAAATGACACAGTTATTTTTTACTTTTTAGTGCGTTTTGAGTCGGTTCTATTTTTTGTTTGTTAAAAATTTTTATTATAATATAATTATAGCTATCGGTGGCGCTTGCCTAGAAGGTGCCTATTCACTCTTGAATTAAATATATCCACATGTAGTAGAGGTTAATAGGACTGCGATGTCTGAGGAGGATAAGTTCTTAAATACACTATCCAAAATATATTTAATAGAAAACTAATACTTTTTTAAGCAAAATACCACTCTTCCTCTCGAGAACTGCTATAGATTTTCTTAATATTTAGCATATTTATTAATCTCACGATATAAACGCTCACTAAGAACGGATTTCTCGATACTTCAGCAGCAACGATATCTACGCGGTTGTAACCGTTGGACACAGCTAGTAAAATATCATAGAAACACATCACATGGAAAGTAACGTTATTTCGAATAAACAATAGTCCTTAAAATTGTACTTACTCTTTTACATTTTAAATGTCTGCTTCTTCTATTTATGGCCCCAATAATGGAGCGCAGCAAACAAAAGCACTAATTTTCCTTGGGAAGAGATTTACAATACTACAAAAAGTTTCCTTGCAAAGAAGTAGATGTTTTATCACGTCCATTGTAAGGAGCATTGAAATATTCTTAAAAAACTTACAAATAGTTATATTTTTTGATTTTATCATAACATAAATGTAGACATGAATTAAAACTTACAAAATCATATTGCGTAATAACTATTTTAGTGACGGCCAATTTCATCTTAAAAAAATTATTAATTATTATTTATGATAATTGGATTAGTTACCTACAACATTTAAGGCTTCAGAACGGCTACACGGATCATGAACTATTTTCTTTCCAAACTTTCCAATGGAAATCAGATCTACGCTGGCGAAGGTGGTGGTTTCAAAATAAAAAAAATATTATATATTATAATATTAGAATAATTCAATAATAATGAATAAATAACTTAAATTTACTTATACCTAAATATTAGACTACTATAATAGTAGTCTAATAGTAACAACAAGGAAGTATAACCTTAAGCATTCACTTAAAATTGTGTATAACGTTAAACTTTAAGCTCAAGAAACATGCTTGAAGAATGCATCCAAATACGTGGCACTTGTATTCAGAACAGCCGTTACTTCCTTGAAATTCTTTTATGGAAAGGAAATGTTCCGATCGGTGGAGTCGCCTTTTAAACTGATATAAACATCGCAGCGACGGAACGTTGAAAATGTGCGCCTCCCGAGAGGGCGAGTCATCGCAACGAACTTCCGTTGCATTCACGGACAGACAGTTTGTTTTTAGTTTTATAGCAAATAAACACATCGCCAATTTTACTTTAATATAAATTATTGTTTATGGAGTATTATTTTTTCTAGAATTAGGAGGTATATATTGTAGGGCTGAAAAAGTTGACTAATTTTTTGAGCACTAGAATACTTTATTTTAAAAATTTTTTAACAAAAAATAGAATCGACTCAAAACGCAATAAAAAGTAAAAATAACTGTATCATTTAGTTGCTTTACTTTACTTAAGCATATCTATGAAGTCGGTGCCAGCAAGTTTTGGAAACAATTATTTAATGTAGTAAAGCAGTTTGTGGGTTCTAGGAAATGTCCTTAAAGTAGAAACCTCGGCAAGGAATTGTGTCCTTTTTAATAAAAAAAAAGAATTATCAAAATCGGACAACTCGGTAAAAAGGTATGCGTGGTCATACATTTAAAAAAATATATATTTACGTGTCAAATCGGGAACCTTCTCCGTTTTATTTCGTCGGTTAAAAAGAAAAAATAATTACTAAAAACGGATTTAATGACATCTCGACAGAATATAAGATGTTAACCTGGAAAGAGTTACGATCTGATCAAAAGTTTTAAATGCCAATAGCTTCACTATGCGTATAAAGGCGTGACTTAACACCGCAGGCCATAGAATCTTTTAATTTAAAAAAACCTCTTAGGTAATCTTTTAATTTTAAAAACAGACTTTCATATAAAGTGTGCTCTTTTCCCGCTACCCCTCTCAATTTAATTTTTTTATAGTTTCCCGTCAAGCAATATCCTCCGTCCCGTCCCGTGTACTAAAGATCTACATTTTTGTAAAACATTGTACGACATTACAGTACATTAACATTAGCAATACATATTTATGGCAAGCTGATGTGTATAGCTTTAAATAGTCTACTTCAATTTTAAGTCTAGATTTCATAATAAATAAAATAATTTACAATCCAACATGCAGATCTAGAGATAAGCCCGTTTAAACAAACGAACAAACTTTTTCGTATATTATATAAATGCCAAATAAATTGAAAGAAAAGATCAAAGATCAAATTCTATAAGAATATCAGTACCAAAATGTTTCAGTGCGTATAACATAACACGGAGGAGGTCAACTTAATTTGGACGATATAGCGGCAGTGTAGTTTTTTAGAAATTTTGTAATATCTCCGAAACTATATAACTAATTAACATACTGTAAAAAGGCAAATCTTATCTCTATAATATCCTTGTGATTATTAAATAATTTATTTTGATAAGGATTTAAGTTTAGTTGTATAAATAATGACGCAAACGTAGTAATAAATTAAATTATTTTTTAAAACACAAAAAGTTATATATCTGCCAAAATATAAAAGATTATCTATCTTTTATGCTATTGCAGACTTTTTTGTAGAACTTTTTAAGATGCATAAAGTTTTCATACAATATTTTCAATTATATCCAATATCTAAGGCAGCGTACGCGCATAAAGCTAAATTTATAAATTTCACGGTCCGACTCGCGCGACAAAAACTGTGATAACGGTAATACATAAAATACAAATATAAAATATAGTCTATAACACTCACCGATAATGTAGATTTCTACTGGTGAAAGAATTTTTAATCGGATCAGTAGTTCCGAAGATTAGCCTCGACAGAGTTTTATTTACAAACTTCAAACTTTACCTCTTTATAATATTAGTATAGATTAAATAATTAAAAGATCAAAATGTCAGCTTACGTTCAGAAGGCACCAGCAATACCACTAAAATCTCGACCATGATCGCGTTTGAGTTGATGTATCGAATGCCAAAGAAGATGGTGAATAACATTCATTAAGAGCTTGAACAAAACGAGGGTGTTTGCAGGATTTATAATTATTTTCCAAGGGTAGAGGCGAGCCGCATATATTGCACCGTCGCGTGCCTGCGCCCGATACATCACGGCGTCTAGGCTTAGACGGCTCTGTTTACTACGGTGCTTTGTTTACTCACACATACCGCTATTTCATCGAAATCATTTCATATGGGTAAATCGCTGGGTAAGTGATTCTTCTGTACAATAAATACAGGCGTAAGGAAACTAAATGTTCAAATTATTTTTATTTGAAAACAAAGTTTTGTCGCTTCAGTAAAAACTTTAAACGGTTAGTCCGCTACGCTGCTTGAATGCGGGTTGGTGGATTTATAGAAAGATAATGTGTAACGCTTAATTTTATCTCTTAATGATAATAACCGGCCAATGGTTTATTTACCGCTCCGAATTTCTCGAAAAATAGATTTCTCAATCAATAGTTTTTATAATTTGACCCAAAAGTCGAACTCTGGATCCAAAGCCACATATCAGGCTTCTGCTTAACTTACATGCTTTCTTTTCAAATAGTAGTAAAAACAAATATCAAAATGTTTGAATACATTTGACATTTTCAATCTTTTATTTATTACATAAAAACTACGCAGTTTTGGTACATAAACAAACAATGAAACTTGTTGTGCGTTTTTTCAAGAAAATATCTTTATGATTCAAACCTGCATGAGAAAAGGTTGTGATAACTTATTCACTCACAATGTCAACATGATACATACGACTAGCCCCGTGTCAACAGTAAAGGGCAGGTGCAATATTACCAACATTTTTGCGATATTGCCCAATTTTTCACTTCTGTACGCAAATGAAACTGACAAATGAGATAGATCACGTGACGACACTAACAAGCTGTGAGATATACGTGCAAAATTTTTCAGTAATGTCAGATGTGTAGTGCTTTGTTAGAAAAAGCAATGCCAATATTATTGTGAGGCAGCAAAGTGTATTTTTATTAGCAACAGTTTTTAAATAAGTATGACTAGTACGCTCCTTCTCTTCCTATTTTTTAATCGACGAAAAAAAAACGGAGGAGGTTCTCTTTACGACACGTATATTTTTTTTATGTATGGCCACGCTTAACTTTTTTTGTATAATGTGTGGGATAGAGTTGTATATAGGTTTTACGAGGATAATCCAATGAGCAGCATAATAAAATAGGGTAGAATTTTAGCTGTAAAGGAGTTGTAAGTAAGCTACAAATTTTGTAACGATTATTTTCTGTTGTTGTTGCATCATCTTCATCATTCAGTGCCATCTTTAGAAAAAAGTTTGAGCGTTATGTGAAAGCTTTCCTATTATCCACAATTCGCTTTCAATATAGGTAAATGCCCGGTCCACTCTCTTATGTAGTTACATACAGCTGTTATTGAAATCTCTCTTAGACCTGTCAGCCTCCTTGGCTTAGCATATGCATTTGTGGGCTCGAGTTTCAGGTCGGGCGAGCACGTTAGGACGGCCGGCCCTGGTCATTATCATTAGCATCTGATATTAATCGTTAGATTAATACCACCCTGCCGACAAAGACATACCGCCAAGCGATTTAGCGTTCCGGTGCGATGTGGTGTAGAAACCGAAGGGGTGTGGATTTCATCCTACTCCTAACAAGTTAGCCCGCTTCCATCTTAGATTGCATCATCACTTAACATCAGGTGTGATAGCAGTCAAGGGCCAATTTGTAGTCGATAAAAAAAAGATAGTTAAAGACATATTATTTTTTTTATGTTTAAGTAAAAGTCAATTCCATCTATTTATTAAAAGAAGATTTAATTATTTTTTGTTATAAAACACATAACAAATAACAACTGTTCATAAATGTAGTAAAACTAGCACGTATCTTATTTTCCATTTGGAAATAACTGGTTAAAAAGTTAATTAAGCTGTAGACGGGTCAGTCCCAGGGTGGTTTAATTTATTGCTTCGTACATTTTTCTCGTACTGTGACCGCTTCATAAATTTTATAAATAAATTCTTATGATTTCGTGCATACAAGTATCTATTGTTTATATTTACATTTAAACTTACTATAAATACCAATTACAATAACAAATAGATAATTACTATTAGACGAAAACATCTTAAGTTATGATGCATCATGTTGAAAGATGTACAAAAGAAAAACATAACACAATTTATTAATTAAAATAGATTATTATCTCCGAAACCGCAGGCTTTGGCTGGTGGGAGGCTTTCGCCGTGGCTAGTTACCACCCTGCCGACAAAGACATACCGCCAAGCAAGTTAGCGTTCCGGTACGATTTGGTGTAGAAACCGAAAGGGGTGTAGATTTCATCTAATTCCTAACAAATTAGCCCGCTTCCATCTTAGATTGCATCATCACTTAACATCAGGTGTGATAGCAGTCAAGGGCCAACTTGTAGTCGATAAAAAAAATAAAAAAAAATAAGCCGAGGCCAAGGCCAATTTAAGAAAATAAATTCTGGATTTCTTATATAAATACTTACCAGAGCGTTGGTCTATAAAGCTATAATATAATATAAGCTTTTATACACGTATGACACTTTCGAGTTATAAAAGGATTATTACAGAAAAGTACTACAGGTTAGAATACCCTAAACCGTCAATTTTGTATATAAGATAATATAAGGTAATGGAAAAAGCAGAGATAGTAAGCATACGTGCATACGTAGTAAGTGGAAGGAAGAATTTCTGCCTATCTCCGCTACCTTTTTTTTTAGCGACAGCAAGTTGGCCCTTGACTGCTATCACACTTGATTTTAAGTGATGATGCAATCTAAGATGGAAGCGGGCGGCTAACTTGTTAGGAGTAGGATGAAATCCACACCCCTATAGGTTTCTACACGACATCGTACCGGAACGCTAAATCACTTGGCGGTACGTCTTTGTCGGTAGGGTGGTAACCAGCCAGACCAAGACAAATTAAGAAAAATCAATCTGCCTCACCGGGAATCGAACCCAGGACCTCCGTCTCAAAATTCCACCGCGCATACCACTGCGCCACGGAGGTCGTCACCTCTACATCTTCTACAGCTTCATAAAAACTCTACTAAAACTCGACCTTCTACTATTATAGTTTGAATATATTATTGAAGTCGCTGGTTAAAACCTTTAGAAGTTAGGTATAATTAGTGTGGCGCGCGGTTGGTCTGGTTTAAAGGAAATAGCATCATTAGCTTAGCTCGTATTTCTTTCTGTACATACTCGTATTTCATGCTCACCTTGGAGTTACTCGATATATTAGCCTTTTTCAAGAATACATTGACCCTTCAATGCTTATTATATCATTCTTCAAGTACGGTATGTATACATAATGACTATTTTAATTTTTATTTTGCCTTTTTTGTAATATTCTTGGAATTTTATTTTAAATAGACTATAACTTACCTTTAGTGTATCAATAGGTACAGTTATTTTAACAGAGATAATTAATAAGTTTACTTTATATTACAAGAAACGAACCACACAGCGGAAGGGATGGAACGGTGACGCGACACTGGCAGAACGTTTACTATTGTAATGTACTAGTTAACAAACAACACGTGTGGGGAACCGGCAACTTTTATAAAATCCTTATTCAAACTTGGGTTAGTCTGAGAAGCACACTATAAAGTGAAGACATAAAAATAAAAAAACAGGAAGTGTTCGAATCCAACTCGGACTTGGCCGGGGTTTTTCAATTCAGAAGATAATAATAAAACCGGAAGGTTATTTCAATTCTTTGTATAGGTATACGGTGGACACAAGAATACCCTCATACGAACGTTCGAATAAAAGATTCTTTTTTGAACTGAAAAACGAATGGATTAGAATACGAAAGTTATCTAGCGAACCGTGCGAACGAAGCAGGTGTGGGTGCCGGGCCACACTTTTTATTTTGCCTGCGGGCTATACTTGTATTGCAAGTGAGCACAATTTGTAGATCATCCCTTTGAATATCCGCTCCAATGTGGATTTTTGCGTTAATTTTTTTGAAGTGGAAGCCTGTTTAGGCTCGCTGTGCACTTTATTTTGTGAGTATCAAATGAGACTGAGTCGTCCGCTCGGCTACGTAACGCTTGGTAGAATAAAGTCAGCTTTCGAAGATACAGGAGCGAATTAGGTATCTTATGAACATACCAAAAAAATAGATGTTGCTAATTACCACGTTTTAACGAACATTTCATTTTTGTCGTATGGCCTTAAGCACGCATTTACATTTATCTTTATTTACAACAATACAAAAAAAAATTGAATTCAATATGCTAGTACAGTACAGAGATATTGGCTTCAATTTAACAGAGCTACTAATGAGGTTATGTTTACACTTGTTTATTTAACCATTCGCTAACAGAATGATAAATCAACACGTAATAGGTATGATCACAATGCAGCATCTGCAATATACCTAAATTAAAAATTCTATTCCAATAATGCTTAATTTATATTATGTATTATCGAGTTAGTATTTCGATGACGATCATAATTAGGAATAAAGAAGCTTCGTACAATTCGAGCTCGATGCTGAAGAATGTTGAGGAGGGGGAACATCTGGAACGACGTCTCCAGCTATCCTAGTATGGATAAACGTCAATCTTGTGAACTCTTGTATGTTGACTCATTTTTACATGGACGTTGGGGCCGATGGGATTTGTGGTCTGAGTATGATCAGTCTTGACACTAAACGTGTCAACGGTATCCACGTTCGAGTGACATAAGAAATCAGGATTTAAATGTTAGGACCGACACATACTAAAGCTCTAGGAACTATCATAAAGTTGGATGAATAGAGTTAATGTGACGTCAAAAAATATAATGTGCGGTGCGATACATGTTGATTGTATTGTGAAGAGCGCCCGTAAGTTCCCGCGCCCATTGTGATTTTTTGTCGCTGCGACTTTAAGTCACCTACGATAGTTCAATAAAGATATTAGAGAATGCACTGATTATGAGGACATACCAATACGGCGACAAATAGTTTCGTCTGCTGGCGACGTTACTGTCACCCAACGTACTCTAGTGTGCTCTTAGAGCAAATCTAAGTGTCACGTGACTAAAGACATGATTGATGTCATATCATCATAGAGAAAACCTTTTTTATGATAGGCTGAGGTTCAAAATTTAACCTCTACAATGTCAGTAAACAGGCATATATACGAGTTTGAAAATTCTTTATTAAGTTTGAACCCGCGAAAACATACCAATTTGTCCACCCGTTATAAAAACAGTATATAATTCTAAAATATTGCAGTCAGCTCTAAAATATTTGCATGTTGCATACAGGAATATATTTCTGTAAACAAACGGAGTGCCCGGGTCGGTATATGATCGAACGAACCACAAAATTCAATTACGTGGCAGACAAAATAAAAACGTTTCAGACTGCACCGTATCGTTGATTTGTTTCACTTTGTTGTGTCGTTTGATATTCGGGTGCGGTTTCAATCCATTTTTGAAATGGAATGGACACGAGTTGTTTATGATTAATATCTGATTAATCATAGTTCGCCATTATTCAAATAATGGCTTTTAATTTGCAAATATTATTCCTAAAAACATGATAATTTTTTTATTCACTGATTTTTTTTTTATCCTAATATAATGATTATGTTCAAGATTGTTCACTTCAGTTGTATAATCACTTTGACTGAATTAATTTCATGTGAAAAGCATTTATACCGCAAGTTGAAATTGCGGTGGATTTTTATGAGTTTCTTGCTCAAACCGGCCACTGATACATCAATAGATCTTTGTCCGGTCCAAAAATCTCTTTCTGCTCTACACCTCTTTAACCTGCGCCTGAGGCTTGCTAGAAGCTACCTGAAAACCGTGTCAGCACCCTCTGGTCTTCGAGTTCTCGACTTCATAGATCTTCTGAACTCACCTTTGCCTATCCGTTAAAAAAGCCATAAACATGGATACAAGTCGGTAACATTTATACATAATTATATAACCAAGCATGTTTTACCATAAAGGCGTGCAAAATATTTCAAGATTAAAAGATAATAACAAAATAATTTATACAGTACATTTAATGTACTGTATGAATTATTTTGTATAAATACACAGATAAAAGAAAATTTATGCTAATATTAAAATAAGGTCTTAAAAATAGTATGTCATTAGTGTTGTTATTATTAGTCAAATTTTAGTTTAAAATAGTCGTTAAAGTCATAAATGTTCGCATTAATAAGTTTATTAAAAATATAATTTTTGAATTTAGTAAAAGTCAAATCTTGATCCTGTCTGGAAAGTAATTATATATTTTTATGGCCATGCAGTACACGTTATTTTTATAAATATGAATTTTTTGAAACGGCACTTCCAGCTTGTACCTTTGTCTATTGTTTCTGGCACTATTTTTAAGTGGGAATAAATTAAAATTTTTTGTGACAAAAATGCACATTTCAAGTACGTACAAAGCTGGTAGTGGTAGAATCCTTTTTTTCCTATATAATGGTTGACAACTGTCTAAAAAACCTGCGCCGCATAGGCTACGTAAACACCTTTTTTGTGCTCTAAACACTTTAATTGCATCAACGGAATTTCCCCATATAATTAAGCCATATCTCAATGTTGATGATACATACGCATGATAGGCAATTGTTGCAGCTGCCTCTGATACTGTCACTCGAAGCCTTTTTAATAGGTAGGTGAATCTATCCACCTTTAAACAAACTTTTTCTACCTGTGGCTTCCAATTACAGTATGAATCAATTGTAATGCCTAGAAAATTGACTGAATTAGCTTTTGTTATATTAGTATTGTCAAGATTTATGTTTAGATTTATGTTCGCACTATTATATGTACGAAAGTGTACAAATTGAGTCTTAGTAAGATTGATGTTTAAATTATTATATGGCAGCCAATTTACTATATCTTTCAGTGCATTATTTGTGTCTATTTCTATTGTTTCTTTGTTAAGTGCTTTAACAATGTTAAATGATGATGCAATCTAAGATGGAAGCGGGTTAATTTGTTAGGAGTAGGATGAAATCCACTCCCCATTCTGTTTCTACACGACACCGTACAGGAATGCTTGGCGGTACGTCTTTGTCGGTAGGGTGGTAACTAGCCACAGCGAAAGCCTTCCACCAGCCAGATTAAGACAAATTAAGATAAATCTCAATCTGCCCCGCTGGGAATTGAACCCAGGACCCCCGTCATATAAATCCACTGCGCAAACCATTTCGCCACGGAGGCGAAAAAAATATAAAATGTTGATATACGTAAAAACAAATATTCGTCTATGGACATATAAATACAAAAATACAAATACAGTTACAGTGATGATATACAACAACAAAACATTTATTGTTGTAGGAATTTGAAAATGAATTTGAAATGAAAAGTAACTTCTCTAATTACTGCGTCATTTTAGGTTTGATATCTTATGTTTGATTGACTGGAGGAAATTAAAAATTCCATAATTTCATTTGCGTGACAGATACGTTTCAGTTGTTACGAGTATCATCACGGAATGATGTTTGTAATTAAATTGTACTTGCTTTATTATTTTGTTGACGAAGTTAATATAAAACTTTTTAACAAAAAAATTGAACCGTCTCAAAACGCACTAAAAAGTAAAAAAATAACAGCGTCATTTAGTTGCTTTAATTTACAAGCACATCTAAAAAGTTGGTGCCAGCCAAGTTTAAGGAACACTTATTTAACGTAGTAAAGCAGTTAGTGGTTTCTAGGTAACGTCCTTAAAGTAGAAACCTTGGCTGGCACCGACTTCGTAGATATGCTTGTAAATTAAAGCAACTAAACTGTTTTATTTCTTACTTTTTAGTGATTTATCGAATAATTTAAAAGATTGGACTAACTTACCTAGTGACGTCCAATCCCCAATTGTGTGAAGTGATCTCGTCCTCACTTTTGTACACTATGTAGTCGTACTCTTGTACTACTGCGCTGTCACAATCTTCAAATATTAGAAAAATAAATTTTATTTTTACTCTATGTCAACAAACCTATTCTGTGGTTTGTCGATCCGCCATCTTTGCTTGTCACCTGTTAATGTCATTATTTCAAAGAACTCTAAACACAACTTTCACTGGGGAAAAATTATAGCCTTAATCAAAGAGCCATCACTATGGTCTGTGACGGGTAGGGTTGGGACTAAGTGAGGACGAGATCACTTCACACAATTGGGGATTGGACGTCACTAGGTAAGTTAGTCCAATCTTTTAAATTGTGTTGCGTGATCTCGTCCTCACTTTTGTACACTATGTAGATGTTCAAAGAAAGAAAGTTGTGTTGGTAAAATCAACAGTGTAGACCAAAGTATATATTATTCCAAAAAAGTGTATTATTAGCACTTCGTAGGATATAGAATACTATTAGTCTTTAAACATTGTATACAATATACATTGAAAACGTATTGACTGTTTTTACAAATTATTTAATATTTATAACATATGGATCACTACACTTTTAATTAGTGCAGTTTTATTTAAGGTATGGCAGGAATGATTTGAAAAGTATTTCTAGGACATTGCCTCAGCAAAGATATTAAAATAATCAAAATTCTTTTTAACGAATGAACATACGAAAACTATTGATTTAAGTGCTCTCTCTGATAGCTTCAATATTGATACTAGCTGCTATTATTATGCATTAGAAGTGAATGCATGTTTTTTATTATGAACTGTAAACCTAGTGATATTCGTACCACTTTCACACAACACTACCTAAATCTGCTAATAGAAGCAATTAAAGCTACATAAAAGTACCAACTTGCTGTAAGAAAAGTGACTTACAATTATTTTGTATGATATATTCACACAAAATAAGAAGAATTTGTATAATATATTATGGTACGTTTGCAAGTTAGTTCTTTCCATAAAACAAAAAAAATAGCGCTAGTTGGCTTGGCTTATGGTATTTATATGTTCCACAAACAATATTAAGATTAGGATGTGGTATTTTAGGGCCTAAAATTTGCATGGGTGATGGAACCCTTATATCAATATTGTCATCGATGATTACTTATCTAAGCATATCAAAGACAATGTTTGAAAAGTATGCAATTCTGTACTCAGATCTGCATGAGGAAAAAAGGTAAACATAATATTATAATACAATACAATAATATATCGAGATTCTCAATATACTCGTAAATTCCCTTTAATAATCTTGCCATCTGCGCATTTGTCTTTGTTTGCGGTCCTAAAAATAAGGATATATCTCTGCCCTAATACAGTTAATTATATTATTATAATGGAAGGATTCTCATTAGATTCCTGTGTCAGAAATCATTTGCCGTCCTCATCAGGCAGAGTCTAAGAGATGATCTGTTGTTGAGTTCTGACAGACTATAAATCCACAATTAAGGTACCCTCATATTGTATTTTGGTTTTAGTCTAATTAGTCTAAGAAAGAATCAGGTTAAAAAGTAGGAGCAATATGGAATCCAAATCCGAATTGGTTTCTATAAGATATCTTATCAGAACGTTAAACCAGTCAGCCGGGAATGGAATCAGGACCTCCTTATTTTTTGTAAATCTACCGCTCACACCACTGCGCCACGAAGGCCATCAAAACATATAACTCAGTATTATTTCGAACTGGTGCGGTAGTTATCTTTTCTTCAGGAACACTTAATTAATAATATGGCGGCTATCAATTTGAGGCTTATGTGTATTATGTGTCTCTAAAAATTGATTGCCTTAACACTTGATTCCAAATATTATTTTATTTAAAACTTACATAAACATCCATGTGTGGCCTATACTCACACCATTGCAGAAAAGCCTTTGCTAACTTGTTACAGTAAGCAAATCGTGTACCAACTATTTTAACAAAGGCAATGGCTGTTGGTTATATTGTTGATTTTTACCAAAACTTTTTTGTTTCTAGAATGATGCGATATTTGTAAAACTTAAAAATGTTTACAGCAATTTTTATAAAAAGTTTCTCATCCGTAGATTAATGTCCATGATTTTTGATATCATTACAAGCTAATCCCCAGCCATTCCGCGAAGCGGGAAGAATCAGCAAAAAATATATATTTTTAATTATAAACTTATATTATTATAGTTCTGTACTATTATAATACTTGCGAATGGATTCTCTTTTCTTTTGAGCTGGAGAAAAGTGAGAATCTCTGAATTTAGGTTTAAGACAAGAAATTCTAAACACTGCCTCCTATGTATCGGCTTTTATACGAATATGTTATAAAGCCACAGCATTCAGATAATGGTGAAATTCTGAGAACACTTCATTATCATAAGTTAAGCAGATCACAGTTATTAATATACTTTCCCCACATATTGGGGATTTCAAATCCTACAAGCCACCCATTTAGGATAGGGTTGGAGGTAATGTTAGCCCAATTATCATTGACATATCTAATCTGCCTGTCTTTACTCGAATCAGTGTCACTAATTCAGAGTCCACGTTTTCGGATGGGCGCTCTCAACTCCGTAGGAATTGGAGTTCTCGTCCAGGCTGTGGCTGCTCTCGCTATCCTTACATCTGCTGCTCTGCTTCTCTGCTTGTGCTTTGGTTTCTGCTTACTCGGACATAGCAACTGCGATTGTTGCGGGCTTCAAAAGTATAAATTGAGTAACTTAGACAAAGTTTCAGTTCTCTAAACAGTTCTCTAAACTTATTCCCAACTTCGCCTCGTTTTGCACCTTGTCCCTGAATGAGTAATTCGACACAGCAGTCTGTATCAAGGTGTTAGTCTAATTAGCATCTTCTCAATCTATACTGAATGCCAGATCAGGAATTGCGGCTCTCTTTTATTGTTTGTCCTACAAGCACTTATATCTTTGTCTGTCTGCCCCCCCCCCCCTGCCTCTTTGACAACTGTACGAAGATGACAAAAGAAAAAATAATTATTATTATAATAATTAAGATAAGTGATACTAGTGTGGACTCTTTCAATTTCTAATAGGGTAAGGGTGCCTCGGTTTGGAGGTGTGACGGACGTTAATACACAACAAAACTTTCCGCTATAAAGTCGAGCAATACTTCACTGATAGCGAAGATAGAAAAAAAATTCTGCGCGCGCGCCGCATCGACGAGTACTTCGTAAGATAACCCTGCCTGCGGCCGGCGCTTGGTCAGTGTCGACTGCCACATGCCTACTTATTCACTCGAGCGACATCGCATGGCACGTTATTGTTTGCGGCTATTATCAACTTTTTTGCTTACTTTTATATAAATGTAAATTAATTAATAGTGTTTGTTCTGTTTTATTTGATAAATAGTGCCGATAGTCAGTTGAATCAACAATCTACTACAGTGGATAACACGCTGAAGGATAATGCAGACTATCACTGAAAGACTCCAAATCACCTGAAAATACAGATGGCTTACAATTCAGACTGTTACGTAAAAGTTCTATCATCAATCTCCGTGAAAGCTTTAAGAATACACATTCAACATTCGTATCTAGTGTTACAGTGTAAGTTTGGTAAATAGTGTGACAAACAACGCATAGATATCACGGGCTAACCACTCGTGTAAGCTCAGAGTATTAATGTCAACACTTCTATAAAATACAGCGTATGCGCGTTAAATTCTGTGATGAGTAACGTAATATACAAAGTTGGCAAACATCTCGTGAAAGCACTGAATATAAGCAGTCAACACCTCGATAGCGTACATCCTATTTTGCTGTAAAGTGTGATTATCAATATAAAATACCACAAGCTGACCTCTCGTGAAAGCTTTGGATGGTATAGATTGTCAACACCTTGATGGCGTACAGACATTTTAGCTGCAAAGTGTACTTACCAACATAATGTACCACGGGCTAATATCTCGTGAAAGCTCTGGGTGGTATTAACAATCAACACATTGAAGGCCTCCAGTTAATTTTGCTGAATCGTTTAATGTGCCTCTTAATATACCACGGGCTAACCTCACGTGAAAGCTCTGGGTGGTATGAACAGTCAACACCTTGGTGGCGTACAGACTATTCTTGCTGCAAAGTGGACTTATCAACATAATATACCACGGCTAACCTCTCGTGAAAGCTCTGGGTGGTATGGACAGTCAACACTTTGAAGGCCTACAGCGAATTTTGCTAAATCGTTTTATGATCATCTTAATATACCACGGGCTAACCTCTCGTGAAAGCTCTGGATGGTATGAACAGTCAACACCTTATGGCGTACAGACTGTTCTCGCTGCAAAGTGGACGTTTCAACATAATATACCACGGCTAACCTCTCGTGAAAGCTCTGGGTGGTATGAACAGTCAACATTTTGAAGGCCTACAGCGAATTTCTTCTTAATCGTTTTATGTATATCGTAATATACCAAAGGCTCACCTCTCGTAAAAGGTCGCTGTATGCTAACTTGTATTAAAAAAGTAATTACGACTTCAAAATATACTTGAATTAGAAGATAATAGAAATATATTAGGTTACTACTCACACGTTATGGCGTCGCGCCGATTTTGTTTTATAAGTAATGATTCAATCCATTCCGATCCTCCGTTGATTTTTGGTTGATATTTTTGCTCCCGCTTATTCATTTTTACAGACATTACATTAACGGCTCGCACAATATAACCTTGCGACAATTTTACTCACTAAGTAATGAATCAATAGATTTCAATCTTCTATTGATATATTATTTATATTTTCGTTTCCGTTTATGCATTTTAACACAAATTAACTTGAAAATAACATGAAAAATAGAAAATGAAAAATATTCAGTGACAACGCAATCGCACAAAAAAGTACAATGACATTAACAGGTGACAAGCAAAGATGGCGGATCGACAAACCACAGAATAGGTTTGTTGACATAGAGTAAAAATAAAATTTATTTTTCTAATATTTGAAGATTGTGACAGCGCAGTAGTACAAGAGTACGACTACATAGTGTACAAAAGTGAGGACGAGATCACGCAACACAATCAAAATCGTACTATCGATCTGCTCTGTAAAAAGTTATGCGTGGCCATACATAAAAAAAAAATATACGTGTTGAGTTGAAAACCTCCTCCGTTTTCTTTCGGTTAAAAATTGTGTGTAGTTTCAGAATTTTAAATTCTTGACTCCCTTGCAGTTCACACAATATATATATATATATATATATATATATATATATATATATATATATATATATATATATAAGTAACAATTAACAGTCACCAGTTCTTAGTGTACCACCACCACAACTTTGACTTTTTGAAGGCCTCTGTGGCGCAGTGGTATGCATGGTTGTTTCATAAGACGGAGGTACCGGGTTCGATTCCCGGCAGGGCCGATTGAGATTTTCTAAATTGGTCCGGGTCGGGCTGGTGGAAGGCTTCGGCTGGTTACCACCGTATCGAAAAAAAGTACCGTCAATCAATTTAGCGTTCCGCTACGACGTCGTATACATCATAAAATACCAGCAGATATGATTTCAATCAAGGACTAACATGTAATGAATAAAAAAAGAATAAGAAGTATAACACAAAAATTAATAAAAATTTCAAAGATTTGTCTTTTTTCCCGTTTTTTCAAAAATTTTCAAAAATTCGGTAATTTTACTTAATGTTTACATACCGGGTATCTGTTCTCTTAGTATAGTTTAGAATAAAATAAAATTTATCTATTACAATACAGGTAAAATTTTTCAAAAGTGTATTTCGTTGCAGATAAAACGGCGCTACAGTTTTGCTATTGTGAAATACGTCAAGAAAATAATGGCGTGCAAGTTTTGCAACGCCTCGGCTGCTTCCCGAGATAATGTCTTAAGATGAGGAAAATTGTTTGGTAGATGGTGTGACGGACGTTTTCTCTCCCTTTCAAAACCCATGCTTTGGATTTTTTAATGTTCTCAGATTTAATCCCACAGGATTTATGTTTGGAGTGTATTCTTTTATTTCGTAAAGCTTGAGAGCGTGAACGAGCGTTTTCCCTCATTTTCATTCAACGTGAATACACTACGCTTTATTAAACATTTTATTTAGCGAGCTACGAAAAACGTGCAAAAAATACCTTTTAGTAATTTGATAATAACATCAATTACGATGCGGTACATTATTAAATTTAAAGACTTGGTTGATTAAGATCTATAATATATAGGTGTTTATAAAAATAAGATGCTAGTGATTTTTGCGTCGTATTGCATTCTACTCGTATTAACTTCAGAATAGTTCATATTCAAACTTTGTCAGCCGTTGGCTTAGAGTTTACATTCATACAATTTCCACTTATGATTACTTATTGTTTAAATTTTAATCTATCTATACTAATATTATAAAGAGGTAAAGTTTGTAAGTTTGTAAATGGGGCATCTGTTGGTGCTAATCTTCGGAAATACTGATCCGATTTAAAAAATTCTTTCACCAGTAGAATGCTACACTATCGGGAAGTACCATAGTCTATATTTTATGTATAAGCCGAGTTATATCTCGAGTTATCTAGGCTTTATGCGCGTGCGCTGCCCTAACTATTGGATATAATAGAAAACATAGTATGAAAACATTGTTTTTAAAAGGTCTACAAAAAAGTCCACGATAGCGTATCTTTTATATTTTGACACATATAGAACTTTTTGAGTTGTAAAAAATCATTTAATTCATATGCTTACGTTTACGTCATTATTTATGCAACTAAACTTAAATCCTTATCAAAATTAATTATTTAATAACCATAAGGATATTATAGAGATAAGATATGTCTTAATACAAAATTTCTAAAAAGCGCGATAATGCCCCTGTTAAGTCTAAATTAAATTGAACTCTACGTACGTACGAGTACGTACTGAATAGGGACGTACGTACATTTTGGTAAGGATATGCTTTCGGTGATGGGGTCAAGAATTTGATATGTTTTAATTTATTTGGCATAGCAGACCGTATGTATACTATTAATATGAAGCGGAAGAGTTTTTTCGTTTGTTTAAACGGGCTAATTTCTAAATCTGTGTGTTCATCTAAATCAGCTTGCCATAAATATATATTGTTAATGTTAATGTAGGTACTGTAATGTCGTACAATGTTGAACAAAAATGTAGATCTAAAGATCATTTTTGATTGTACACGGAACGGGTCGGAGGATATTGCTTCACGGGAAACTATAAAAAAATTAAATTGAGAGAGGGAGCGGGGAATAAGCACTTTTTATATCAAAGTCTGTCTTTAAAATTAGTAGGGTATATAAGAGGTTTTTACGCAGACGTAGTCGCGGGCGACTGCTAGTTACGGCAATATTTCAATTTAATATTATTATAAACGCGTATTTCTCGTTCCCGTGGAAATTTCGGGATAAAATGTGGCCTATGTGATAAAATGTGGCCTATGTGATAAAATGTGGCCTATGTGATAAAATGTGGCCTATGTGATAAAATGTGGCCTATGTGATAAAATGTGGCCTATGTGATAAAATGTGGCCTATGTAATAAAATGTAGCCTATGTGATAAAATGTGGCCTATGTGATAAAATGTGGCCTATGTGGTAAAATGTGGCCTATGTGATAAAATGTGGCCTATGTGGTAAAATGTGGCCTATATGATAAAATGTAGCCTATGTGATAAAATGTGGCCTATGTGATAAAATGTGGCCTATGTGGTAAAATGTGGCCTATGTGATAAAATGTGGCCTATGTGGTAAAATGTGGCGTGGCCTATGTGATAAAATGTGGCCTATGTGATAAAATGTGGCGTGGCCTATGTGATAAAATGTGGCCTATGTGATTTCTGATATATAAGCTAATATTATTGCGAAGTTTTATCAAATCCGTCAGTAGTTTTTGCGTGAAAGAGTAACCATCCATCCATACAAATTTTCGCTTTTTTAATATTAGTAAGGATTAGTAGATGGTCTGTCTGATGACGTTGGTTGAATGTGTAAACCAAAGCAACAATTTACAGGTCATTCAAAATACATATTTGTCAATATAACATCATGTATCCGTTAATCTCAGACATAGAAGTACAATATTTTTCAGTAATTTTACCTTATTTTAACAACGATTTTCACAGGACACAGCAATGCTACTGGATAGCATATACTGGCAGAAATAAATGCCTAGCTGCAGTATGTCTCTGTACAAGCTCTATTCTAAAGAGCTGTAATACCACAAAACTAGTAAAAGTAAAACTAAACGTTACAAAATTGATTTTGGCAAATGATATTTACCTTGCTCAATCTTAGTTTATCTTTTCTAATTAACGTCAAACAATATTGTCTGTTTATAACAGTTAACTAATTTATAAACTGTCAGTAGCTTTCTAACTCCGTCTATTTATTCAATCAGCCTCCTTGGCACAAGTCGGCAATCCGGTAAAATACGCTTAGCCTGAATTTAGTGGTGTTGCAACCCAGCGCTACATCGCATTAAGCTGTCGGTCCCCGTCATTCACGTTACAAGAGTTAATATTGTTACCCTTAGCCCGCCATCCCGCATTAAAGCAGCATGGTAGATCTAAACTCCATATTTCTCGTCTATGGAGATGATGATATCATAATCATGATGCATCATTCTGAAAACTGTAAAGTGTACAACGCAGTTATAATTACCACTTGCTCAGATATCTTAACAAATCTAAACTTAAACGAAATACAATACGCCTCTTTAGAATGAGTGGGTAGAAATAAATTAATTCTATTTTACACAAGAGTGCTCTAAAATAAGAAGGCGTTGTGCTGTAAAGAAATGCCCCGTGAAATTAACTGGATTCGGTTCAGACTGGACACTTCAGGTACGAAAGACAAACGACCCGAGGGCAATCATGGCTTTCGGGGGATGTCGCTGTGTTAAAGTTTAAGATTAGCTCTTTTATTTAACGGCTTTGAAATGTTATTTATTGTTTCTTACAATTTAACTTAGCCAAAAGAAAGCGATACGATTTTATCTCATTTAAAATGAAATATAATGAATTTAATAAGGTAAGGACTAAGGATTTAAAAAAATAAATAAATAAGAAAATTTAAGAATGTAACTTGTTTATTTAATACAACTACATCTACCTTGTTTCTTACGTTTTCGTGGGTATTCCCAAGTCGGTTAAGATTTTTTTTTGTTATTCACTAAATCTCTAAAGAACTGTAAAAACAGTTTTTATTCTATACATTTGCAAGAATGTACATAATAGTTAGTTTAAGTTTTTTAAAGTTATTAACTGATTTCCTATTTTTAAAAATATTTTTTGTTAAACTAAAAATATTAAACAATTGTTTCTTTTACCAGCTAACTTAGCTACCGCCCAATCAAAGATCCGATACACACAGAATCGATCGGTCGTATATTATCAACTAACTAAGTGTAACGTCATTACATAGCAATAATAAACCAACTAAAGAAATTTACGAGCCCAATGTTTGACCCTAAATTCGCGCAATAAATTATGGTTTACTTTGTCGTTTATGAGGGCTGCTGTAGACATAACCGTGCCCGAACATGTGTAACAGATTGCGGCAATAAGGGAAATTGTCTTTTTTATGAACGCCCGACAACGTGCAGTAACGACAGGAGGCAAGCTGACACGGAACTCTTTCCTCTTCCTCTTAAATGGCTCTTTGATTCCAAACATCTTAAGTATCAAATTTTTTATATTTTTATATAAAATACGCTTGCCACGATCTCATCGCATCGGTAGTGCTATTCTTTGACAATGTTATTATGTTGTAGCTTGAATTATGTTATATGTTGTATGGGTTTCTAATTCAAATTCTTCACGTTGTCTCTACCGTGTTGGATAGATGTGTTGTGTAGAATCAGAGAGATAATTATAGAGACAGTGCGAGTTTCACTGTCAAGCTTTGAAACTGAGTTACGGAATAGCGTTGCTGATTGTAGTTGTATGGTCTTCCTGTAATATACGTTTCGAAGATATGACATTTTACATAACTAATAATTATTACAAGATTTCTCTATCCTATATCTATTTTCTTTAGCTAAGCCAACTAAGGAAAATATTGCAGCGCGATGGATGAAAATAGTGGTCCCCGAGACAGGACCAAATTTTCATGATAAATTCTTCTTAAACTTGAAAAGTGTTTGACTGATGCAGCCTCAAACTTAGTCAGCTGCGATTCCGATGTAAGGTTGAGCCTTCTCAACAATTATAAAATGACATGACAATGATGTTTATGAGTGTAAACTAAAGAAACGTCAGCACAGCAGACACTGATTGTTAAATTATTTAAAGTGGGAAAGCAAAATATATTTATTAAAAATACCAAAAACTTATGCTTAGTAATTTATAAAATGTTTTTATTTTGCTATACACATTTTAATACTGTATAGCATTTGGCTACGATCATGCCAGATGTTAAGCCTACGGTGTAACGAGCTGGACTAGAAGGTGCCTATTCACTCTTGACTTAAAGACAGCCATATTGCTGGTAGGGAAAACAAGAGCTGGAAGACCTAAAATATACTTTGATTGTAAAATTCTAAACTTACACGTTCATTAAAGGCTAAATATTCATGCGGTTAAAAATACTTATAAGTTCCAACATAACAGTAACGACCGCACGCAACATGAGAAATGTAAGTATCTCACAGAAAAATACTAGGTAAAGTTTTGTAAGTCTGAAACATAGCTCTTCTTTTATTCATGTCCTGACATGTGGCGTTTCTTCGTTGTATACATGCTTTCTTTCTTAACAAAATAAACAACATTTTACTTTGAGTTAGGTTCTTTGAAATACATCTTCAAATCACAACTTTTGTAAAGGGGATTTAGTATTTTTTTAATCTGTATGTTTATAAAAAATAATACTTGATTTCTAAAGCTAAGATTTGCTTGCATTAAAGTCTTAGCATAAAAATACCTATACGATGAATAAGACTTTATCTTCACACATCTTATAAAACATTTTAAGATCATCCCCTCTACTCGATTGATGTAGGCCGTTCCCTTTTGTCACTGAAAACTGTATCTATCTCTGTCTGACATGGAAAAATTCAAACATTTTCCAGCGTTCCGCATCACATTCGGTTCTTTGTTCACAGCCTACTCGAAATCTCTAGCACTGTGTCATAAAGCTTACTATTGTGCAACGATTGATGCGACTTACGACCTTTCTGTTCTTAGATGTAGAAAACCTTAACTGCAAGTTACTACGCATGTCATAAGATAGTTGGTTGGCAGGCGTATTTTCACGATTATCAACTGTATGTTAAGGTTCATTTTTGAATAATTACAGTGATTCATATACCACGTTTAGGGCTACAGGAGACGTGGAAAACTTAAAAGGTAGGCCACTGGGAACGCGTTGGCTGTGGTTCTCCGTGAAACTTGCCAGTTGCCTTCAGTCGCGCTGCGCTCGTCCTACTGCGTACATGGATTTGCAGACGTTTGAACTTAAAATGGCGGGAACATTACGATAACGTAGTAACTTTTTAATGTTATCCAAATTTGATAGAAAAACTAAATTCTAACTGTGAATCTATAAATTACAGTCGTTTTGTTGTTATTTTGACAGTTGTTTAAGTAGTGTTACGATTTAAGTATTTTATGTTTTCATCAAACCTCTTCAAATGAGGTAAGTTTGACTTTCACTTAATTTTCAATAATTTTTCAATTCACTGTTTTGTATCCTAATCATTTACTTAATTTAAAATTAAGGACATAACGAATATTTTACTGTGCAACTTTATACAAGATAACTTCGGTCCAAAAGTTAGTCACAACATTTTTTGATTCTTCTGCTCGATATAAATATACTTATAACGTCATTAAATTTAAATAATTTACAAGGTCTCTGTAAAATCCAGGAACAATTAAATATCCACGGCAATGAATGCCAATACCTATTATAAAAGCTCTTGAATAGGTAGTTTTTAAATTATCATAATTATATTATCAATAATTATGTACTCACATTTAAAATAAAAAAATTCTGGTAGTAACAATAATTATGGTTGTGCAACTAATGTCTACTTAAAGTCGGAGAATAAATATTAAAAATAATGTGATATATCCTGTTCATACCGATCTTTTAAAAAAATAAAACTATCGTAACAAACGATTAACCGTAAAATAAAAACAAAAAATAAAATTTTAAAAATTTAATATTACTTATTGTCAAAGTTATTCCCAATAATATCTTAATTGGAACCTTCTGTTGTTGCACTGAAATTCAAAACGCTTAGATTTCACACTTTCAAACTTAACAAACGTCGCAAAAATATGTTAAACTGTGTACTGAAACTGCGAAACGGAAAAACTAATAACGAGAACTAGTAAAAGACTGAACCCCTTACTGTTAAAGAATCATTCGTAAATACGTGGTATTAAAATATCTTTTAGTTTAGCAAAATGCTGTACGGAGCATAACAAAAAGTGCAACTGAAAAGGACTACGGCAGCTGTTTCGTAATACCAATTATCTACAAGTATTTATGAATAGGGCAAAAAAGCCTTTATGCTTTTAAGCATATTGGATTGCAGAGATATTTTACGCAGTATTATAATATTTTATATTTCTATGTCAAATTGTTAAGTAGAAGCAGATGTTACTTTGCGAAAGTTTTCGATGTATAAAAAAACTTAGGTAATAAGCATAAATAGGTAATTTTGCTTTTTAGGCGAAAACTAAATAAATCATTGAAATTTGTGTAAACGCCATACAAATTTGATAAATATGTAATTATGTATTGTTTATATTATCGATATACTTATATTTTTGACAAAATACTATTTATTTTATTATTTTAGTTGAAACTTAACAAATTAGTACATTGCCACTACTTATTAAAAATCTACTCAACTGAATATTATACTGAATATTTCAAGTAGAGAACTAAATTACCGTATATTATTGTCCGTATCTCTGCAAAGGCATTACAAGTTTGCAAAGTAAACTAAGTTATGCTGAAGTTTCCTTGTGTATGGACATTTGTCTTAGACACGTGACATCCCTATTGATGAGTCCAAACACATCGATATCTCTTTGATTATAATGTTCTATTAACTGAATTTCGACCAAAACTAGTGTTATTGGAAAATAGCCAAGTTTGCAAGAGACTAGAATAAGATTAGAATTTTCTATTTCTTTACTCTTCATAGATTGATGCGACGGTAATTCAATTTAACCTACGAAATCTCTGTTAATAGACCACAGAATCACAGTTACTAGGATGTAACATAGGCCGTTGTTTATTGTTTCAACTAAATCAGTAAGAGTAATCGCCACGCAGTTTGATAAGATAATTACTATAAAAACTAATTTTATAATTTGCACATAAAAATCGAATAAAAGACGTACGCACTAACCTAACATTGAAAGTTTCGTAATAACTATTTAACTACAAAATTTGCATTTAATGTGTGCCTCTACAATATCAAAACCATATAATTAACAATAAAATCCATTGGAAATATAATATTATTCGAGCGGATGGAAATTTCGATGCACTTGATACTGATAGAGTCGCTCTGGGGACTTAATTCCCTCGGCTGTCACGAATCGGCGCATGTTTTTTCATTAAAACGCATTCAATACGACGACGTGGCTTTGAAATAGCGGGCCTTTTCAAAAATATTCCGCTGACATTCCCCTCGATTCTGCTACTACCGTATTTTACGGTTACGAGGGAAGCTATTTTTGTACAAGAGTATTTTGCCTTCATTTATTAATGAATGCAGTAATACATTTTACTTACAGTCGGTCTGCTTTATAATCATTCAGTGTTTCTTTTATGAAAAGATGGGAGTAAAATTTGTTCGTCGTCCCCACCTTTTCAATGCCGTCAACGTTTTCGTTATCAGCAACATCTTCATCATCGTTCACATGAGGCAGTTCCTGATCGGTAGCCGGCTGACGATTTTTGTTTATTTTCAACCACGCTAGGAGCCTGAATCGTTAATAGACACGAGCATACTGACTGGTCTTTTCTAAACCACTTCCACGGCCACCTTAGGCTTTTTGTTATCTTCTGTTTTAAATTTCAAGATATATACACCGCCAAAAGGATTAGTATTTTTTTAAAATTCTATGTAATTGTATGACTAACAATTTCCCTCGATCTCATAAAAATATAACTAAAAAAATGCCGTCAAGGCACAAGGGGCAAACACTTTCACGTACTTAAATTTACATTTCATTTACGCCTTGATATTTAAGTTTAATTGAAGTTTAAAATCAATTCATATCAAATCAATTGAATTTTAAAAATTTGAAATCAAAGATCATGTCACTAGCTATGTTCTCCGGTTTTATCCAACTAAATCCCGGTCCTAAAGAAATGTCGTGACAAAAGTAATATTAGTAAGTGTGTGAGTTTGTGTATATTACACATACACAAACTCACTTAGCAATAAAAAATCACTATTTAAAAAAAATTATTATTCATCTCTGTGTAATTTTTCATTCACATTAGGAGTTTAAAGTGTTGTAACTAACCTGACATGTTTTTAATTCATAAATAGGTAACTAGATCTCTAAGATTTAAATCAGATTGGCATATAGTCAAAGCGAATTGTCGCGCGTAGACGCTTGATTCGATTTTCATATAATACAACTTTGTACGTTAGTGGTGGGCAAATAGAGATGAATATCGCTATAGGCAAAAACGATGACGTGATGCTTCGCTTCGATTCTACATCATCTAAATTAATTATTTAAATAGCACTACTTTGTATTTAGCATTACTCTTTTTCACAAAATACCTCGTGGTACCTATTTCGTGAAACTGATAACGTAAAATTGATGTTTAGTCAAATGAAAATCCACTGTAAGCGTCGGTTGGAAAATTTAATTTCTTTGACTGTTGTGAATCGGTGCATGTTTTTTTTTCATTAAAAATGCATTCAATACGACAACGTTGCTTTGAAATAGCGGATCTTTTTAAAAATATTTCACTGACATTCCTTTTGAATCTACCGCTCCATTCTATTACCGACTTGTAGTAGAAATTATACAGATCTCTTTGTTGATAGCGATAAAAACATGAAGAGCTTTGTATTATTTCATAGGAGATGTTTAAACAAAAAAAATAGTAGTTCATGAAATTGGAATAAATTCATTTGAGTTGTTGGTTTTGCCATCGAAATATTACGAAATATTCTTAAATTCTTTATTCAATAAACGATGAAATAAAAAAGATGCGTTAAATGTCGGAAAGAAAACTGAATATGTACGACGCTGAAAAATAAATATGAAGAATGAAGAAGAATACTGGTGCTGTATGTAAAACTATATCACCAGTGGAATAATTTGATATACCATTACGTATTAGTTATATTTATACTGACACAAATAAAATAGTCTATCTCTCTCTCTCTCTATAGTATCGTGTAGAGAGAGATAGAGACGAATTCAAAACTATCAGGTTTCGTTACAGAATAACGGTGCAGTTGCGATAAGTTTTCCCGTATGAACGGATATTTTTACGATTTTATTTCTACCGCATCTGATGCATTACATTGCATTTCAAATTCTTCCTCCCTTCTTTCTATGCATACATATCTACATACCATTACGTCTCCTTCCCATAGGCGTAAGCAGAGACGTTCTTCTATTCTTCTATTTGCCACGATCCTTGCCATATATCTCTCTCGCTTATTCTAATTTCATTAAACCTTTCATACAAGTACTTTCGACCTGTCCTTTAATCAGAATGTTCTGGAACATTCCCATTTAATCTCACCTTATAATATATACACCTTCCGTAAGGCTCCTTTCACTTATTCTCTCTTCTTGATTTTCGTCTCTATGTCTTATTCTATACCACACTGCTCTCTTATCAATATTCTTAATTATGTCACTCAGTTTTACTCCACTCAATGCTTTCATTTCTACTGCATTCTTACATGCCATAATGTCATTAAGTTTTGTATTGAGAATTATCTACATTCTACTATGATCCAAACTGTATTCCCTATTATATTAGTTGAATATGTAATTTTTAAGTTATACAGTATTATTGTTACTAAAAAAATTGACTACTAAAAGTTACTGAATAAGGCGGTCGACAGATATTGATATATAAGGATTCCATGGTGAATACGGAACCCTAAAAATGAACATTTCAATATCGTGTAGTAGATTGCTCGTTTCAGATTTCGCTTGGCTGTTGCGAATCGGTGAATATTTTTTCATTAAAGCTCATCGACGTGGCTTTACAAGTGCAAACCTTTTCATAAATGTTATTTCGTTAAAATTCCTGCCGAGTACATTCGCATTATATTGTTTATGAATCCCAACATAAATTGAATTTTTTAGAATTCTATACATTGAGTTGTTAAAGAGATTTTGGTGGGGTCTAAATAATGATTTTTATTAGCTTAGTTTATTTTGATGCTTTGTTATTAATTGTTATTTCAATGACAGAATAGTTTGATTTTTATGATTTCATGTATTTTGATATTTTGTTAAAGTTATTATTGTTAAGAATAAAAATAAGACAATATTTATTTTAAAACATACCACTTCTAAGTGACATTATAAAGCGTTACATAATATTATAAAACTGAAACCCCCGCCACGTCTGTCTGTCTACCTTTTGTAATATCATATATTGCAATTTTAATAATGTAAGGAAAGGCAATAAATGGCAAAATAGATGAAAGGAATAACTATTTTTATATTTTTCACCTATAGCCATGTAGGTTTACTTAGCGAGTTGAAATCCAATACTGTGTACAGTATCGCAATGGCCGCCAGGTAAATTGTGTCCCTGGCTACTACGTATCAATGCATTTTTAAACGATTTTAAAAAAGGGGTTTTCTAAACTTTTTACATGGACGTATGTAGGTTTTGTAAAATCTGAAACTTCTCAAAATCTGCTCATTCGATTTAAATGGACCAACTAGGGTTTCATCTTTTAAAATCTTAGTAATAAAATGTAAATTGTAAATTAGTAATAAATCGAATTTATATAATGCAATCAAAAGCATACTTCTTAAAAAAGTACCTATACTAAAGCCAAACTCGATTGAAAATGCTTGTCAACAAACAAATTAAAAATGAAGGTAGAAATCACTAGTCATTTTACACCTATTTTTTTTAATTAACTAGTTAATGACGAATTCATGACATTAAATTAGATTAGTAGGCTTAAAACTAATTAATGTATTCAATGTCTTTCAAATAAGATTTTTGGAATAACAAAACACAGTTTTAAATTTATTAAGCATAAAATGTGTTGTATTTTCTACCTCCATTTTAAATTTGTTTGTTGACAAGCATTCTCAATCGAGTTTGGCTTTAGTATAGTATTTACTTCTTTTATTTTATAAGTCTAATGTTATATAGCAAATGTCTGCGATTTTGTCAAGTGATTATGGTCGCCGTTAAACAAGATTAGTGTTAACTAACGTTTATACGTTTAAATCTGACGTTTCCCAGTTTGTTTTAAATTAATACCTGAGCATTCAGACAATTTTAATGAATGAATGCAGCGATTCAACTCTGTTTATTAAAAAGTAAAACTTCTTAACCAATTTATTTATATATTTTTTAATTATAAAAATTTCCGCTAATATAAATTTGTGCCTTTAAAATACCAAACAAAGTTGTATTGATTTATTTGGGTTTATTTATCTACATGTGTTTTATGAATTTTCATCAAGTCTTTCGTAGAATTTTTCCAGCATTCCGTGTTCATGTGAGAAATAACATTTTTCAAATGGAGTAATTCAATCATAATTTTGTCAGTGAATTCTGGAAAATTCGTACTCATATTTCTGCGATGGACGAGACATTTTTGGATTATTACAGCAGATTGTGTTGTTTGAAAATTTGGTAAAAACAGTAGGTGAAATTTTTTCCCCTTATAATAATTATAATATAAAATTTTTTATATTATAGGACAATTACACATATCGCTATATAGCTCCAGAGTAAGCGTGGATAGCTTGTGTTATGGGTACTATGATAACTGATGAATATATTTTTATATATATATATTATACATAAAAATATTAATATATAGATAAACACTCAGACACTGGTAAATATCCATCACACAAACATTTTTGCTTATTTTGGATGACATGGGTAGGGGCATGGTAGGGGAGTCTAGATGATGACACTTCATCGGCAGTTATTAATTTTTTTACACGAATGGCAAAAATTTGTGAATTCTCTATGTTGAATACTGTATCAGTAAAATCTAATCCTAAATCTATTTTCTTATTTTTTAAATTATAATTATGACACAATATAAATATAATATTAAAAAAATATATTTATGATTGAAAAATGTTTACGTAAGCATGGGAGGAGAAGGTAAGGTCCTCGATAGTTGTGACAATTGTCATACTCGTGAAAAATCTGCTTACGTAATATTTAAATAATATATTTATTGTTGCCGGTGTAGTACTACTGCTTCATTGTTCGACGTGTACGACTGTTACCTAGGCAATTGATTTCTACTTAACATCAGGAGAATAATTTGCTAGTCCCCTCATTTATTCATAAGAAAACGAAACCCAATCCAAGTGAAACTTTCTTGACAACACAAAACCTAGGAGCGTTGGTACGAATCAGTGAGAATGTACTCGTAAATGCTACCCGGTCAGGTGATGCGAGTTACCGCCATATTGGCCTTGGCTGCTCTGCCGAGTCAGTAGGTTTCAGTTTACCTACCCTACACAACGGCCGGTGTAATGTAACATGCTATAGTAGACCAAAAAAATTTGAGGCAACGGAAAAAGTTTTACTTTAAAAAAATATGAAGCCCAGTTGTCCAACCATAAAAAATCTAGGCCAGACAATCAAAAAGTCAAGGACACGTGTGATGCTTAGCATCATAAATGGTGACATAAATCTCCATAGTAAAAACTTTGGTCACGCGAATTGAGCTTTGGTTTCACTTTGCGTTGGCCTTAATCGTTGGTACGTTCACTAAATGAAAAGAAATGTTAAGCATTCCTGAATCAGGCTGAAGTCTAAAATAACATCGGTCGTTCGACTGACATAATAAATTCGAAAGTTTGGATGCATGTTTCGTTGGATGTTTGTTACTGTCTCACGCTAAAACGGCTATGCAATTCTGGTTGAAGCTTAAGAAAAAGAAAAATACTTAATAGTCTGAATTAGCACATATATTGATTTTTATCACAATACTCTCACAAGACTAAAATCAATGTAGTTAACATGTTGACATAAGCTTTCTATCTTATGTCATGAGCATCGTTTTTACTTATTTTTCCCAAAATTTTAAAAATTATTTATTAAAAATTCGTGCACACCCACCCGGTACCCAAATATTTAACTGGCATGGCTACGTTCAAAGGATACACATATATGACAGAGCTACGAGAGGCTACGTTACGTTGCATTTTGTAAGTTTCACAACGATTTTATTTTTTTTTAATAAATTTTAAAATGTCTGTAAATATTTCCTTGTTTTAAAGATATGTATATGTAGGTATAACCTACCTACCATGTATTAACTGAATGGTATTAAATGTATTTTTGCCATGACAGTTACTTGGTTGGTTTGTAAGTCAATGTGAATTCAGATCACAAAGTCTTGAATGCGATTCAGGGTCAGGATATAATTTATTTACATTTGTTTTTTTAAATTTTAGTAATGTAGAGACAACATTTTTCAAATGTTAGTTAGTTAGCATGGCATGGAGTTGAGAAGTTACTAGTATTTTATCCCGTGCCTCATAGAGCACGTTGAACCAATCCCGATCACTCTCATCAACATCTGATAGTGATCCTTAAATAATCAAATACAAACACACCGGCATATTTTGCGGAACATAAAAAAAGGTCAAAAATTAAAAAAATATGGTTTTATTTTAAAATCTGCTTACTACACTTCTTTTGTTATTTAAAGTTTCATTTGTTTTACTTAAAATTAGATTACATTAAGAACAGATTTAAATAAAGGCTATTTGTGAAATATGGTACATTTTTCAACTTTTCGTGTGAAAATTAATTTTAAAATAACAATTAATTAAAATAGAATAAAAAATTCTTAACAAAAAATAAAAACGCCTTCAAAACGCACTAAAAAGTAAAAAATAACTACGTTATTTACTTACTTTAATTTACTTAATCACATCTATGAAGTCGGTGCCATCCAAGTTTTGGTAAGGTCTTTAACCTTTCAAACTTCTCATTGAGACATATTAATCGAGCCCAATCACAAAGTAGTTACTGTAAGCCGTTAAAAAGCTCCCTCAGCTGTTCTTCTTCTTCATCGCCAGACCCACAATGACAGTTACAGCCCATCGAAATGTGAAGTTCTCATTGAGACAAATTAATTGAGCCCAAACACAAGGTAGCTACTGTAAACCTTAAAGATTAATGACAGTCACAGCCCATCTAAATGTAAAGTTTTCATTGAGACAAATTAATCAAGACCAAACACAAGGTAGCTACTGTAAACCGTTATGGAGCTCTAAACAACTCAATAACAGTCACAGCCCATCTAAATGTAAATTTCTCATCAAGAAAATCTGCAGTAAATCATCAAGGAGTTCTCTTATATGTAGATGACCTTCATCAAATTGTAGTTCTTTTAAATACTTACCGGAAAAATTAACAACAATACTTGTTATCCCTACAATTTTTGAAAGTTCTCCTCGGTTTCTCCAGGATTCCATCATCAGATCCTGGTTTTCTTATCATGGTACCACCACCGGACTATCTACTTTCCAACAAAAAAAAAATTATCAAAATCGGTTCATAAGCGACGAAGTTATGCGCGAACACACATAAAAAAAATATATATATATACGGTCGAATTGAGAAACTCTTTTTTTATGAAGTCGTTTAAAAATGGTGATTACTTTCGCGTATTTCCTCCACGTGCTCTTATTAAAATTTCTACCCGTCTAGGCATACTGAGAATGATGTTATCAATGGTCTCCTGGGATAGTCTCCGCCATTCCTCAACTACGGCGATTCGCAGTTCACCCACGTTGGGAGGACCTGGAATTCTGGTCTTAACTTTTCTTTTCAGCAAGTCCCAAACGTGCATATCCGGTGATCTCGCTGGCTACTCCATAACAGTGATATTCATATCATTAAGATAAGCTTGAATTACCCGAGCTTGTGTTCAGCTTGAGTTACTCGGTTTATTTTAATTATGGACCTTTTTCATGTTCCGCTAAATATGCCGGTGTGTGTATATAAATATAGCTCACTAACCCATAATGGACCTGGTAGGTCCAATTTCGAGAAAGAGGTGAACCGCCGAATCCAACTCGGCTGGGCAGCGTTCGGGAAAGTCCGTGACATCTTTTTGTCCAAAATTCCTCAGTGCCTGAAGACGAGAGTCTTCGAACAGTGCGTGTTGCCAGTGATGACCTACGGATCCGAATCTTGGTCGCTGACTGCGGGCTTCATAAGAAGGCTCAGAGTCACTCAGCGGGCGATGGAAAGAGCAATGCTCAAAGTATCTCTGCGTGATCGAATCAGAAATGAGGAAAAGGCCTATGTCCAGCAGTGGACGTCTACAGGCTGGTAATGATGATGATGATGATGAACCCATAATGAGGTAGAGTGGTGGAACTAAGCTCCGAATCCTCATAAAAGGAGGGAAGTCTGGCCCTGTAATGACACTTTTAAATATTCTGATAATAAACAATCAAAAACTCTCCAATGTTACGGCTGGTCGCATGTTACAGAATTTAAAACATAATATGCTTGTATTGGATAGTACGCATTATCTTGCATCCAATTACGCGTAATTGCGGATAAACGTGACAGCAACGATAAACTTTTATGCTCACATAGAACTGTGAAAGCCTTTCATAGCGGCCCAGCCATTAAACTGGGATTAAATCATTCATTAAATGTTTTATTTAATCTTATTATAATGTTAACTGCCTCGTTGGTTTAATAGTTAGGGTGTCTCAAGATTAAGCGTTCGATATTTTATACCAACTGAGATTTTTATACGAGTTTATGACTGCATCGATGGACACAGTGGATTTATAAGACAGATGTCACGGATTCGATTCCCGGCTGGGCTAATTAAAATTTTCAAAAAGTGTGATATTCATCATTCACCTATTAGGTGAATGATGAATATCACACTTTTATTACCTTACATTCAAGTGTTACCCCGCGTCGATCTTGGAATGCATCATCACTTATCTTCAGGTGTGATTGCAGGCAAGGGCTAAATTGTAATGAATAAAAAAAAAACAATAGTTAACAGAACAATTATATAAACAGTATCACAATATCTTGCCTCTTTGCAGAGCTAATTCGGTATAAACTCGTTCTTCAACAAACTACCCTTATTTGGGACTTGTAAGCTGAGAGTCGCTCGTTGTGTTTCATTTTTATATCCAGAATATTAACCAATATGTTTTCTTTCAATTTGTGTAATAAAACACCCAAATAATTTTCGCCGAACAAACATTGCCTTTTGCGAGTATAAAAATTGACATATTCCCGGAATCAAAAAATATTGTACGTGAAAAATGAATTTTGCGAATCTCCAGTTACTATTATTACTAGTGTGTACGCAACAATACAAACAATGCTCGAGACTTTTTTTATAAATTTTCTGTTAGAGGGGAGACCTTTGATGCTATAATTTTAATAAATAAAAATTTTTAACAAAAAATAGAACCGATTCAAAACGCACTATAAAAATAACTGTGTCATTTAGTTGCTTTAATTTAAAAAAACTGTCATAGTATATTATACGGCATTTGTAGCGAAATCCTAACATAATGACAATGGACACACCTTGGAAGTGTGCCCTTTTTAATAAACAGAAGAATTATCAAAATCGGACAACTCTGTAAAAAGTTATGCGTGGTCATACATAAAAAAATATAAAAAGTAAAGCTACGAAACGTGGACAATAAAATCGTACTGTACAAAAAAATATATACTGTAAAATATATAAATGTTTCTCTTATATCAGGTGCTAGTGGCAAGAGCTAACCTGTAATAAATAAAAAAAATATAAATGTTTCTCTTGTCTCTCTTATGTGATGGGAAGGGACAATGGTCTTCCATCTACTATCGTGTAATTAATTACGCATACGTTAAAAGAGGTACAGAACAATAAAATAATAACATTATATTGATCGGTCTGGGTGCAGTTGTCGGCCAGGTGCCAGAAAAGCTGTTGCGTTAAGAGCCTGCAATTCTTTGTAAAGAAGCGTTAATATTTGATTGTTCTTAAGCCAAAGTGTGCTGAATAAATTGTACAATCATTTTATATTAAAACATGTGTTCCAATTAAACGACTTTTGAGATTTAAATTATAATATAATAAGTTGACACCCTGTAACTATAATAATTATTTGCTACGTCCAAGAGAAAAGCCTGTAGGATGGTATATCATTAACAGTTACCTACTACAGGGCACGGATTCCCTCCTGCTCATAATATCTTCTTTTCTGAGTGGACATCGAATTAAGAGCCACCTTCTCCAATACTTATCGGTAGCTGGAGTCAGGGGGACAACGTTTGATATAAAATGCTTCGAGAAAAGCTTAAATTAAGCTAACTACGTTTTGTAATTCTGAAACGTGATAGCCAAAAAAATATTCTAAAATATGATCGGATATGATATCATCATATCCTAATCATTTCTGTTTACAAAATATATTACGTTATTATTTTTCAACAATTAAAATTTTGATCCCCTAGTGATCTATACTTAATCAATACAAAAACATTGTTCGTATTCTTAATATTTAAGTCTAATTCAATACATGTAAGGATAACAAACTGATTCGGCTATAGTAATAGAACAAACGAATAAAGCGAGATAAAGCCCCCATATCAATGTATTTATGTGAAACATAATCTCGGGCGGGTTGTTTTTAGGTGGCGGTTTCGTTGCGGTCGTTTTGACACCCTCGGCTCCCATTAGTAAACCGTGAGGCAGGGTTAATGACCGGTTCGCGTGATACCACACTACTTCACGTTTATTTATACGACGAACGAACAAACCGAGACCTTACATTCAAGTGTTGCCGCGCTACCTATCAAATTTCCATTATCAGCAGTTTCAAGCGTAACTTATGTAGACATTTTTAACTCGGCGCTGTAACGGAATTATAGTTGTTATGCCGTGAAAGCGACTTTCGTTGTTCTTGTAAATATTTGTTCTAATGGTTTGTGGTGTTCGACAAAATTGTTTCATTTAAGTCTCAATAGCTTTACGGTATACAATAGAACTTATAGCTAGTTCTATGAGGTATAAATCCTATGGTGAAAATTAGTATAACTCTTATCCCTTTTGTATCATGGATAAATATTAATGATCGTCAATATCAACCATTTTCTGTAAATATTATAACTTGATAAATGTTAGACTTTTAAAACAAACAAACTGAAGCCTGGAGTGTCATCCGCGTAGTTTCTATTTCCGATGGACTATCGGGATAAGATGTAGTCTGTTTTAATCTTTCTCCATTCCAAATTTTTTTATCTGATCGGGTCAATAGTCGCAACATGAAGAAGTAACAAACGTAGATTCCGACAAATTTTCGCTTTTATAATATAAGTAATTTTAAACCAAAGATTTTTCACCTGTGTGATATTAAACTTTTGAAGGGTTTAGATCTGCGCAGGCCCATGTAACTATTGTTTTGAAATAAAACTTCAGAACTACAACAATCAACAAAACACAATAAACAATTCTAGTCCTAGGTCTTCCTAAGACTAAGGCTAATCGAAAAAAGAAATTTGACGACCTCCGTGGCGCAGTGGTATGCGCGGTGGATTTATAAGACGGAGGTCCTGGGTTCGATTCCCGGCGGGGCGGATTGAGATTTTTCTTAATTTGTCTTGGTCTGGCTGGTGGCAGGCTTTCGCCGTTGCTAGTTACCTACCGACAAAGACGTATCGCCAAGCGATTTAGCGTTCCGCTACGATGTCGTGTAGAAACCGAAAGGGGTGTGGATTTTCGTCCCACTCCTAACAAGTTACCCCGTTTCCATCTTAAATTGCATCATCACTTAACATCAGGTGTGATAGCAGTCAAGGGCCAACTTGTAGTGGATAAAAAAAAAAAATATTACTGCTTAGCGATAAGGCAGCCTATTGTATCAGATCTACGTAATGCAATTTAAGTCTCTGTTACGAGTATTTGTTCTCTTTCTTCGTGGAATACAAATATAGAGTAAATAAATAAAAAAAAATAATCATGACAAAATGGTATTGATACGATAAGAATGATAAGTAGTCATAAGCGAACAATTAACACCACAAATGAACGATATGCAAATGTGATAAAGACGAAATGAATTGCCACATTATATATTTATCACCGTACGGTGCTGGTTGCGAAAATAAAAAATGCACAATCGTATATTAATTCCATAAAGCAAGTTTTCGGATCGTAACGCGTTGGAATCGGGCCTGCATTAATTTATAAAGGCTGTGAAGGATTTATGAACGCTGCACCAATTTCACAAACAGACGACTGTGTGTGTGCGTTCCTGGAAAAATCTATTTGCTAAAAAATGTTGTTTGCATGCGCCTGTAAATCCTTGTACATTTCGTTATTAGATATTTTTTAATTAATGTGATTCACGTTCGAGTATTTTGGTGTTAATAGCTGTAATTTTGGAAGTATAGTACAATGTATTAGGTAAATGGTATAACGTTCTGATACATTCCAATCTTGTAATCACAATTCTGTGAATAAAATAATTATTTTAAATTAAAAAAAAAATCATCATAATATAAACAAAAAGGGTTGGCACATTGAAGATTTAAGCATTTACTGTCTACATATCTTCCTCAGGATTCTTGATAGGCATGTTTTCCATCTCCCTAACTCTTAGTTGACGGTTTGACAGGGTATTTATCTAACACTTTGTATATTAGGTACATGTTGGCTATGTTAATGTGGCTAAGTTAACAATGATTATAGATATAATCACAATAAAAAAAATAGAAGATACTATAAAATCTTGTAAATAATAAAATTATTATTATAAAAACAAAAAACCCGACTGCATAGAAGTTATGAAATGAAAAGAGAAAAACAAGGATCACTATATCTACATAAAATTTTAAATACTTTATGGTGATGCAAGCGGGGACAAAATACTTTATTTTCTGCGGGGAAAGAAAGATCTACCAAAACTACGTTTGTCCCCGCCTGCAGCACCATAAAGTATTTAAAATTTTATGTAGATATAGTGATCCTTGTTTTTCTCTTTTCAGTTCATAACTTCTATGCAGTCGGGTTTTTTGTTTTTATAATAATAATTTTATTTGAGACTTTTTTGTTTTAGTTTATGGTATAGAAATGATACGGCACACTTTTTGCCATTTCTTGTTAAAACGGCAATATAAACATGATATGATATTAAATTTTTGAAATGGTCTTTTTACGACCTTTCATTTGATACCCATATTGCTAAGATAAGAGAATGAAATACACACATCCGCCATTTTTCCCATTTATAGCCACCATTTTGAAAATTTATATAGCCTGTATCACTACCACAATTTTAACGAATTCAACGACACCTCACCTGTCAAAATCCGTTCAGTCGTTTAGGCTGTAGCGCGTGCCGAAGATACATACATACGCTCGAAAAACATAACCCTCCTTCTGACGGAGTCGGGTAAAAACTACCTACATATTAGAGACGGAATTCTTTAATAGTACTAAGCTGTCTTTATTACTAACTTAACTTAAAATGGTAATGCGAGGGGCACATAGTTCGAAAAGTCTACAGACATTGGATCCTGGATTGGACCTCAGCAGCGAGCGCAATGTTGGTACAATCAAACGGTTTGCAGGGCATCCCTGGAGGCTTGAGCCGTCTGCTTTTATTAGCGCCCTGGAAGGCAGGCTTATACAGTTCCTGGACTAAATTCAGGTCATTTTAGAGAATGGCCAGGCCTTGAGAGTACGCTAAACCGACAAACTTGTATGAGACGATTAATAAGCGTGGAAGAAGCTAAGGAAGTATGCAAGGACTGTGGCAAATTGAAATATGTAGTCTCTACCTGCCCTTATAGGAATAAGGCGTGATGTATGTATGTACTCGTATTTATGGAAGGAAAAAAAGGCTGATTATGATAAAAATTAAAAGGAAATTTTTTTATACATTGTTTTTTTTCTCTCATTTATATTTATTTACATATTTTTTAAAAATTTTTAACAATGTTATAAGTAATACAAAAATATATATAAAAACACTATTAAAAATTTATAAAAAAATCTTCTCCTCCGTTTGCGGGGCCTTTGCGGGTCCAAGCAACCGGTGGTCAGGACTCCAGAGTGAGGAACCTCCTCACAATACGCGCCGTTTCAAGGACTACTGCCTTCTGTATCCGACCCTTGATCCAACAATTAAGCGAAAGCTTCTTAAGGTGTTGATATATATATTAAACATTCATTTTTGTTTCATGTTGTTACAGGTATTAGAATGAAACAACACAATGGTATGCGTCGATCACTTCACGAACAACAATAAGTAATATCTTAAAGCATCTACAATGAAAAAGTTAAAAAAGGAGGACGGTGCAGTTGTTAAGAAGTCATAGAGAATTTCCAATGTCAAAGCCGCGAAATATGCCATAGACGATGTACAACCTTCTTAGTGCGGTAACAGCGTCGGTTTTACTGCAAATATTAATTTCTTGTACAGGTAAGTCTTTGTTACATGTCTTATTATTTTATTACCTATACATAACTTTAAGATAAGTATATCTTAATGATAACTAAATTAAATTTTAATGATATTTTACAACGTCACAACTTGGATATTACGTTCAATGCTTAATGATGGACCGGCTCTAGCAATTTATTTACATTTATCTGACATGTAAGCTATATTATTGTGAAATTTCATCAAAATCGTTCGGACGTTTTTACGTGGAAGAGTAACAAATATCCCTCCATACCTACAAACTTTCCCCTTTATATTAGTAAGGTATACATATTTAACTTAAATATAAAATTATATTCAAGCAACGTACATACCATTAAAATAGGTAAAACACTATCAACTTTTAACTCTGGACTACGATAACGTTGATTTCATAGCCCAACCCAGACTCGAACCCAGAACCCATAGTGATCCAAAGCTACATAAGCTAACCACTACAGTTTGATTAACAAAACAGTCTAATAAATAATTTACATTTAAAAACTAAAACAAACATTCCAAAAACATACTAAGCTTTCAGTCTAACATCAAATAAACCTTTGTAATAAAATAATTCAACAACAATAAAGAACAATTCTCGTTGTTAAGAATTCCATTTATATTTTGAAATGATAAAATTCAATACCTTGGGCAATGCAAGTCAATATTGTCTGGTGTAGACAGTGGTCGCAGAGCTATGAAACTCAAGTTATAGTCCAAGAGCTACTTCACCATGTTAAGGCTATTCTGTTTTATTATGTTTTAATAATTGCTTTAATTATTTTTCATTTTTTATTTACTACAAGTTGCAATCCCATCTAATGATATTTTATGATGCAATCTAAATTGGAAGCGGACTAATTATATACGAGTAGTATGAAAACCACACTCGTTTCAGTTCAGTCTGACATCGTACTGTAGTCCAGTTATTTTAGCTATTTTAAACCCCAATCTGCGGAAAAATTCCCAGTGAGCTGAATTTTTGTATACACTTTTATTACGGCATTGTAATGAAGATGTGAAAAATCGACCTTGATATCGTGCCGGTTAAAAAAGTTATAAAGGTCAAAAGGTCACGAAAATGAGTTGTTCGCAAATATCTCGCGATCTATTAATCAGAAGTCAATAAAGGTCATTATAAAAATTGTTTGTCGTAAAATTGTCTACAAAAAATGTCATTAGAAAATTCGAACCCAGGAACTCCGTGTGTAAATCCACCACACATACCGCTGCGCCACAGATGCCGTCAAGGATGACAATTCTGTCGACATAGTAGTTCTAATCTTTTTAAAATGGCCTTCGTTATAACCGTAACAGACTGTCTTCTATATAATATCTAGTCTAAATTGTTATTTTAACTTGGCACGTAAAAACATTTACACACCGTGTTATGTGCAAGACGTGACGTCGCATTTTGAAATTATTTAATTACACACAAATACACATACGTGCACGACACGTGCTACACACAGATGTATTTTTCAGCAGCCATATGCATTTCTTGTATTCCTATGCAACATTGTGTGTCGAGACTTGACATGGTAGGATATGGTTACCAGTCTACAGGCATACGAGACTTTAACCACTTTATTTTTGGCTGACTGACACAGGGCAGGGCAATGATGCTATTATAGGCTTCGATTTTTCATTAAACTTACATATGTTACAAAAACACTTATCCCTTATATTATTTACCAGAGGACGTTCGCGTTTTCATCCGCATAGTATCCGTTCTCGTAAAAAATCGGGACAAAAAGTAGCCTAGGCATGTGTTATTTATTTTATTATTGTAAAGCTTCATCAAAATCTATACAGTAGTTTTTGCGTGAAAGAGTAACTAACATCCATCCATACATATAAACTTTCGTATTTATAATACGAGTATTAATTAGTAAAGATAATATTTTTTAGGAAAGTTTTAGAATAAAATCTTTGTGTTTTTAGAAAAAAATGTTTGTTGTAGTTACAACGTGCAACTAAATTTGTTTATCAGTTACTGAAATAATTATTCCAACAAGTAATAAGTAAAATTAGTCTACATAGATTAATTTTTATTAGTTTCTTATTTCGCAAGTCTAACTATTTCTAAAAGGATAATGTAATTACTTACTCTTACTCTATAAAGACAAGCATCGCCTCGTCCGGGATACAGCTGTGTCGTTCGCGTGCTATTTACCAATTTATCACTAAGCTGATTATATATAGGCTCGTTCCTGTGACTTGCTTTACGACCTTTTTAACTCTTTCTATTGTTTTACACTTGCTTTATTCACCGTTTAAAGAATACAAGCATTTTACTTCCATATAATTATCACTACATATTATTAAACACGAAGCCCCCCGCTTCTCTCTGTCTGTTTGCGATAATCTTAACGGTTACTGAACGGATTTAAATGTGATTTTCACCAATCGTTAGATTGATTCTCGGAGAAGGTTTAGTTTAATTAGTATTTAAGTTTATTTTGAAATATATCAATAGTTGTTGGAAGAGTCAGTCAGCTTGTATATATTAATTTACTGTATTTTATAAAGATAATTTTTATGGTTTGTGAAACTATAAAAATAGCCATAGGTCCGAAGAATTAGTAATGTTTTCAATTGCAACACCTATTGTTATAAGGGTTTAGTTCTCTAAATCCGTCAAAATGGCCTAATATGTACCTTTATAAAAAAATAATCTTTAAAAAAAACAAACAAGCTTATACAAATACAAGTACAAAACGGCGAGCATCTGGCATATTAGAGAACAGCCGTGAATGAATGCCGTGCAGCGAACATAAAAAAATAAAAAAAAAATGCATAAAGTAAACAGGAGTCACAAAAGGCGCACCGCAAATTGTGTTTTCAGTAGCAATAGGTCGAGGGAGCAGGTGGCTAGGCTAAGCTCAGGCGGACCGGGCCAAATCCGCATGCGACTTCAATTTAACTTTGCCTCACTGAATGCTGTTCTTAAGCTAAAATATAATAATTTCCAGTTATTAAAACAATGAAATGTCGTGACTTGAATTGCTGGATTTAATTCCAGTTGGTGCAGTTTGTTAAGTCAACTTTGGTACGATGTTGTTTGGAGACATAATGACGTAGTTTTAACTCAGACGTAAAAAATCTGTGCTATAGTTTAGTTTTGAGTAAATTAAGGATCAGTTTATTTTCTTTGATAAACTGACGCGATATATAAGATGTCCCGTAATTATTGAATCAAACGAAAATTGGAGAAACGTCAACTGATTTGATCAGCTAAAAAACGTACGTACGTAGGGTGACCAAGTTATAGTATGTTTTCGGATTTCTTAATTTTTTCTATCTTAAATAACATTTTTCAATTCAAATTCAAATTCAAATTCAAAATCGTTTATTTCAAGTAGGCTTATTACAAGCACTTTTGAAACGTCAAATTGGACTATTTGTAGTGACTCTACCACCGGCTCGGAAGGCAGGCCCTGTTGAGAAGAGCCGGCAAGAAACTCAACAGTTGCTCTTTTTATAATATTATCAATTTTACAATATTAAGTGTGTTGTTACATAAAGTTATTTATTTTACTTCCTGTGTGAGGTTGAAAGCCTATCCAATTGCCTTTGAACATCTTTGTCATTTAAAAATTCATCGATAGTATAATAACCCTGACTCAGTAAGTGAGTTTTAATACATTGTTTAAACTTATGCAATGGCAGATCCAAAACTGAATTGGGCATCTTGTTGTACACCCAATCCTACGAAAGATTTTTGTACTTTTCGGAGGCGATAAGCTGATATGACTAACTTATGTCCATTTCTAGGAAGACGGTCGTTTAAATCCTTTTTCTGTTTATACATATTTATATTTTGTTTAACATAAACTAGGTTATTGAATATGTTTTGACAGGCTACTGTAAGAATTCCTATTTCTTTAAATTTGACTCGAAGGGTTTCTCGCGTGGTTTAAGTTTATAAATCGTTTTAATACCATTTTTGTTAATAATGTTTTGTTTGTCTTGTATAATGAACTAGTCCAATTAGTATTAGATATTTAGGTGATGTTCTTTAATTTTTATTTGATCCATTAATTATGAGACAGCCCATATATGATAAAGATCCGATAAGTTAATCGCAAGACATCTTTGATTTCTGCTAGTATAACGACAAAAATCCTATCAAATGATACGATTTAAGTTGTTAGTATAACGACATAAATTCATAATTGCCGCAGAATTTTTAAACTTTTTTTAATTTTGAATTCTCGTTCGTCGCGATATTATAAACAGATTCCCGCTAGACGGAGTTCGATGTACGATATTTATAAACGATTTCAATTCATAGCCGGAATAAATGGACGACTAAGCATTCTGCCTGGATTTTAAGTTAAACTCAAATTATTTTTTGAAACGATGTTCGTACGTAATAAATAATGAGATTTATTTATTTTCCGTACACGTTTTCTCTTATCTAACTAAATATAGTACGACTTAGTTTCTCTTCACCTTATGTAAGGTCTTTAGGTCTTTTGAATTTAACAACACATTTTAATTTGGTTTTGATCGATAAATAAAATAATTAAAGAAAAAAGTTTTTCCTAGAGATATAAAAAATATCGTGCTTCTCACGATAAGATCCCGAATTTGTTAACAGTAAGTATTTTTTTTAAAGTAATAAATCAAGCTAGCTTTATTTATTTGCTAATTTTACATGATAGATAAAGGAGTAGACGCAGACTAATGGCCTAGTAAATTTTAATTTAAATTTTTATAGGACATTTAGCCTTGACTATGACAACTTTATGAATTAATACAATTATTAGCGACTA
This sequence comes from Mycalesis mineus, assembly GCA_034621355.1. Taxonomy (NCBI): domain Eukaryota; kingdom Metazoa; phylum Arthropoda; class Insecta; order Lepidoptera; family Nymphalidae; genus Mycalesis; species Mycalesis mineus. The sequence continues at coordinate 11,975,510 of CM067886.1, read as the reverse complement.
TTTTCGTAGAATTGAGAGTTATTGATATACTTTTTATGTCTGATTATAATCTAAATGTCAGCATAGTCTATTAAAAGAGATTGTATTAAAAACCATTAACGATTATTATTAGAATATGTTGATGATAGTGACCGGGACCGACGGCTTAACGTGCTGTCTGAGGAAAGGGGAGGTAATACCACATTTTTTTTGGAATCCGTAGATTGTAATGAACTGAAATTTTCATAGAAGAATGAAAAACTCAAATTTATTCCCTTCCCTAAGATCTTGAGATCGAAGCCACATAGGCCACTAGATAAACGAGGCAGCAGCATAGATATGCTACTAGATTATTTTCCTGTGGTTAAATACGCGCCAAGTATCATATTGTCATCGCTTTTAATTCGGCAGTAAAGGGTAAATTCTATTAAGGTTATCGTTTCCAGATGTTAGGAGCACAAATGCAATAGTGCAAAATTTGCATGGACGAGACTCAGTCGCGATACGGTTTGAATATGTAACGGTACATTGCGCCGCGCCGGTGCGGTGACCGAAAATACAGTCTCATAACGTCCTATATGTTGATACTGTTTGTTTCAAGTACTGCAAATAGTTAATAAATAAATTCAAATCAATTCGCATATTTTAAATTAAAAATGGACCGGACTATTGTTTATTTATGAAAAATATTTAATTGTTTCCGTATTGTGATGTTCTTTATGGTGAATATGAATGGAAAAAAATATTATAAATAACAATATTCAGTAAGGAATAGCGGCACTGCATTGGGTTGGTACTTTTTCTATGTGTTAACAAACAGCCAGAAGGGAATACAACTTAAAACACCAAAAGACAAACTTAATAACAATTTATTTATAAAGACATCAAATATGATCAAAATGAAACATTATTATAGTAATTACTTAATTAAACATTACAAGCACAGATTCTACAGTGGTCAAACATTATGACTGCACAAGATTGTCACAATGAATACAATTATAAGGAGCATATTTTATAGCCGAACAACGAGTATGCCTTAGTCTATTCCCTATGTTCAAACGCGGTACCACAATTCGGCAAATGAGGTCACTATATTGTCATAGTCTACATCTGCAACAACAGGCTTAAACTCACGTCACTGTTTATGTAAGATTCAGCTGTTGATATTTTAATAATATGAAATATACTCGCGACAGTTTAAATTTTAAAATTTTTCTATGATTAGTATATGACTATTTGAGGTTATGTAAATTAATTGTTATGTAGATGATATACATTCATAACAAGGTCACTGATTCGTTACAAATAATTTTGTAACATTGAATGACGACCCAAATTTTGAAAAAAAAAAGGAAGGAAAAAATGATATTGTAAATATGATTGTAAAAGCCACGACACAGGCACAGTTAAGTTTTATATGAAATCTAGGTGTGAAAGAATTCTCAAAATTTTTAATTATCAATAATATGCATTTATTAACATTACATTTAATTGTATTAAAAGGTTCGCCAAAATACACCGACATCGGTACAATCTCGATAAGTTCGCGGCAGAATTATTCGCGTCAATAAAACGTTTATTATGCGGGCGTCAGCGCCAACAGCTCAACTCAAGCTGCACTTGCCACGCAAAGAACATTCAATGCACCGTGAAATAGCCTATTTTCCACATGATTTTATTTATTTATTTCATACTGTGTTTACAGAGGCGGTGTTACACCACCGTGTCTCGGAGATCAAATTGATCCGTCGATCTCGATCCCATTAACATCTGATAGTGATCGCCAACCCGCATTACACGTGTTTGGGTTAAGGTCCATATCCTCTCTTGTATAAGGTCGGTTAAAATAGACCAATAATGATGATGACGTTTACAGTTTAAGAGTCCCGCGATTTCATGTGACAGAGCCCATAAATGACGACCGTCTTTCTTATTTCGGCAACGAAGGCTTTTAACATTTATTAAGTCTGAGGTTTATTCTTGTCAATTGTACATTGCCCGGTCAAGCTTTAGAAACAATTATTATACGCAATGGTTGTGCTATTATGGACTACGAACAACATGTTATTAAACGAACTGCCGTTTCCGGTGAGCGCGTTTACTGTGCGTATTAGCAGATACATATAATTTATTATTATAATAAAGATTAACGATTAGTTTTAACGTTTAAACAATTTGGTGAGCATAGGCTCTTAGTGAGTGAGTATTTAGTAGCTCGTAGTGAAATATAAACAATATTATGCTAGCCACAAAATCTCTTTGCTTATGCCCATTTACCAATGGTAGAAGTATGGATAACCAGCTTTCAGACTGGCTAGCAAAAATAACAAAGGTCTGGACACGAAACGACGAACGACTCTTTCTAGTACTCTACGAACTCTATCCAATAAATAACGCTGGAAGCCTAATATAAATTCCTTAAGCACCAAATATACAGATTCGCAAAAAGCGAGTGTAAAACAGAATTAAATAACATTTAATTCGCGAACTTAAACTATGAATTTAAAATGTACGACTAAGTTCAATATGTCCCCACCAGTTCTTGTTTCGATTGATTGATTTTTTATTCCAAACCCTTTTGCTCATAGCTCAAAGTCTAAATTGAATTGTATTTCGCTAGTGTGATATATCATTTATTCTACACTAAACGGAAACTGATTCATTTCCGATGCATGGTTGAAGCTCTTTGTGGAGTTCGAATCACTCACGTTTTCAACATTTTGATTGCGACATTAAAACCATTGAAATATTGTTGGTCATGTTATGTTATGTCTGTAAAGCTTTGTATCTAATAGGCAATATTTGACGCCAGATATGTTTCACAACATTGTTGCTCATGTTAACGTGAAATTTTGTAAAGGAAACGTTGGCTCTTCTTTAATGAATAGTCGTTGGTAACCAGAGGAACCAATGTTTATTTCGTTAGTGAAATTCATAAGTTTTTGAAAAAACAAAACATACCCCGTTCTCGCAATTAAATCTCATGGGTCCTGTTCTTTTTAACGTTAAATTGTATGTCCTACAAACAGTCACAGGTACAGTTTGATTTATTTAAGCTCTCTTTCAAAATGGAGACAATTATTTATTTATTATTATTAGAGGCTTAAAAGACTGGAAAACCGACGCTGACTGGCATCTCCCAGGCGGGCATTTGCCTGCAAAATACTACAATCTAAGATGTTTATTAGGTACAATCATTGACATATTAATACTATGGTACTTCGGGTCAGCGCTAAAAAGTGTCTGAGCCAAAGGAGAGCTAAGACGCGAAAAATATTTCTAATCGCATTCGGTCTCATATTAGTGAGAGAATACACGTCAATAATGTTTTAGAACAACGACTGCATAAATTTATTTTGTTTTTTAACATTTGAATTTTTTATATCCATAATTTTTGAATTATTTTCAATTCAAAAATGAAGGATTTTAATTAATAAACTTTTATTTTTTATGTCATTAATATTAATGAAAGAAGTTTTACCGTAATGGTAAAATGGAATCCTTCCGTCCGTCCGTCCATCGGTCCGTCCTTCACACTCGAATATTTTGATGATTATAAGAATGATCTACATAAAATTTGGAACAGTTATTTAAAACAGTGATCTAACGTCATCGTAGCAAAAAAATATATTGGTTGGTACTAGATTTATCCCAACATATAGAGGTCACTAATACATTTAAAGTTTGCTGTGAATATAATATATTAAAGATACCAAAAAAAATTCTGTGCTACCTACTCCACACCATTTATGTTGTCCTATTTTCTCGAGAAGCTGTCATGTCAAAAAAGGCTGCCATGGCAACCGTCAGTCAAAGCTGATTACTTATTGCAAGCAATTAGACCGTTGCAAATTAGACTGTATAACAATGTTATACGACATATATAAGAATGTTTTACTTTGTTTATAAAAATACAAATACATTTTACTATATATAAAATATCTCAGGAAACTTTTGTCGTGAATTTTGCATAACACCCGAAGTCCATAGTACTAACTATTTAAGTCAATGGCTACAATGCATATAAAATCTATTAATGACTCTATTAACAACGTTACGTAGCTTTATGTAGCATACTGATATCTAAACCCACTATGACATAGCGTAGCTAGTAAAAGAAAACTAGATGATTAAAATTAAACAAGCACCCCGCCCATATATTACTTGTAAAGTTATCAATTTCGTTCACTTAAACATAGATCGGCAATACGGGAAATATAAATCCTTTATAGGAAATAATTCCGTATTCTCGAACGCGGTACCGGCGCACTGTCTTCCAGACTCGGTCGAGAGTTAAGACTACAAAACAGACGCTGACTGGCATCTCCCAGGCGGGCACTTCCCTCAGTCACGTAGCAATCGCGTCTGCAAAATGCAACAATGCATAAGAATTCAATCTTATGTTTGTTTCAGAGCGTTTGCAGCGCTAAACGAGTCAAAATACGGAATAATTTACTAGCCGTCTCCTGTTCCTTGTTGTATTTTAGGAATTAAATGTTTAGGCGTGAACGTTTTAGAACAAGAGTTCGATAAAATATTTATTGAACTATTTATTGAATAATACATACATGTGAATTATGTAAAGGCGCGTAATAATTAATATTAATGACAAAATTATGCTCATATTTATCAACCATTTCCTTTTCAATATACTGTAAATGATTCAATGAAATACAAATGCATTAATTCCTATTTAATATTTTATATATTATTAGCTAATAAGCCTACAACTTTGTTCATATGATTTTTTTTTAAATTATTCGTTACTTTAAGAGTACCCTATTTTCTAATCTAGATTATAATCTATCTCACTACCATATTCAAGTATTTTTGCGTGATTAAGTTTTAAACATTTGTCTTTACAAAAATCGACATTATGTGGAAACTTTTTAAAGCAGAGTTATCTACTAGACAGTATATTGAGAAAGAAATATATTATTTTATTAAGTCGTGTGAACTATTTGCTCAGTTACTTTGACTGAACTTATGGTCCCACTACAAAACAGCGATAGTAGGTAAAGATGCCTTTACGGTTACCCATAACCCATAGGTATAGGCCAACATTTAAATTTAAGCAATTCATAGATTTGATACAATGTACGAGGTGGCCCAGGTGTTGTTTTGGGCGGTAAAGTTACTTTAAGCCGCTCTGAGCTATAGGTTCAGTCGGCTCGTAGGCTTCTAAGCTCAGTTAATGTTATCCCCTACTACGACCGGGCAATGAAAAACTCATTAGTCGAAAATACTGACCTTCTCTATTCCAAATGATGATGTCAACACTCAACAAATAATTTAGGCTATTATTTATTTCGAAATTATTAAAATAATTGATGATTCTCATATCTTTTTTTAATTTTTGTTTTATAATCGGACATAATCTAGATGGAGTTTAATTATGTTACTATAATGATACTTATATTAATAACTAACTAATTACTTAACTTGAATCCGTACTGCAGATTATTAGATGAAAGTAAAAAAATTAAATTCAGGTTCAGGCTATTTAGGTGGAAGGGAAAATTAGTAGGAAGGGCATATGAAATTTTTAGCAGAAAACTTTAGATACTTTCGTTCTATATCGACCACAAAACGGTGCAAGTCACTTAAGTACAATCAATCATAAATATAAAATGTTCCGTTTTAAATCTGCAATGTTATGAAAACACACTCTTTTCCTGTATTATTAATAAAAAGTTAGGCGTACCCAAAGTCCCTACAAAAAGTTTAACACGAAACATTATTATGAACAGAAATAAACGTGAGCGTACGCGAGGTAAAAGTTTGTTGAGTAGCATTAAAAGATTAAAAGTCGACAGTTCGCTCAAGCTGTATCGAATCGAAACCGGGAACGATATCTCGGGACTCGACTGCGACATATATTTGCAATGCAGCCTGCGCGTCCGTAGCGAACTTCGCCCGGCGAATGCAAAAATTTAAATTAAAAGCATAAATCAGGCATGTATCGAGTAAGTTCGAGATTGGTATACATTTCAACTGCACGCTTTGGGATACGTACTTCGAAAGATATCGCTTTCCTATTTGGTTATTTTTACTCATTTTTTTGTATTGCTCAGCTCTGTGTATATTTGAGACAATGTTTATTGAGCTTTGCGTAATAACACTACATGCTTTTTTGTTGTGTATGATTTTAGACTACCTCATGCTTTCAGCAGTTAGTCTATATGGCTTCAGATCACAAGGTCCTGGGTTTGAATCGATCTGTAAAATAATTGGTTTTTCTTCCTTCCGAAAAATTCTTAGTAAGGTTTTTCACAGATCACGTTGAACCGCTGATCCCCATTATAGCTATTAACATCTGATCATTAAAAAATCAAGCCCAAACCTCAAGGGGATAGTACCCTAAGTGGGCCAACCGTGATTTCTAATTCGACCGTAATGCAAGTGTTAGTATAAACATAAATAAAAAAAGACGTGTGGCACTCGAAGACTGCCGCGGTAAAGCTATTGCATAGCATTTTTTATCAACATATGTTTACCTACCGACGTCATCGGGAACGTGGCCGAGCGGTAAGGCGCTCTAAGTGCCCGGATTACCAGAGAGACACGGGTTCGAATCCCGTCGGTTCCGCGATTTTATTTATTACTTTTTGAAACATCACCCTTGAAAAAAAAAAAAAAAGTTGCGGAGCCGATGGGATTCGAACCCGAGTCTCTCTGGCAATCCGGGCACTTAGCGCGCCTTACCGCTAAGCCACGTTCCCCGATGACGTCGTTGCCGAAATTGTGCTTTTGATATTTTGTTTTTGATACTCAGGCGGTGTTAGGTTTTTTCGTTACGGAATTTCTGTATTCGGTCTCCACGCTCAAGGCCCGCGATAAAAGCTATACAATAGCTTAAAAATAAAAACCGGCTTGCCTACTTCTGTTCAATATTAATTCATAAATCAAACCCTCAAGTTTATTACTTTATCGAGTAAATTTGCTGTAATTATATTTTAGGTATTTAGGTAATTTAATTGGGGAATTATGAAATATTATATTTCATTAAAATGGCCGTTGTATATTAAAATAATTATCCGGCGTCCTTAAAGTGAGAATATTTCGTTATAATAGAATTCTCAGATAATTACGGCATAAGAATTTCATTTTAAGTATTTTTGAATTAATTACTCCGAAATATTATGAGTATCATAATTCTATAATCTTAATTAAGAGAACTCCAGAACACTCAAATTAGAAATTTTAATCTCTTGAAAATCCGTCTCTTGCGAGTTGGTGGAGCTCGTGGAGTTGGAATATTTATGTTTTCGAGGTAAAAATTATTCGCATTTTCATATTTTTCTGAGTTGAAGGATGAGCCGCGGGAACTTTCGATAAGCTTTATGAAATAACAAAAATTATTAACGCCGTTAACCTTGTTCGAATTATTACGTTTAAACATCATTGTTGTTGTCAGCTTGTTTAATCATGATTTTCTCACTTAATATATCACATACCCTTTTTATAAATTTACAAGGTATATTTATGTTAAGGCCACCTTAGTCTTACCACACTGCTATACTAATATAGGCATATTTCTGCTATATTTTATACAAACAAAAAAGTGCTTAAAGAATTGTAAATCGCAAATTCCAATCTCTAAAAATATTTTTCAGCTGGTGGGAGGCTTTGACCGTTGGGTTAGTTACCAACCTACCAACAAAGACGTACCGCTAAGATATTTAACGTACCAGTACAATGTCGTGTAGAAACCGAAAGGAGTGTGAATTTCATCCTACTCCTAACTAGTTAGCCCGCTTCTATTTTAGATTGCATCATACTCGTAGCATACCTTCAGGTATGATTGCAGTCCACTTTACAGGACATTACAGTTAACATCTAATTAATTTAAAAAATCAATACTTACTTGTGGCCTTAAATAATAAAAAAAAATATCAATTAAAAAAAATGCGTTGTCTCAGTCAGAAATAAAAAGACAGCGATAAGGACATTATAACGATTTGTGAGCAATTGAAGAGTAGCAAGCGACGCGTCAAGGAAAACGTTTTGTTTCAAAAGGAGACCGCTTTCACGCTCCATTGGCTTATTTATTTCATTATGATTGATTCGCTTAAATAAAACTGAAAAAGGAATGGCGGAGAAATAATAAATTTCTTTTTGGATCTTTATTGATGTATAACTATGTCGCAACTTTTTTATTCGTCTCTTACTTTGACTGGCGATTGTTGATAGCCATTATTTTAAGAATTGTATATATTTTTTGTGACTGGACTAGGTTGTATTTTCTCCCGCTCATAGTCCGATGAGGCAATTTTGACATAATATACCTATAGGTTTCACTATACAGCAAACGGGACGGGGCGGTAACGCGAAGTTGGCGCAAGTTATTGAATTGTATGTTTTAATTAATAAAATATAATACGTACTGATCACGCCAACCCCCACAGCTCTGTTTGACCTTTTCTAAAATGACTAGAACATTACAATTGAACAATTCGCACCAGCATCGCGTCACCGTACTATCCTGACCGCTATATTATGAAACCATTAATTAATTTAATTAGAAAGATAAAATAACTTACACTACGGTCAAATAAATACTGTTAAAGATTTCATAATGAAAGACCCAAGAACATTAACTATTGAGGTCCCCATTTAACCTCATGATCAAGTTTAGATTATCTACAGCTAACCATTACTAGGTATAAAATAAAAAATAAAACAGACAATAATTATGACAAATTGCACGCCCTATTGCCGAGTTGTGTATTGAGGCTATGAATGTATCCCAAAATAAAACATTTCGTTGTGACGTTGTAAATTTTTCCCGCTTTGTTAAATCTATGCAAATTGTATTAAGACAAGTGGCGCAAGAAATGTAAAGCTATGTTCATAATGAGAGTGCAGAGTTAATTAGACTCGGTTTGATTGTAGCTGTGAGCGGCGTCAGCTGGGAGGAATGGTGGACCTACGACGGCATTTCAGGTGAGATTTCATAATTATTTGTATGTGAATATAGCCCGTATTTTGTATTGCATTTGCTGGGTTTCGGTTGTTATTATTAAATAGAAATCAAATGTTGAGTGTAACGAGATCTCGTTTATAAATTCTAATGGGTATAGTGTTAATTGAACTATAATTAAACTGTGGGGTTAATTATTATGTTACATTTTTTAAAAAATCAAAATCAAATGCTTTATCAAATATATGTAGGTTATTTAATTTTTCAGTAATAGTAGAAATTTTTGTCACAAAGCTCGTGCGGGGAAGTACTACCGCTATTTTAATTTCTACCGTATTGTGATTAATTTTGGTTTGGTTAACATTGATTTTGCAGTCGAATAAGTCTCACAATTTGGGCACAGGACGACACATTACAGGATGTATCACTAATTACTTACATCGGGAAATATTAGATGGTAGAGCATGACCATACCATTGCCTAAACTTAGGCATGTTGATTTTATTTAAAATGAGAAAAATATGTCTTTATTAATATCTGATCTTTATTATGAAATTGTAAATTTTCATTTTTGTTTTCGCATAAAAGATGAAAATTGTATATTTCATGCGTTGTAGGTTGCGTTGCAGTTCATAGGTATATATTGGGTTACCGACTATGGGCTGTACTTAATAAATAAATTCTTTGACTAGGTATATCTTAAGAGGGAGCAGTAGAATAAAGAATAGGAATATATTTATTTGATAAGTTACAGATTGGCTTACTCAATGAATCCCTGGCCCGATGAAACTAGGTAAGCCCGTATCGTAAGGGCCAGTGTTTTACACAAAGATGAAAGAGAGAAAAAATTCAGTGACAATAGTTGAAATAAGTGCCATGCCCTCCTTAGTAACGCTCCTGATGAGCTATCAGTCTGCTCGTTTAACGATTACGGTAAAACGGTTTAAAGAATTGAAACAGGTTTTAATGCGTTATTATATAGCGCGGGTGGAAATCTCAATCCGATGACCTGCCGCAAACCCGCAAATATTTCGATTGCGCACCGTATCAATTCCTCTGGGCCGATAACATTTTTGCCAGTTTACGTGACATGAAATTTATACGAGCGATTTATCTTGCATTCATATTGCGTTACTGGCAAAATTGTGAGGTGTGTTATCGTATCATTCGGGTTCAGATATTTCATACGGTCTTACTTGAATTTTATCGTGCGAATTTTGAGCGAAAAATTTTTGTTTCTATCTATGCCTTTTTGAGGGTAAGATTGTTATCTCGTATTCTTGTTCATTTACTCAGGAGAGAATAACAGTTTACTTATTTATTTTATCGGACAAAAACATAATTCTTAAAAAATATGTTAAAGGGTATTTTAATTAAACGAAGGAATGGTTCGGCAATTAATTGATTCAACTAAACAACGAAAATGCAATACGCAATAAACGATGATTTTCTTGCAACAAATATCGTTTAAATTGGTGGTACGTAACTCGCTAATCCGAAATATCAAAAACAATTAGTTTAAAAAAATGGAATGTTTAACGCATTTTTTTTCGCAAACAATGTACACACCTTTGAAATAGTGAATCTTAGTATCGATGAAAAATATGTATTTCTACTGCTACACATGCTTAGGTTTTTAAGCTATTGCATAGCTTCTATCGCGGGCCTTGAGCGTGGAGACCGAATCCAGAAATTCCGTAACGAAAAAACCTAACACCCCCTGAATATCAAAAACATAATATCAAAAGCACAATTTCGGCAACGACGTCATCGGGGAACGTGGCCTAGCGGTAAGGCGCTCTAAGTGCAAAATCTAAGTGATAAATACCAGGACTTTTAGTGACTTTTGAAATATCACGCTTGTGAAAAAAATGTCTTTTTGAAATATTACGCTTGAAAAAAAAATTGCGAAACCGACGGGATTCCAACCCGCGTTTCTCTGGCAATCCGGGCACTTAGAGCGCCTTACCGCTAGGCCACGGTCCCGATGACGTCTGTAGGTAAACATAAGTTGATAAAAAATGCTATGCAATAGCTTTATCGCGGCAGTCTCCGAGTGCCACACGTCTTTTTTTTAATTTTCAGTCGCGAGCTCTTTGCCTATAAATAATTGTTACTACATTGATGCGACACTGTCAAAGCGTTGCATCCATTCAGGTCACGTTTTGGTTAATTTAAATACACGCTGCCGTTCCATTTCGTTATTTTTGCTAACAATGAAAAAAATAATAACTTTCAAATAGATAAACGGTTAAACTAACTAAACTAACGTGATGATTATATTAAGATTTAATATTTATATTTTTTGTATAAACAATGCCTTCTAATTAAATACTTTTATAATATAACGGTAGTATTGAAACCCCGGGGAATTTAATCTTTTGCTAATCAAATAAGAGGCGTTAAAAATTTATCGAACATTAGCAGTGAACGACTTCCGATGTTACTCTTTTCCAGTTGACGATATCGACACGACTACGGTCCGATACATTAAACAAAATAATGTTATACAAATTATGTAGATATTCTAATAATTAATATTATAAACCATGACACGTGCTAAACATAGAATATTGATAAAGAATAATAATTAATATTTATAGTTCCAACTTTCATGTAATTAATGCACCTTATAAGAAAAAGTGGAAAACATAAACCAAACTTCTGTTAAGTGTTTTTGTTAAATATGAGGTACTATAAAACGAGTTTTGAGACTCAAGAGCTTCATGGTTCAGGATCCAAACACTTTTTAAAATTGTCTTTATAGCAGGCAATTACAAAAATGCAACTGTAATATTTCTAAAGACTAGACTTTTATTATTTTAAGGCAAACCAAAATAACCAAATACTACACATTTGCAATCTAGTATATAAAGGATTTCGTGTGTGGATATTTTTAATATGAAATTATGACGTTCAAGGTAACAAATACTCGCATCTAGTAGGTATCATAAAATGTCCACATTATTTTTGGTCGTATAATGTAAAAGTAAGCGCTGTTGCGTGCGCTCAAACCCTCATCCCTTCTAATATTCAAGCCCATTAGTAATCGTTCTTACGATACTTTGCTTCCTCTTTTTTTTACGGTCCCCATAGTATGAATATTGTTTTTCCACTTAATGGATGTTTTCTTATATTTTTAATTAACTTTGCTCTTTATTTTTAATTAACGTTAAAAATATTATATCTCTCAGGCGTTCTGTTTTTATTTTTGCCAAAACAGAATCACGGGAGTTAGATATCAAATTTCATTTATGAAAGTATAATAATATTAAAATTCAATCAGCTTAAAAATATAAAAATTTAAGCATGATAATTCGAAAGCTGTTAGCTTTATAGAATAGACGACGGAGTTCGTATATTTATGTGATTTATGTGTAAAATATTTTCTTTTTCATTTTATTATTAGTTCTAATTTTATCTAAGTAGTTTTTTAAGCAACAATTTCTTGTCAAATGTTTAGATTTTCAATAGGAAAGTTTTAAATCATATTATTTTATTTTATCATAGGTATTTATTTTCTAATTTTATCATTTTGTGTTGTATAATTTAATTTACAAGAACTTGCTTTTAAAATACATGAAAAGAAAAAGAAAAGATCTAAAAATAAAAGTTAATTAGTGAGACACAATACCCTCTAAAAATACATCGAAAAAGCTAATTGTTACCCACGCAGTTTTAAAAATAAAAATCAAACGAGACAGTTTACGTAAGTAATACTTAAAAATAGATTAAGGAGGTGTAGGTAACATTTAGCGTCCTTTGAAAGTATTACTGTGGGTACGCTGCCTCTGACGTAATTGCAGTTTTTATTTCATGCTAAACGGTGCCAAAAAAGTATTTACAATAAGGCAAGTTCACACGTTCCACCATAAAGTAGGCGTGACCGCAACCACGGCTCTGGCTTTAACCGTGCAATTTTAAAGGCCGTAAATAATAAAAACGTGAACGCTATCCAAAGCGCTTTGGCTTCTTTCTGGCTGTATTCTCCATATTGAAATACCGAATGTAGACGTTAACCCAATTTGGCCTTTCCAGCTTTGAGCATTTTCATGTAACACGACAGCGAACAAAAATTGGTAGATGCTCTGCCTCTCCGGTCATATAAATTCTGTATTTGATGCTACCATAAATACACTATTTATGGTAGCGCAGATTTTACAGCAGGGATAGGTACTACTAGAAAACTAGGGTTTGCCCTGGGCTCAGAGATATCAATTATAACTCCAATAATTGTCCCACTTTTTACATTTTTTTATTTATGATAAATTTCAACTCAGTTTCAATCATTTTTAAAGATTTCCTTTACGGTTTTTTAATAGACGGTTACAGTTCTTTTCAGAACCGGCAATAGACTCACTACTTAGTGACAGTAGACTTGATTGCGAGTTTAAAAAAATTAATTGCAATTTAAGAAAAAAAACACTTGCGGTCCTCTGAAACTCGTTCTTCCGGTTCAAATTATATATTTAAGCTGTTATAATAAGTTGAAGAATTTTGTGGTTTAATTTGTAGTACTTGATACGCTATCTTAACATCAAATGTAAAATCATGATAGGTTTAAAAACAGTAGGTACCCAAATAGTTTCATTGCGCGTTCATAAAGTTGGCTTCTCCACAACCAGTGCTGCGGCTGACCCATGCAATTTTCAAGGCTATAAATAATAAAAAAATGAACGCTATCCAAAGCAATTTGTCCACTTTCACACAGTTTTCTCAATATTGAAATTGCGAATGGGTTACTGGATTTTAACCTCGTAGATTAATATTTCTCGTAGATATATAATTTAATAAGCAGGTGTTCTTTAAATGCAAATACTTTTTGCTAAGATCTTTCCTTATTTCAGTTTGGTGTATTGCTTAATGACACTTTATTATTGTTTTAAAATATTAAGGGTTTCGTCTATGAAATGAAAAGCGGACGGTACTCTACAGTGACGTTACACTTGTGTGACGTAAGCGTCGAAGAACTATGTACTACATAGCACATTGTGACTAACTAGACGTGAGCCAGTTGTAATGAGTTAGTTAATAACTAGATCATATAACACGCTGAGCACGCTGAGCACGTCTTCTATAGTAACTAGTATATTACTTGACAATAACTCGCGCCAGTGTCCCGTCGCCGTATCGCCCCGTTTGCTTTAAGAAAAAATAAAAGTTAATTTAAAAAGAAAAAAAAATAACTTATTTATTATAACTAAAACACATATTTTTGAATATTTAATGCGTAAAACAGCAAACAAACAAACAATTATTCCCAATTTATATATAAGATAATTTTGTTACATTACAAAAAATAGTATGTAATGTAACAAAATTTGTTACATTATATACTAATTTTTACAAAAAGAAAATTACATTATCTGAGTAGTATGTAAAACAAAAGTCATACACGTACGTACGTATTAAACGCTGACTCGGTCAAATAAAATCGACTATCAGTGGTTAGTGCTTAAATATACCTTTATGAAGCGTTGTCATTGATGTAATTAACAAAGCGTTCGTTTTCATCTGATTTCAATGAACTGACTGACTGTGCAACGTGCATATTATTATGAAGTACTATTTATGTTGCAGGCGTATGATTGGAACTTTGTCTTTTATTTTTTTACATTTTTACTTTATTTATTTATTATACATCTGATATACGTTCACATTGTATTTTTTACAAATTTTAAGGCTTTTAGGTCTGATTTATTATTAGGATCAGCTATTTTTATATTTCGCGGCACAGCGAAAAGGACGGTACTGCGACGCGACGCTGGAGTGAGTAATTGATTTGTAATATACAAATCTGTATTAACTTTGTAGAACAACTTCTACATTGTTAATACAGAATACATCCCTGCATTCCATCGCGCTCTGTTTGGTGTTCTGTGTGACGTATACGTATTAACAAGTTACAATACAATACTTCTCGTCATGCTTCATTATGTCGCCGTCCCGCCCCGACCGCTGTTTAATGCAAACATTTAGAGTTAGGTTTAGGGCTTTTTTATTAATTATTAACTGACCAAGCAGATGGTTTACCTAATATTATGAGCAAAACCACAACAGCATCATCATACAACACATGTTAGGATCGCGTCTTACAATGCGCAGTTTTTGTCCGCCTGAGGCTTAGATCACTCTAATGTCCTATGAGCCTGATATTTCACTGGCCTATTCATAGGCCGCAAAATAGCAATGCTGTAAAGCAGTAGAAACAAGCATAGTAATACTTTCCTACTCGAGTTCTACTTGTACAAAATTATTATTTATTGCGTTTTATAATATTCCAGAATAGGTACGGTAGGATGTCAAACTGATATTCTAAATATATCTACTAGTGATATTCCATTGGTTACCCGATATCGTTGTTCTAATTAATTTATTAATGAGGTATATCTCGTCACAGGGCCGGCGTTCTGGGGTCTGATAAACCCCGAGTGGTCGCTATGCAACAAGGGGCGGCGGCAGTCCCCCGTCAACTTAGAGCCAGAAAAACTGCTGTTCGATCCAAACCTACGATTTTTGCACATAGATAAACATAGGGTATGTAAATATATTTGTTATTACAAGCTTTTATTTAGTTACCTGTCCTGTTGTCAATAATCAAATATTGTTGTAAAATTTGACTTTGTTTTATGACAAACATGACAACAAAGTGATATAAAGTTATTATTAATTGGAAATTATATATTAAAAAAATGAAGAATTTTGATTCTTGACTACGTGTGTGTGATAGCAATGATGTAGACATGTTCGCAGCTTTCTAAAAATCACAGGTTGGATTTTTCCGTGATTCAAATTCATATTTTAATTAATCTTAAATTATTCAGAAATTTCATAATAAACGTCCAAAACTTTAACTTCTTTTTAGTTTTTTGAACGCATATTTATACTCATGGAAAAAGGTTATTTCAGCAGGGTGGGTAAAATGTACCTGAAAAAGTCAGCCGGGTGCCTGTTGAGTTCTGACTCACTGACTGAGTTGTTTGTTTCAGATAAATGGTCTAATAAGTAACACCGGTCACTCAGTAATCTTCACAGTGGAGAACGAGACCCGGCACCATATCAACATAACGGGGGGCCCTCTCTCATACAAGTACCAGTTCCACGAGATCCACATACACTATGGGCTTCACGACCAGTTTGGATCTGAGCACGCCATCAACGGATACTCGTTTCCTGCAGAGGTTAATATTATGAATTTATAATTTTTAAATAATAAATATCCGTTAAGATCTCCAGATATTGAGCATACCAGACTCGTACTATAATTAATATATATTTCATACAGTGTGTGTTGACGTATTTAAATATAATATCAACAAAATATACCAACGAGTTGTACCCGGCCAGTATTTGCAAAAAGAACATTTGATCGCGCGGTCCGTGCTAGGGCACAGCTAGTCAGCGTAAGACGTTGCAGTTTCGCCCCGGACATCGTTTTCGTACTAGATGGTACGCTAATGACATGGGTATTTTTCCATCAGCTCAGCTCAACACTATACGCTCACGGTAGAGGTGCGCGGGTGGTTATACTTGTGACTCTAAAGGTCGTAGTTTATTACATACACCCGGGACCCGACCCGCACCGCCTCGCCTCGAGTGGTTAGTATTCTTTGTAGTGATTTGTATGGGCATGCGCTTACTACATTAACTCGGTACCATCACGGGGTAGCCTCGGTCGCGAAGTGTCAACGAGCGGTCCGCGTGTGGACCACTCGATGATAACTCGCTAGCCTCGCGTGAACCGCGAGCTGGCAACACACGGTCCACGCGAGTGCGATGCGGCGCTCACTACCAATACGATGACGCCATGAGGCGGGTCAGGTCCCGGGTGTGTGTAATGAGCTACAACCTTAAGGTTGCGAGTTAGTAGACGACCACAGGCATGAGCAGTGGACAGTATATCGCTGCGGTACTTTACATTTGTATGAAAGACCTTTCGTGGTTAGCGATATTTTTTTTCCATACACATACACAGAAAGCTGACATTCCGATTGTTGCTGCTGATTGCAGTCGGTTAGAAACTCGCCCGCTAAAACCATAATAAAGATTTGAACAGCACTAATTTCAAAATGTCACACTGAAATTGAAGATTGCTTTATTTATAACGAACATAACGTACTCACAAAGTACAGAAAGAGAGGCAAATAATAAACTTACAAAGAAATTACCTCCACATAAATTCATAGTTGCATATAAAATATACAGTTCAGGTAGTATGTACCTATATAATAGCTGTAAATGTTTGCATTCGTGAGCTGCAATCAATTAGTGAGCATCTCTCCCCTTGTTTACTGAGTGAAACTTAGACGTGACTGCAATACTGCAACGAATATCTAGTTACTAATTATATTACTACTTAGACACGTTATATTGTGTCTATCTGTTATTTACTCAGACTTATACATCTTTGATGTTTTAACCTGTATACTGCTGGAGATTTAAAGTATTTAAAGTATTTTGACGACCTCCGTGGTGCAGTGGTGTGGGCGGTGGATTTATAAGACGGAGGTTCTGGGTTCGATTCTCGGCGGGGCAGATTGAGATTTTTTTAGACTGCATCACCACTTAACACCAGGTGTGATAGCAGTCAAGGGTCAACTTGTAGTCGATAAAAAGAAAAAAAAAATTCTATATAAAATAATACACTTCACAATTAAGCACCCTTATTAGGTTCAAAAAGTTTTGAGACACTTTTCATTGTCTAAAGAGTTTTAGGAAAAATTATTTTTTATATTTTTTTTGCATGACGATGTTGATCATGATGCTACTGAATGTTTTATTAATTACTAGCGAGCGCCCCCGTCTTCGTCCGCGAGAAATTCTGCTTTGTAACAGTTCGAAAAAACTTGCCTATATTCTCTAACCTATCCCTGTACTAAATTTCAATTGAATCGCTTCAGTAGTTTAGTGATTGAGTAACAAACAAACAGAGTTACATTCGTATTTTTAAAATTAGTATAGATAACGGTTTATTTTACCACTTGAAGCACTCTCAATTAATAAAAACCTTATTAAAATCCACTAAGTACGTTGCGACTTGCGTAGTTTAAAAGATCTCAGTGCGTAACGGATTTGTTTAATAGTATTTAAAAATGTTAAATATAAATACGTACGTTACATACGTAGTATTTATACAGTAAGTGCTTATTTCAAATCTTCACTTGTTATTAATTCTTTTTATTACCTAGAATAATAGCAACATAATGGTGGTGATAAGAAAAGTCGTAAACGTAAATTATCTGTTACAAACAATACAGCATAAACTTCTTTATTTGCAATAACAATGCAATTAATTTTAAGCAAAGCGCAAAGCATTGTACTGCTTGCTCGACGTACTGTACTATCTTACATGTCTGCTCGTAAATTACCTTACAAGTTAACAAAGTGAAACAACAGTTCAGTACTTATGTCTGAGTTCATTTACAAATTCGTTACGAATTTAGTTATAATAAAAATATATTATATAATAAAGTTATATAATATATTTTTATATTTCAAAAGGTTTTGCCCTGACTGATGGGTCAACGTATAGCCTAAACTATAAAATAACGGATTTTTGGAAATTCCACTCATAAGTGGAAAAAGAGGTACAACGTTTGCATAAAGAAACAATGTGACAGTCATAAAACATACTTTTTAAATTAAATAATTATTATTATTGTCTGAGAATTTCTTAGAAGCAATCTGGAACCTCGTGGTCTGAAGCCAGACAACCTAATTGATTTTCCATATGCAGTTGCCGCGTGGTACTATTACATATAATGTATCTATATATTGGCATATAATGTATCTGTATTCTATACACATATACATAATCATGCAAGCATGTTAAGGTACCGTTTCTTAGCCGAATGCAAACGACAACTGCGGGCGATAATCCTATGAACGTAACGTTAGTGGCGAGTCTAACGTCGTTTTCGTATAAATACGTAGCAATCGTTAACACTAACCCATATAAAATACATTATCGCAGATTTTTCGTATGAAGTTGCCGCGGGGTAACAGATGTTTCACACATAGGCTGCGTTACCCCGAGGCGCCCAAATCCCTAATGTAATCCCAAAGAACGACTGCGAACCAACTCAAGCGTGCCTCCTGTTTATTTATGTGACAAATTCTTACGCACTCGCGTTTTATCCAAAATCATGTGTTTATTCTTGGCCGGATTTGTTTTTATTTATGTTTGTCAGTACGATTTATATCGGATGGAGTTCTTGGGTGGATTGTATGGAGGCATGGAGATGGTATCAGTTTTTGGTACGGCGTTATACTTTACACCAGATTTTCATTTTATTCTATGTAATCATTTAAAAAAATGACTTGAAATGCTTCGTTGGTCTAATGGTTAGCCTATTTATTTTCATATTACGAGGTCCTGGTTTCGAATCCAATGTCGGGTTATGGAATAATACGGAAATAAAAACACTTTTCAATAAAACTAAAAATGACGACAAGTCGTCACTACAATGTTTCGGCTCCGAACTCGTACCTTAATATGTTATTGCTATTTAATATTTTGCAATTTAAAAGTAATTAAAAATATGTTATCCTGTATTACTCAAAAATATGTTAAAAGTAATTGGTTTGTTACAGATTCAAATATTCGGTTTTAACTCACAACTATACTCCAACTTCTCAGAAGCTCTTCACAAAGCTCAAGGAATCGTCTCAATTTCTTTACTGTTACAAGTAAGTACCTCATTATTTACTAATTAATAACATCATTATAGAGCTTTCATCTTCGTTTGAAGTGTTTTGATTTAATAATAGTATATTGATTACGTTATAATACAAATATCTTTATTTTTATTGAGTCCTTAACACATTTATAGCATTATGTACCTAGAAATAATTGTCGCCTAAACTTCTTAAAAAATGTTTGTCGTATGGCAGCCCCCCTAAATAATTATTTTTATTGTTTTCTGTACTTGATTTGTTGGAGTGGCAACTAAAATACATAATTTGTAAAAATTTTCAACTGTCACGGTTTATGAGATAGAACGTGGTAACGCCCAGACAGACAGTAAAGTCTCAGTAACAGGGTTTTGTTTAAAAGTTTGGGTACCTTAAAAAGGCTTGACAAATTTCAATTTTAATGTTTTTTGCTTTAATATATAGGTTTAGGAAAAAGAAAAATTAGAGGCACGCTTAAATGATCACCTGGAAAATTAAAAATACAAAATTATTAATTTTTAGAGAATTATTAATATTTATTATAAAATTTTTCGGAATTCAGTTAGTATTTTTATAAGTATGTAGGTGAAAAAAATAATGGGACTATCTTTCATGTTTGGATAGTGATTCAGGCTGATAGTTATCGGTGAATTGTTATCACCGGCGCCGCACCTATCCGCGGCCTCCCCAAAATAGTGGTAGTTAATTAACTAAATTGGTATTTTTGCTCGGCGTTGGATTAGCCAAAGCTATTAGTTCAAATTAGGAGCTGTCTGAACCGTTATAGGAAAATATTATGTATGCTATAAGTATATATTTCGTTTTTACAATTTTTTTTTCATAAGCAGTCGATACCTATAGACACAGGTAAAGAAAGATAGGTTCTTAATAGATTTTGAGAAGGTTTTCTAACATTCTCGTGTAAGTTAAATCTAAGCATAAAAACACATCGTAAACTTGACCTGTGCTTAGTCTTAGCGCCTACGTTAAATCGAAGCTCAACCAACTTTACTTGAGGTAGCACGTACTATTTGTGATATTAATTTGATTTAAATCACGTTAAGCAGTCGGTACTGGTCATTATTATTAGGATTTCCTAGTAATCTTAACAAGAGCCAAATATTTTCAACCTAAGCATCAGAGTACCTTGGTTGATCTAAGCTCCTTGGCCGTGTAGAGGGCCGTTACAATCGGCTGATAATGACGATGATTCAGAGTAAATATCCTATAGCAAACACCGTAGGCTCAATAAACTGAACGTAATTAGTTGCGTAGACTTAGCGCTGTTCAAACGACTGTTTTCTTATAGCACAGTAACTGTTCGATCGTTTACTCCTTAATGAGGGCCGGCTGTTGTCCCAGGGTGTTTACTGACTCGTACATATCTCCGCTGGTTTACACGCCACACGATACCTGTGATACTAAGCGTTTTTCACACGTGTATTAAGTTTTATAAACCTTGTTGCCCTTTTTTACTCTTTAATAATTTCAAGTCAAAGATTTTATACCTATTGAGAGAATGCAGGGTAAAATATTTTTTTGGAATTGTATAACAAGTATTTTTATCAATTTTAATCGATTAAATAACAAAAAAAAACTTAATTCTATGTTAGTCTGCACCGCTTTCAAACCGATTAGTAGAACAAACCACAAAGGTACAGTGTTATTTTTCGCTTTTTAGTGTAATACATCTTTGTAGACGTTTCTATTTTTTAAAAACAGTAAATATATTCCAAGAAAAGTATCACGGATTGCTTAAACATAATCGTAGTTAAAACTAATATTTCTTTTTAATTATTTCACTCAATTTTTCCATTCATGAGTATTTCTTCGGATTTTAAATTTGTCAATAACACTTCACCTTGTCATCAGGTTCAAATAGTAAATTGTTACACAAGGAGCTAAATGTTATTGTTAATAATATGAAGAAGAACTAGCTCACATATAATAAAGGCTAACGTACTTTGTTTTATTAGAAGTGGTGATAGTTTTTAAGGTAGTAGACGGGATAGCGGTCCTGTAACTGTTGTTCTCTCTAAAGTTGCTCGCTGCTCGGAACATAGTAAAAGCAAGCAATTTGCTCTCACACGATACACCTATGTATATGCTCGCTCTAAACTTGTTTATCTGTATTAATTAAATTTACCTGGTCTATTTACCAGGTTAATGACATTTAGTTTGCTTTTCGCTTAAACGCTAATGCTCAGCTCTACAATTATATTTGCATTAAATTTTCCTTTATGTGGGTCGGTAATATGATATTATGGAATATAATTAATAATTTAAATCATGATTATTTTCATATAAAGCCATTATTAATGTTTGTTTTAATCGTATATTAATTCTAGAATCTAAGGTAAGCACATTATTGATGTTGTTTTTTTTTAAAGCTGTATTTATTTTCAGCTTGGAGATTTATCAAATCCCGAGCTCAGGATATTAACGGAGGAGTTAGAAAATATAAAATACGGAGGTAAGTTATAACTTTTAACACAATTTCAGAGACCGTTTGAAAGTTTGCGTAGCTGCCTTCTGTGTTGGGAATTTTATTCTCGACGACATAAATCTATTATCCTCTACCGTACTTATCACAGTTGAAAACATCGTTATAGATCACTTAGAATTTTAAAAACAATAAAGATCTCCCTAGAAACACTTTAGTTGAGTATTATAAATTTTACACCATTCTTATTTGAGTTTTGTTGTTTTTACAAAGTTTACTCTATGTTTAATTTTGGTTTTAGTTTCTGCCTAAAAGTATTAATGCTCCTGAATGATCTTTATCTAGCAAGGAATGTTCACATAGTGATGATGATGGTACTGACGACCAAAATGATTTTGTCTGAAAATAAATAATGTCAAAAGATAGCTTGAAAGATATCACTGTTAGTGATAAGGGCGACTTTTACCTGGTATTTAGTTATAAGTTTTCTGTTTTTTTTTTTAATATAATTAATAAATTCGAGATCTAAAGTGGTAAACAAAAAATTAAATTAAATATTAATATGTATGGCTTATTCTGAATTAGGTTATACGCTGATTTAGAAACACACAATTATAGCATTGGTAATATTTTTAAATAATGTCAATCATAGATTAGCATAAGGATGGAAGGACCAGGAAAGGATGACACAGGTAAGGGCACTGGTGGAAGGCTAAAACGGCAGATACACCAGTGACGACGTGGCAGAAGGGGATTTTAGCTGGTAGCTGAATGTCCTTAAGATTTTCTCTCCCTAGGAAAAAGAGCCATAGTTTAAGAGGTAGCAGATAATACGTAATACAAAGGTACATTGTTGGTTAGGAGCAAAAATGCCAGTAAACAGGCTGTCAGTCCGAGGCCTATTGCTAGACATGGACATACATAGCGTATTTTTACAATCTTAACAAGTCATAGTTTCACGATGTTTTAGAACTACACAACTGAAGTATTTGTAACATTTTGCAATAATGCCAACCACAGTTAAGTTGCAACTAATACGTAACAAAAGGTATATTGTTGAAGGAGCGGAAATGCCAGTAAACCGGCTGTCGGTCCGAGGCCTGCTGCCAGACACGGACTATTACATGACGTACGACGGCTCCACTACGGCGCCCGCCTGCTACGAGACCGTCACGTGGATTATTATCAACAAGCCCATTTATATCACTAAACAACAGGTACGTTGCTTTTCAACTGGAAATATTTAAGCATATTTACCCAAACATACGGCTGACTTTGGTTATAATTATATACTAACAAATCACACATCATACTAATAGAAACAGAGTGACATAATTATTCTAAATACAATTTTTGACGACCTCCGTGGCGCAGTGGTATGCGCGGTGGATTTATGAGACGGAGGTCCTGGGTTCAATTCCCGGCGGGGCAGATTGAGATTTTTCTTAATTTGTCTTGGTCTGGCTGGCGGGAGGCTTTCGCCGTGGCTAGTTACCACCCTACCGACAAAGACGTACCGCCAAGCGATTAAGCGTTCCGGTGCGATGTCGTGTAAAAACCGAAAGGGGTGTGGATTTCGTCCTACTCCTAACAAGTTAGCCCGCTTCCATCTTAGATTGTATCGTCACTTAACATCAGGTGTGATAGCAGTCAAGGGCCAACTTGTAGTTGATAAAAAAAAATACATAAGAGAAACTTAATATGATGCTACTGACGTTTATGTTTACTGCTACAAAGTCAATTTGAAGCATCGGATTTGCATCTATCTTTCTCTATATCTATGTTTCTTTTCATAATTAGAATCTTAGTTTATTCCAAGTAGGTAAGTTTAGTTCATACTAGAATAAGTCCGCGGTTTCACCCGTGTAGTTCTCGTTCCCGTGGGAATTTCGGGAAATAAAGTTTCATCAAAATCCATTTAGTAGATTTGCAATTGAAAGAGTAAAATCCGTACATACTAACTTCCGTCTACACGAGTATAACACTAGTAAGGATTTACAGGCATTTTAGGAACGTCATGTTATTTGTGTCTCTATAAACTCTAACTTACTTTCATAGCGACTCTGCCAATGACACGGAATTTTGTAGCTAGTGTTCAAACTAATATTACCCGAGTGTTAGATTTCATTTGTTCAAATATTGGTTTTTAGGTGTTGGTGAGTGGTTAGTTAAAATTCCTGCGATTAAGATATCACTAGAGGACGAACGCGTTTTAACCCACGTAGCTCTCGTTCCTGTAAGAACTTTGGGATAAAATATGGCCTATGTGTTATTCTGATATGTAAGCTATATTACTTTCAATGTATCAAAAACCTTCAAGGTTTTGACCATTCGGAACGAAAATGTAAAAAAAAATGGTCAAAATACCTAGAAGGTTTTTGATACTTTGAAATTAGTATCGCGGAACGCTTTGGGAACCATTCATATATAATAGCTATATTACTGTAAAGTTGACGACCTCCATGGCGCAGTGGTATGCGCGGTGAATTTTTAAGACGGATATCCTGGGTTCGATTCCCGGCGGGGCAAATTCAGATTTTTCTTAATTTGTCTTGGTCTGGCTGGTGGGAGGCTTTCGCCATGGCTAGTTACCACCCTACCGACAAAGACGTACCGTACGTAATAAAAAAAAAAGTTTTACTAAAATCCATTCTGCAGTTTTTACGTGAAAGACTAACAAACATTCATCTATCCATACATACTAATGCCTTTATAGTATAGTAAGGATTAGTCAGTGAGTCAATGCGTGGATTAAAAACGCACAGAAAGTTTTGTAAAGGTAGGTTCACATACGCATACCTACATATTTATACGCGATACTTGAAAGCGGTAACTCAAATTTAAACTCGACGTTGCTACGTTTATACGAGCTGGTACTTGTAAATCAAACTGAAAACCTGTTCAGTGTTCATGTTTGCATACATCTGGTATAACGGTAATAATATTCATAAGCAAGACCCCACGCTGTTAGTCGCAGTTAATATGAAATTAAGAATAGTTCGCCATTTTATACTAAGTTTTGTAAATGTAATTAACATAAATAATTTCATGTTAAATACTTATTGTGATTAGTTTAAATACAATTTAGGTGTGGTACATAATGCATTCAAAAACATTTTTTCTTGTCAAAATGTAGTTCGTAGTATTTTTTTAAGCGCGCAAACGAACATGCAGGTCACCTGATGTTAAGTGATTACCGCCGCATTTGCATCACCAGAGGCTATGCTAATGTGTTGTCCAGAAGGAAATAGTATATCAATTACAAGACAAAACTATTGCTATTGTATTGTTATCGATGTTGGTGCTGAATTCCGAACAAATTAATTCGTGTAATACTTTAAGTAGGTGGTAGTTAAAGCATCTTCCTTTACGCTCGCTTGTACAGTCCTGACGTCACTTGAGTATTGTCGTCATCTTTGCATCTATCCTTCATCATCATCATCGACCTGCATCCGTTCACAGCTGAACATAGGCCTTTCCGAGAGCGCGCCGCCCCACACGATCCTCTGCCTTCCACATCCAGCCACTTCCCACTACCTTTTTGAGGTCGTCGGACCATCGGGCTGGAGGGTGTCGTACACTGCGCTTTGGTCTCCACTCCAGAACACGCCGGCCCCAGCGACTGTCTGTTCTGCGACTTATATGGCCTGTCCACTGCCACTTTAACGTGCTTATCCTTTGAGCTATGTCCACTACTTTAGTTCCCCTATGCTTATCTAGAGTTTTTACGCAACATTAACGTAGTTAAGGACGGAAAGACGGTAATGACAGTTTGCTAATAAACGATAACTAATTTGTTTATAAAAAGTCTTAAAATAAACATAAGCCAACGTGATTCCTGCCCGGTTGACTATCACTATACCCATTCCTGTTTATGATTCTTAAAACAGATTCAAACAAGTAAAGAATAGGCATGCCGACCTATTGATCATAGAAATAAAAAGCTCTTTAAATAAAAATATAATTATAATATTACAATTCTTAGTTCTATGAATTGTAATTTTAGTTATTATTACAATTCAACCTAATATTCAAACTAATACACCAAAGATAGCGCATCTAAAGTCCGCGGCCACGACCGAGTCTCAAAGCTAACGTTACAAGATTTAAATTTGTCCTCACGCTTCCAGAACAACTGAAATCCCTCGCCTCTAGACAACAACTCCACCGTTAATTATGTATAAAAAAGTACCGTTGTGTTCTGTTATTATAACAATTATAATATTACAATTCAACTGATAAACCCCAGTGACGACACATCCAGCGCACTACGCGTCCGCGGCCGCGGCCGAGGCTCGAGGCCAACGTAATAACATTTTCATTTGTGCTCACGCTACAATAAACAACTCACGTCCCTCGCCTCTAGACAAAGACTCCGCCGTGAATTATGTACGTGTTAAAAGTAAACTGAAAGTGCCGTTGTATGCTGTTATTATAAATCATTGTTTATGTTTTCCGTTTGTTAGTGGGGAAATTAAGTGCTAGTGGAAACTGCTGGCAATCTTGCGGGTGGTTCGAACACGTCGCGGTCTACAACTTTATCACTTGCATTTTCGTAACCAATTTCCGTATGTAACTACGCTACAGCTAATGGTTCATTTTCACTGGTAGTACGGAACTCACAAATACACGCTGCTTGCGGATGTCAACGAATAAGAAAAACGGTTCCCACATACTGGTCCTATTACGGTACATTGATGGGTATATTTTGGCGCTAAATAACCTGTTGTTATTTCGGCTCTAAATAGCTAGTTATGAGTCTGGCAAACATATACAAAAAGAATATTTACAACATACAACAGAATTTTACAATAAACGAGCTCCTCCGCTTTATAATATTAGATATATACGCTTCGCAATGTATGTAGGCATTTATCCAGTCAAATAAAAATAACAAAACTTCCGTGTTTTTGCTTTGATAGAAAAAGCCGTGAAAGTTAATAAAGCCATAAAGGAAACGTACGAGTCATTTTCGGCAATCCACAATTCTTAGCTTCGAAGCGATGTCTATAATCACAATCAAACGGTTTAATACGGCGTAAACTGCGATGGAATGAGATACCGCCGCTCGCGTGCTCCGGGACCGTTAATCCCACCTGGCGGGCTATACCAACACTACACCTCCACTAGTCTCTACCTACCCATAGCACTAAGAAATTTCAATTCAACACAAGGCGTTTGTTTCTGCGCTGAACATAAAAGTGTAGCATAAATTTTGTTGTTCACTATAACAATTTGAGCGCAGATTTAAGTTTCAGCTTATTCTATTACTTAGGTTTGGATGGACCAAGTAGGCCTTTTACCGACTACGAATCCCAACTGGCTGGAGCCTATTCACTACACCTAAAAAATTTCAATTCAGCATAAGGTTTTTGTTTGTGGAGTAAAATGTTTCAATTTAGAAACTTGTAAATATCATTTTTGAAATGGAATTGAATTTATTATTTTCAACTTATGCGTGGATTTAAGTTATGGTTTAATTACATTAACAAGCGCATAATTTTGACTAGGTACCCGTCCCAAACTCTGCTTTTCTGATTCTTATAATAGGCAATCTTATATCTTCTAGGCAAGTTTGCACTATTAAACCGCCTTTTTACTTTTTTAATACTTAGTACACTATGTAGCATAAAATTTAAAAACAACTTTTTCGAAAGATTAGGTTTTTTTAAATAATAAAACCCACATGAAATCCAGTTCCATGTCGATAATCATTACTAATATTATAAAGGCAAAAGTATGGATGGATATTTGTTACTCTTTCACACAAAAACTACCTGATGGATTTTGATGAGACTTCACAGTAATATAGCTTCTTCATCATCATCGTTACCAGCCTGTAGACGTCCATTGTTGGACATAGGGCTTTTTAGGGCCTATGTCCAACATAGGCCTTTTTTTTAAAAAAAAAGGCCTAATATAGCTTACATATCATAAAATCACAAAGACCAAATTTTATAAAGAAATTCCTACAGATACTAGAACTGCAGGAGTGAAAACGCGGGCGTCCTCTAGTATAACATGATGTGTGAGAAAATTGTTGTCTGTTTAGAAATTTTGAAATATAGGTTATTTGACGACCTCCGTGGCGCAGTGGTATTCGCGGTGGATTCATACGACGGAGGTCCCGGGTTCGATTCCCGGCGGGGCAGATTGAGATTTTTCTTAATTTGTCTTGGTCTGGTTGGTGGGAGGCTTTCGCCGTGGTTAGTTACCACCCTACCGACAAAGACGTACCGCCAAGTGACTTAGCGTTCCGGTACGATGTTGTGTAGAAACCGAAAGGGGTGTGGATTTTCGTCCTACTCCTAACAAGTTAGCCCACTTCCATCTTAGATTGCATCATCACTTAACATCAGTTGTGGTAGCAGTCAAGGGCCAACTTGTAATCGATAAAAAAAAAATCGGTAAACATTTCCCAAAACAAGCTTTTCTATCATAAAATTTTTGGAAGTGGCATTAAGTTGTCGTCTTATTTAGTCAAAATATTCTACAATAAATTCACAAATTTGATGAAAAAGAAATTACCTCTACACAATAATCGTAACAAAAAGGTCATAAGTAATTTCATTACCGGAATTTATTTAAGTAAAATAGATTCCAGTTAGTTTCAACCTCTTTTATTCACTCTACACAAAGGCTTTGTAATAACAGTATTAAGTAATTCCATTATTCTATCCTTGCTGCTTTAAAACTCGTGATATAAAAAACTTATTCCTTGTTATAGAAATATTTTCATAGTTGCACACTTAAACAATTAATTATTACATTACTATATCCTCGCAACTTTAATATTATATTTAATTATATTTTATATTAACTCACGATGTAAAAATCTTAATCTACGTGTGAGAATTTTTTTTGTTACAACTGGACACTCACAATTTCACCCGCGTTTCAGTACGAGTGGAAATATTAGTATTTATACAAATTAGCCTATGTCACTCGTAATAGCTTAGGCTATCATTTACAAAAATATTTATTCAATGCGATTTTTAATTTTCGAGATAAGCCAGGACAAACAAATCAAAATTTTTATATATACGTATGTCAGTATTGTATATACGTTCATATACATTTTGTAAAATACTGTTAATTTGAAATTACAAACAGACATTTTAATTTTATTTATTTATATAGATATACGTTACTAAATGGCTCCGAATGCGTTAGAAATTTGAAAAGTTAGCCACCGTGGGGTTAATTAAATTTATTTACAACTTTAGTTGCACGCCCTAAGGCGATTGATGCAGGGGGATGCGAGGCACCCGAAGGCACCGCTCGGAAACAACTTCCGACCTCCACAGCCTCTCCACCACCGCGCCGTGCGGACTAACATTGACTTTGACTTGAGCAAGGTATATTATTATTGCATGTTATGTTGTATAATCTCGTATATCCCCTCTCGTTAAAGGGGGGATGCCTGGACCTATAGGCTGATACTAATGATAATTATTGTATTTATATTATAAATGTATATTCTACAACAATATTACAATTAAAAAAAAAATAATTCAAAATCTTTATCTTGTACATTTTCATTGTAGATATTCTAAAATTTCCTATGTGTACAACCTCGTATGTGCTGAAATTTATCACGATCGAGTTAGCAGTTTTAGCGTAATATATGTAAATGAATTTTTTTGTAATACAATATTTTTATTTCAGTATCCAGGCAAAACTTGCCCCAGTATGCACCGTGACATGCATTATAAGGGTACGTTACGAATTATTTAAAAACTTTATAATTACACTATTGTTATCATTGTTGGAGATTAGTTTTCGAAATTATATAAATAGTCTAGGTTTGACAATCTATTCCTAAATATGAAGTCGATTGATATACGTCACACGTAAGGTTCTATTTCTTTTTTCCAAACAAATCAAATGTATAGTACTTGTTGAGCTTATAGTGATTGTACAAACATCATCCCTGAAAATAAACATCCGTAAATACTATGTATTCAAAGTGAATAAATATTATGACCTTATTAATGAACTAACTAAAAATGTCTATGTGGTTAGTTTATACGCGGTAGAAGTGGGTGCGAGAGGTATACCAGCGAAGTCTCTCTATAACCTGCTAAAAGACCTTGGCCTTACTAGAAGTGCAGTAAGCTCTATATTAAAACGAGTGTCCAAAGCTGCTCTAGTAGAGTCCTTCCGAATTTGGCTGGGCAGGGAGAATAACTTGAACAGAGGAGGTGAGTGTTGACGCGCGTCACTAAGATTACTCTTTTAAACCTACACCCGTGTCACAAGTCTCAGGCTCTGTTCGGAGTTTTTCTCTCAGCCACGCGATGGAACCGGCACCCGCACGGTGAATCCATGGAATGCTAAGATATTCGTCTCTCTCTCTTTAGCTAACTTTTCATACATTTTTTCAGCTAAAACCTGGACACAATATTGAGCAGCTATCATTGAACTTCGGCAGGCATTCATAATTTACTACTATATATTAGCAGTTATATTATAGATGTATAAGTATTTTGTAAATATCTTTTGTACAGTCTTGTTAATAGAGTATTGCTTAACCGGTAAACAGAAAGTGTATTTTAAGTAGGCTAACGTAATTTAAAGCATTTATAACGAAATTGTTCTAGAGCTGAACTATCTATATAAACAGTAGGCTTAGATAACTCTTTGATATATAATAAATATATTCTAATAAAATGTTACTGTTAGTTATAATTTAGGACAAATATTTTCGGATAGATTATTCAAACTGTGTCACGCTGTCAGTTATTAGTACCTTATAGGGTTAGTTTAGAAATAAATTAATTATTAAAATGTATTTAAACGGTTATGTATCCTTTACGAACATAGCACGCATTTTAATAGAAAGCTAATTTAGTATTAGTTAATATGGTCATATCACCTAACATATTAGTATGGCAACTTGATAATTGTTATCATGTCATAGTTAAAATGTGTAATCGTAAATGGATTAATATACATGTACTTAGAATAATATTGATTTAATAAAATTATTGACCCATACGTAACCAACACAAAGAAGATTGAAATTAAATCATATCATTATAAACGAACGAAATTTAAATGTATGTAAATGGGTTTGAAAATTTATTAAATAAATTTATTTACATATACTATATAATATTGCTGTGAAGCATAATTACAGCTTTAATAACGTATTTAGAATTTAATATGTAAAATTTAACGTCATAGCCAATATAATGACTTTAATTTTGCTTCTGAAAATGTAGATATCTATGTTTTGTTTAATTAAATTGTACTTCATGAAGCGTTTCTTTATTGAACTTAAATTGAGTCTCCTTCCCCTTAAATTAAGTAAATGTTCGAAAAATTATGATGGCAATGGTAGGCCATTACGGTTTCATTCGGGGACTTTTGTGAAGTCATAATATGCCGAGATCCCACTGCTCGATTCTGCAGGATTTTTGATAAAATTAATTTAAAATGAATTTTGAGGAAGTATGCAATAGATTAGTGATAGGTTGCTTATTTTTAAATATTATGTGATTAATTTTGTGATGTTAAAGTTGATTTAATAATTTTTACGTCATTTCAAAGGAAATTAAGCGAAGAATAATAATGTTTTACCTAACGTTGCGGCAGCTGGAAACCATTTTTTTAATTCTTTACATCATTTCCTTTAAAATGGCATAAAATTGATTTAAGCAAACAGGTAATTGCAATTTATATTGGCAATTTATTTTTCCAAAAATAATTACATGACGTTGCGGTATATTTTGATAGGCAACCTAATAGGCTAATTCATTGTATACTTCCTCAACATTTGTGTAAAATTAGTTTTATCAATAATACAGATACTTGCAAAATCGAGCAGTGGGCTCTTAGACCACAAAGTTTGCGATCGCAAGTTTAAAATATACGCCTATACGTTTTTTTCAGCGGCAATGGCGCGGAACCGTCTGTTTTAGTGTGCTTCCACGCCGGTGTTTGAATAAAAAGCTCATTTGAATTCTATGTGAATCGAAATTGGCTCTCCTTTTCGCTGTAGTAACTTAATTTAATCGAGTTCCATCACAAAGTCCTTTGGGTTAGATGCTCGAGAATTAGGTAGGCATTACTTAGGTAACACAATGATATTACGTTGGCGTTTTGAATTTCATAACCCTTTGTTTTGCAATTAAGGAAAAAATAACAATTTTTGTTATTTGATTACAGATTGGCCCTTGACTGCTATCACACCTGATGTTAAGTGATGATGCAGTCTAAGATGGAAGCGGACTAACTTGTTTGGAGCAGGATGAAATCCACACTTCTATCGGTTTCTAGACGACATCGTACCGGAACGCTAAATCGCTTCACATTACGTCTTTGTCAGTAGGGTGGTAACTAGCCACGGCGAAACCTCCCACCAGTCAGATCAAGACAAATTAAGAAAAATCTCAATCTGACCGACCGGGAATCGAACCCAGGACCTCCGTCTTATAAATCCACTGCACATACCACTGTGCCACGGAGGTCTCAAAATTGTGGAAACAAATTAGAAGAAGATATAAATAGACACATTTCTGGCGGTAAATTTAGTATTTTTAATCATGGAACAGTGGAAATAATTGAAAATGAAGAATTGGTGAATTTAGCGAATATTCAAGAATGCAAAAAGGAATTTAGGTGTTACCGATATTGATGAGGTTGTTTTATGTTTAAAGCAAGCAAAGCAAGTCTTCGTTTCAAACGTAAAGATAAAGGTATTTAAAGATGAATTCACGCGAATCGATGACATGTAATTTAAAAAAAACCAATCATTATTATAAAAGAAATACGTAGCATTTCAAAAAGTAAATTAAGTAATAGACATAATAACATAGAAGCCATACGGCCGCAATAACTACTAATAAAGACATATTAATCGCTCGCCGACGGAACGCGAGGCTACGGTTATTGGAAAACTTTCCATTTGACCTACCATAATTGACTTACACAAATTGAGTTCATTAAAAACAATCTTGTCTACGCCAATTTACACTTTATTACGTGCTTTTTAGAGCGAGACCTTTATCTTGGTCAGGCTTTCGTCATTTTATCAAAGCTGAAAAGCTGGTTTGCTCTTTTACTAGACGGTGCAGTATAAATGTAGAAAATTTTAAATTTATTTATTGCTATTTGGTAGCAAAACTTCTATACCTTTTTTTACAAAAAAATATGCACAGTGGAGAGTATTATTTAGTTTTAGTATTGAAGACCTCCGAGGCGCAGTTGTATGCGCGGTGGATTTATAAGACGGAGGTCCTGGGTTCGATTCCCGGCGGGTCAGATAAGATTTTTCTTAATTTGTCTTGGTCTAGCTGGTGGGAGGCTTTCGCCGTGGCTATTTACCACCCTACCGACAAAGACGTCCCGCCAAGCGATTTAGCGTTCCGGTACGATGTCGTGTAGAAACCGATAGGGGTGTGGATTTCATCCTACTCCTAACAAGTTAGGAGTAGGATGAAATCGCTTCCGTCTTAGATAGCATCATCACTTAACATCAGGTGTGATAGCAGTCAAGGGCCAACTTGTAGTCGATAAAAAAAATATTTTAAATTAAAGTTTATAATATGGAGAAAGAGAGTCGGAATCTTTTTTATAATAATATTTGACGGCAAAGCAGATATATTAGCAGTTGTTCCCCAATACATATAGACAAAGCAACATTTCACAGGACAATGATTACGTCCTGCAATATGCCACCCTTAACTATGTCCCCTTTGTCCATTACCTTAAGGCGTAGATGTTAAGCCTAATGTGCCTGTAAATGCACCAAAAGCCGTACCTTAAAAAAGAATAGAGTAATGCTGCTTTGAAAATTATTATAATGTCAAGACCACCGCCTAACGTTTAATTCACCTAAGTACCTACACAGTTTGTATCGAAAGAAATGCTACTACATATGAAATATGCTAAATTAAAATTATGTACTATAGTTTATTGATGATAATCTACTCTACACCAGATCGTCGTAATGGAAATTCAAAAGCTCTCATCATTCATTAAAAATATCTCTATTATGCCCAGCAAATTCACAAGTGATTCAAAAAGCCCTTGAAATCAAACACTCAAATCTGAAACACTCATTGGTTCCAATACCTTCTACAAATCCCTGAACCGTACGTTATTATCAAATAAAATATTTTTTGTCAAACCAATTCACGTATCATCACAGTCCCGAGAGTGAGGGTGTTTACAAACACCGCTTAACACTTCACGAGCGTGTCGAGTGCGCACTCAAAATGAGTGTAAGCTCTACTACACTCTACAGCTCTGAGTTTATTTGCTTTATTTTATTGAGTGACGAAGATTTTGACGTTCACTTTGCTCCTTGTGTTATCTTTTTATGTATATTAACAAATATTAGCTCTATTTTTTTTTTAATAATAGGAAAGTTCGACTCAATTATACGTAATTCATGTCATTCATAGTCAAATATCTGGAAAGGGGTGTGGATTTTCGTCCCACTCCTAACAAGTTAGCCCGCTTCCATCTTAGACTGCATCATCACTTAACATCAGCTGTGATAGCAGTCAAGGGCCAACTTGTAGTCGATAAAAAAAAAACAAGGTGTAGATAATATGATAAATGTGTGACCATCATAGGTTCTTATACCAAAACAATAATCCCCTTCTCTTTATAAGAGGCTGTGTCCAGTCATAGGACAACAGTTCATCTAATGATATGTAACTTACGATATACTTTTATTTACATAAGCATATACTAAAACTTTGTAATATATTTCAATATGAATGTTCTTTCACCACAAGGAAAGTTATTCAGCAACTTTAAAAAATCATTTTCATAAGTTAACGAAAGTTTTCGGTGGCAACCGGCGAAAGAAGTTTTTACCTCAACTAACTCTTTATTTGTATGGCTGATCCCGGAGGAAAGAAGTTAAAAACAGCTTTCACCGGCCGACGCGTTTGAATAAGTTTTACACAAGTTTTATTGGAGTTGTAACATCGGGTCGGTTTGATATATACACTTCGGCGTCCGTACTGCCGTGGTCGAACTTGGTGCATCGTAAATTATTCAACCCCTCACTATAGGTAGTTTCGGTTGTCGTATCCAGCTGTTCGTCGACATTGTGATTTTTGGTGTCCCGCAGGTCGCTGCCCCGCTGTATCGGGGTATATTGTTCTAGTTACATCGTATGTGCAAATATCGAACAAACCGAGCTGAAGTACGAGTATATCATGTTGGATCATGATTATGTTAAATTGCCTCGTTTGACTAGTGGTTAGTCTATGTGGCATCGGATCGGATCTTGAGATAAATATTGAGCATTTCTTTCTTGTTTTTTAATAAAAAGAGTTGTCCCGAACGAATTGAAAAAAGCTTTATAAAGTCTATGGAATCTCGGAAAACACTGATATGTAGAAGTAAGTCTTCATCACCGTGAGCAATAATACATCTTCACAACCATATGCTGCTACGTAGCCGTGGAATCGACGTCAACTTATAAACCAGTGCTACACAAACCCGTAGTAGCTCGTAGCATTCAACACCCCAGTGAAATCTGATTGACGTATATTTGTCACCGGAAAATAACAAGAACCGTAAATTTATAAATTTCCTAGAAAATTTATAAACTTTCGTAGGATTCTAAACAATAGATAAATTGTATTATGTTACGCGCATATTTTCGTAATTTGATAAACTTACCGAACTCACACGTAAAATAATAAGTAAGCAATAACTAAACACCATGTGCGCTCTGATTGGTTGAATAAGTCACGTGATCCTCTTTATGTTTTCTTGTAATATTTTAATTTTGTAACTATGTTGGAAAAAAGCTTTATTTTGGTATGGTATCTAGATTAGACCCATAATAAACGACTTCTCAAGCTGCGGATAATCAAAATTATGAAGATAGTGAGGTAAGTATTAGAAAAATTGTTGATTTACCACAGAGCTATGAAAGTACTATAGTGGCCATGACCAAAATAGTAAGAAGTCGGAATGGACAGAAGAAAAAATTAAAAAGATTATTAAAATGATAGAAAGAAAATAAAGGAAAGATTCGCATTTGAATTTAAGAGCAGAAGAAAAAATTACAAAATGAATTCAAAAACATTGGTAAAGCTTTTACTTACTAGCTTCTTGCTAGCAATTAGGCTCACGAATATTTTGAAATTAAATTTTAAAATCTTTCTTTTTTGGCAGAAGATAAGTTTTTATAATTTATAACTGTTTTTTTAACAAACCTTTCGAATACTATGAACACGATTTATGTTGACTAGCGTTTTATTTGGGTAGAGTGAAATAGGAGTCATTAGCATATTATGTAAATAAGTAACCCTATATTATGGATACCAAAATAGTTTTAAAGCAAAAATATTGTTAGGTAGATAATTCAAACTAATAAATTTATAGTTGGCAAGTCTGATTGTATCTAAGTCTATGAAACAAGTTTTGCCACTGTCAACATTGACCAATCAGAGAACAATGTGTTATTTACCGTATTTTAAAGAAGCGTAAAATTAAAAGCTCTTCTGTGATTGTCATACCGTTTAGAATTGTACGAACAGAGATCCGTTAATTTATAAATTTTACCACGAGACGTCGCAAAATGATAAATTTGCGCGTAAGATTATACAATTTAGTTCTCGTTTAGAATCCTACGAAAGTTCATAAATTTCCTAGAAAATTTATAAACTTGCTGATCTTATCATCTTCCGGTGACATATTCATAGCAAATATTTTAGTTCTGAACACCAGACTTAAGTGTGTGTGTGCTTTTTATGTAATTTTTGCTATTGTCTTTGTAATAATAGCTGGTAAACCAATAAATAAATAGATAAATGACTGTATAATGTACAAAAACAGGGATGTTTGACGAAAAAGAAATTGCAATAGGAAAGCCGTTGTTGCAACATCAATATGGTCTAAAAAAAT
This sequence comes from Mycalesis mineus, assembly GCA_034621355.1. Lineage (NCBI taxonomy): Eukaryota > Metazoa > Arthropoda > Insecta > Lepidoptera > Nymphalidae > Mycalesis > Mycalesis mineus. The sequence continues at coordinate 11,938,605 of CM067886.1, read as the reverse complement.
TGCGTATAAAATAGATAAACAAAGTAGACAATTAAAAAATATTATTTAAGCCACATCTTATAAGCTATATTTCGCTTCCCCTCCACGACAAATAGTCGTAAAAACAGTGTTAGGAGTGACTACGACAATAGTTCGCCGAGCAGAACCAGATCCTCAAACCAAATTAAGCTTACCGGATCTTCACCATACATAAATAAAGCAAAGACCCCTCTAGATCACGTCAAGTCACGTCAGTTTTCAACCAATAAACCAACCAATGATGTCAATCTAACGTATTAAAAAGGTGTTATACACCTTTTTAATACGTCGACGTTAAAAATGTATGCGAACAATATACTAGCATCACCTAGCAGAAGATAAAAATTGTAATTTAAATATTTGGCACTCGAACAATGGTTTTTTTATACTTTTGGCACAGCAACTTGTTTTAGTTCCCACGGTTGCTTGCCGACATGCGAGCCTGAGCTCCATTCGTATCCTGCTGCGAGATTTATTAGTTTTAATTACATCTCTTTGTTCGGCACTCCTTGCAGCGTCTTACAAGATGAGATTAGATGCTTACAAGGCAGTGATTTAGGGTAATGATTAGCTTGTTATTTCAATACTAGTACACTGATTTAACAAACTATTAACTCTAAATTAAAAATTTTACAGTTAGTATTGGTAATCTTTCGAAAATCATTTTATCTAGAAAAACTACTTTTGTGTCAGAAAGGTTTTCCATTATAAATTATAATAGAAAAGAGTTGATATTTTTTGATTTTCTTATCAGATGTTCAACGAAATATATAGCTAAGAACGATTTCGGTTATGACCGTTTTTAAATTAATCTGTTTTTCACCGACGAAAAAATAGCTTTTAACAGAGTAGTCCGATTTTGATAATAATTTTTTTGTTACACCTCCAAGAAATTGAAGAAACTCTTTAAATTTTATAGGCACACTTGATCATTTCAGACAGTCATACAAACACAAGGACACGCACTGAAAGTTTAAACTTATTACACCTTTTTTTAAAATAAGGTTTAAGAAACTATAGTTAATCTTAGAGAAAAAGCAAGCCTACGAAGAGTCAGTTATCAAGAAGTTTCCATGTTTTTATTTTGGACTTAGATATTAAAAACATTTTGACGTCTTCGTCTATTTTGATTTTGGTTACAAATATTATTACTGCATAGAAAAATTTATGACATAAACCTGGAAATGCGGCCCTAAAAATAAAAGCACAAGATAAAACTGAAAATAATATTGAAATATCTATTCACGAGTACAGAACCAACGTAGCCCAAAGCAGTTACAAAAGTCGACAGTCATGTACAGAAAACATGAATTTTATAATATTTTGTATCAAGAAATAGAAGGTTTCTAACAGAATTCATAGCAGTAGCGGTATTCATTAAAATGCGTTGAAAAATGGCACATGCACCGGTGTGTGTACAGATTTCAATAGATTTTTTTGCTACAACTCTGTTATTGTACTGTTTAAAAAGTATTACATTGTATTTATAAATATGCGAAGGCCTTTTTGATCTCTTTTTGAATTTTAATAAAGCTTGCTTTTTCTGAATCAAAAGAAGGTATGAAAAGAAACAAGTGTTACATTGCAATGTTGTAATACCAGACAATGGTTTTCCACTTCAGGTATTTGCTTATACTACCAACTATTATCATAAGAGCTATAGATAATAAACGTATAGGTATATTTTTAACCCCCGACGCAAAAACGACGGGGTGTTATAAGTTTGACGTGTCTGTGTAAATGTATGTGTATGTGTCTGTCTGTGGCATCGTAACTTCCATTCGGATGACCCGATTTTAATGCGGTTTTTTTTGTTTGAAAGGTGTATCCGTCGATTGTTCTTAGCTCTGTTTGGTGGAAATCGGTTCAGATCATCAGGTCGTTTGTTAGGTGTGATAGAAATACTACACGCTCAGTTTGCTTGAAAGCATATGTGTTATCTGACATTTGAAACACTAATGTCTTCTGGAACCACTGAGCTGGTCTGATGATAAGGCTCGAAGGTAGGAGATATAACCATGGTCTACCTTTTTAGTAAACCCATCGAGTTTGGGCTCGTTGAATTTGTCTTGACTGGTTCTTTCTAAACCCTGACTCAAAAACGACGGGGTGTTATAAGTTTGACGTGTCTGTGTAAAAGTATGTTTATGTGTCTGTCTGTAGCATCGTAACTCCCAAACGGATGATCCGATTTTAATGCGGTTTTTTTTTGTTTAAAAGGTATATCAGTCGAGAGTGTTCTAAGCTATGTTTGGTGGAAATCGGTTCAGGTCTTCAAGGTCATCAGGTCGTTTGTTAGGTGTGATAGAAATGTTACACGCTCAGATTGAAAGCATGTGTGTGATCTGACGTTTGAAATACTAATGTCTTCCTGGTCTGATGATAAAGCTCGAAGGTAGCAGACGTAACCCTGGTCTACCTTTTTAGTAAACCCATCGAGTTTGGGCTCGTTGAATTTGTCTTGACTGGTTCTTTTTAAACCCCGACACAAAAACGACGGGGTGTTATAAGTTTGACGCGTCTGTGTAAACGTATGTGTATGTGTCTGTCTGTGGCATCGTAACTTCCAAACGGATGATCCGATTTTAATGCGGTTTTTTTTTGTTTGAAAGGTATATCAGTCGAGAGTGTTCTTAGCTATGTTTGGTGGAAATCGGTTCAGGTCTTCAAGTTCATCAGGTCGTTTGTTAGGTGTGATAGAAATGTTACACGCTCAGATTGCTTGAAAGCATGTGTGTGATCTGACATTTGAAACACTAATGTCTTCTGGAACCACTGAGCTGGTCTGATGATAAGGCTCGAAGGTAGGAGACGTAACCCTGGTCTACCTTTTTAGTAAACCCATCGAGTTTGGGTTGAATTTGTCTTGACTGGTTCTTTTTATGTTTCTAATTTGGGTCGGGAGGTTTTAAATTTTTTTATTATTATTTCACCATCACAACCGATCGATATCAGCATCTTGTAGGACTTCTGAACACTACGGTCTAGAGCCACTTGCGACATACGGAGGGTCAACCAACACTGCGCTTTATGACGGGTTATGACTCAGGGACCAGACCAGCTTTCAGCAGCCTAACTCCCATCAACCACGAACATTGGCACTTCAACTTGACGATTCGTTAAGCTATAGGTAACTTTGGTTTTTCTGCAGATCTCCTGACTTTTGATTCAATCATGCACACATATACCTACATTTTTGATTCGGTCCAAGCATAATTCGCATAATCTCGAGAAGTTAATAAGCCTTCGTACGAGGCTTAGCTACTTAGTTACTAAATCATCGCCCCAATCTTTACTATTTTTAAGGTCCTGTGTATATAAAGTGTTTTTTTTTAATTCCAACTTTGCTAATGTTCGTAAAAAAGTATCTAATTATCGCCATAGGCGTTATATTACTGTTCTGCGCTAAACACAACACCTCAATCGGTATTCAACGTGAGTTTGAAGGCTTCATTAAAATGCGTCGAACAATACGTTTCCCCCAGGGAACGGTTTTAAAACATATATTTTTTATTTATTTAGACCACCGGCAATATTCATGAAAAATATAGACATGAATATAAAAATTGTATTAATCCATTTTGCATACAATCAATTAATTAGAAATAAAGTGTTGACTTTTTTATTTCATTAGATAACCACCATCGTCATAATTGCTTGTATAGTCGCTTAAAGGCTCAACATCCTGCTAAAGTATATAAAGCCTAAACCCACCATGCTACTAAATCTATTGTTAAAAGTAATTCACATCTATTATGAGAATACTTCTTAAAGTCATAAATAAAAATAAGAGACTTAAAATCTACCCTAACAGACTGCTTTTCAGAAAACACTAACGTTACGATTATACCCACAGCCAGACAAAATTATTACAAACCCTATCATACCGTAGTAGACTTCCTATCATTATTAGCCTATTAAGAGCCCACTACTGGGCCAGACCGCCCTCGATATAGGACAAAGGATAATGAGCTTACGGCTACCACGCTGCTCCAATACGGATTTACGAGCTTAAGGTAAATACTGATAATGTTTGATTCTTTCATTTCATTCGATATATCATTATGTATATCAGATGTTGATTGTAATGACCGGAACTGGTGGCTTGACTAACCAACCAATCGACATTCTGGGTTCGGGCTTTTTCCATAACCTGGCCTAGGATTCGAAATCAGTACCTCGCTTTTCGAAGCCACATATGCAAACGACAGGACCACCGAGGCGAATACGTGTGTATAAAAAAAAATAAAACCGACTTTAAAAACCGACAACGCTGCATGTGTGCCTATTAAGTTTAAAGAGTTCCTTCGATTACCCGGGATTCCATCATCAAGATCTTAACATGATGACTATGGGACCATTTTGGAAGTATACTCTTTGCAATAAAAAAGAATTATCAAAATCAGACTGTTCCGTAAAAAGTTAAGCGTAATCATACATAAACAGAAATTTTACGCGTCGAATTGATAACCTCTATCGTTTTTTCATCGGTTAAAATACATATAAATTAAATAGTTAGTATAGCTAGCTGGTCTGTGTCGACCTGTACTATAAACCACACGAAAGGCGACGCCCGATGCATGTTTTTTGTTATCAATGAGTTACTCGTAGTTTCTAATAAATTTACATATACATTTTGATAAAGTTATTAAAATATTCATCGTGCAAATTGCGCTCGTAACGATATTATTTAGCTTCCATTCTCCTCTCGTATCCGCCTGATCCGCTCAAAAATCTATTCATCTTTAGTGAACCTATGGATTCCTCATGAGATCTCCAAAACTATACATTCCATTATTTAGACATTACGGAGAAGGGATTTCTAGATACTCTAAAGAGAACAATCTACTCAGGTGAAACCGCTGCGACATAGCTACTAGTTAGTACTAACACAACCTACTATGACGCACCGCCGAGCGATCAAGCGTTCCGTTAGGATGTTGTGCCGAAACCGATAGGGGTATGGATTTCATTCCATTCCTAACAAGTTAGCCCGCTTCCATCTTAGATTGCATCTTCACTTAGCAGGTGTGATTGCAGTCAAGGGCTAGTTTGTAATGAATAAAAGAACACCAGCACGTTTATTTTGTCCTTTACTACTACATTCAAAGCCAAATCGTCATCCAAAAATAGCATAGCCATATCTTATTCTAAACTGTTTTACTTCAAATTTTTCATATCAAGATGAGAGATCACTTGAAGAATGCAACGGGCAAAATGTTCGCTCGAGTTCCGACGGAGTTCATCCTAAAGGCACTCCGAGTGAAAGGACACGAGCCGTAAAATAGGATTTCATGCATGTGTTGACCTTTGGGACAAAACGTCTGAGTGTACGGCTGTTAGAGCAAGATCTCTACCGATAACACTCTTCATTCATAAACTTTAATTATATTAAAATTTAAAGTATCGCGAGTATTTTTCTTAAAAAAAATTAAAAATTGATACAGCTGAAACTCTCGTCTCTATTGTTGGAGTATGCCTGGCTAGTGGTAAACCCATACGGGGTCTTTAGTCATGAACAAGCGAGCTATGACGTGACGTAGGTTTCAGTCGTTAATTATTATTTTTAATACCTTTATTTATATTAAGTCACTACTTTAATATTAAATCAATCATAGAATATACTTAACACATATTGTTTTGCCCAGTCCCCTTCCCGACGGAAAAAGGACTCACCGGCCGATGGCGGTACGCCTATGACCGGTTCGCCTAAAAAAGGGGCCTACGAGATGGTGCTTGAGGGTCAAGTGGTAACTCAAACTAAAAACTAAGTGTAATGTGTTTGTGTAATGCTTGTTGTGGAGGTCTGTATCACCGAGTCAAACTCCTTCAATCACATCACAAATTCAAAAAGTCAAATTTTAACACGTCGCATGTAATACGTCACGCGAGACAAAATGCGACCGCAAAAACACTTGATACGCTCAAAACGCTAAACCGTTTGGTACCAGACAATTATGTTTCGCACTACGATTTACGTCACTCACAAGGATAATAGCTCAAAACGCTACTGCAATTTCATCTCGTGTAACCAGCAAAAACAATGCGCAAACGCTGCAACGATAAGCGTCGAACTCGATTAGTGACGACATTTCCGCGGGCAGCCGAACCGGCGAGGCACGCCGCCCCGCGCGCGCCCTCGTCCCCCGGCGTTACTTTTGCGCCGGGAATTATTCAACTACCCGCCTAGCGCGAACACATATTCTATGATTCATCATCATTGTAAGACTATATTTTTACCTGTCTACTTGAGATAAAGGCCTCCCCTCATGTAAGGATATAGTGAGTGTTGGGAGGCTTCAGCCGTGGCTAGTTACCATCCTACCGCGATTTAGCTTTCCGGTCCTATGTAGTGTAGATATACACATGAGGATTCTTATCTTACTCGTACAAGTTAGTTAGTTAGATCATCAGATGAGATTGCAGTCAAGGGTTAACTTGTAATGGACAAATAAGATCACTATCAGGTGTTAATAATTGTGATCGAAACCAATTACGTATTGAAAAATTTCATTAATATGTAAATTCATCAAATATTTTTAAAGGATTATTAACTATATCTTTAAAATGACCAATTATCTACGACTCTATAGTCGTCTAGACTATTCTAGCGGTCGGAATTCGAACTGCTGACCTCTCAGTGTTTAGTCCGGCCCCTTAACTGTTTAGCTCTTAAGCCTTAAATATTTCCCAATATTAGGTAGGTATTAAACGAACAGGGATTTTTAAACGAAAGCTTTAAAGGTAACAACAGGTTAACATTTACGAGTATAAGAAAAAGAGAATCATACTTAACATAATTGCGCACTACTCAAGTTAAAACATGCTTAACAGTTTACTCTTGAAATACTTTGCTGAAACCGACCAATAAAATGTAACGCTCTGCAATATTACAGCATTTTATAAGCCGTTTTATTGGGTACTTGCGTTGAAAAATACAAATGTCTTAAGCAGCATTCGAGCATTCTCCTATACGTTAATAGCAGGAACCTTGCAAGAACGTTATCACTACGTATTGAACGGAAGATTTCATTACGCGTAGTGGCCGGTATCGTCTTTATAGTGTCATAAACGACGAAATAGTATTAAAGGGGAACATAAAAACACGAACTATGACATTGCATTCCTGTCTTAACGCTTATACAACGGTGAACTTTCATTTTAGCATGCTATACGGAGGACGGGGCGTCTCTTTGTGTTTTGCAAGGCAAATTATAATGTTATACACAAAATATTAGACGAGCGCTTTTATAAGAATTTTTAATTTCTTTCACATATAATCTGCAGGTATAATCTACAGATTATTATTTATTTGTACGGGAATATTATCATATTAAAGCTAATTTCACATAACGTAAAATTAGATTTCATTAGATTTAACTATAACATTAATACTTAATTATGTGATGGATTATTATTTAAGTTTTCATTTATTATACTTAAATGTATTAAAAAAAACTAATAAATAAAAGTAAAACTGTCTCTACATAGCTAAACACGATATATATATTTATAAGTTTTTTTAGATTTCCTGTGAAGAAAGAGTTAGATAATCTGATGAACATTACATTTTTTACAGATGTAAGTATTCAGGAAGCTTGGATCAGGTTTGATTCAGGCGACAGACATTTTAGAAACGGTGCAAACCGTCCTTCTTTTTTGGAATAGAGTAAAAAGATGAACATAACTATGGGAGCCTAAAAGCAATTTAGCGATGGAATCTCATATAAGTTAGCAAGCTGATGAAGCTCTGCCAAAATTGCTAATGACCGCGAAAACGGCGTGCGGCCGCGCGGTCGCGACCGGATCGCGCCAAAAACCAATTTACTACTAACAACAACATTATTATATCGCCCGCTTATTAACTTCATATTTTGATACCACTTGTGATATAAAACCTCAATTTTATAATTTAAAAAATCCACAAATTTACTCTTCAAATAATGAGGAAATATATCATTTAGTTTGAAAGTAAAACTTAATTCAAACATTCAAGCGGAGTCAAGGTTCGATTAACACCCAAACTGGTGAAAATTTTCCAATCAGTCTCAGTAAATTGGAAAAGTTTTATATGCGTTCAAACGTCCAGGTACCCCTTATCGCCTTCCGACTTTTTCTAACTGCTCCTAAAATTGTAATTAGATAATTGTTAAATCCCCTCTCGTATAAGGAACAAGGTATGCCCCGGTAGTGAGTTGTTAAAATAAACTGGCAATAATTAACGAATTGTTAAACTTAAATTATCATAAATATTGTAAAGCAGAGAATCTATCTAGTAGTATGTAGTGCTATAAAATGTTTTACTTATTAAAATCGTTTTAAGATTATTAGATGAATCTATTAATTCACCGATTCAGTATTTACTGGATCAGTACCGATTTGCCTCGTAGTTATTGTTATTTTGTTAAGGTTAACTAGCTCAGGATTTCAATACATAGGCAAAATAAAGACATTATTGTAGTAGAAGAAAAAAGTTTCATTTTGTTTGAGTTGGATTTTTTTTTATCATTTATATTTACAATTTTTTTTTAATTTTTAACAATGCTTATAAAAAATTATCATTAATAATCTGCCTTAGTAGGTACAAGCATACATACATAAATACATACATACATACATACATACAGAGATTACATTCTTATATTTATCTGCCTTAGTATTATTTTATAACAACACAACTTGTTATTTTGTTGTTACAAAATAAAAAACACTTACTCGTTCATAGCGGGACTTCTGCATTCAAAGAAAGAAATAATATAATCACAATTTCATAAAAATAAAAATAAGTAATAATATGTTTTATTCTTTCCCATTTATATCGAATTCAAATTTAATTAACAAAATATTAAATAATATTTTGTATTCAGTGTCTAGAGCTTCAAGCAGGATTATGTTTGAGGTACGACGTGCAGACACAAGATAAATTTGTGCGAGCCTTAAAAGGCTTATAGGTTCTAGTTCTATAAGCGTTTTAAGGCTTATTGTGTTCGAATGGCGGAGTTTGTCTGCTTGCTTTTATAACTTAGAAACGTATTATTTAGTTGACATTTATTTTGTCATCTTAATATAAGCTTAGATATTATTAATATTATTTTTATGTGAACAATAGTAAGAACTAAACAAAATGTATATGAAGATTAATCAGAAAAAATACATAAAAGAAAAATTTCGCATTCTATCATATGAGACAGAAAGTACGAGTGTATTTGCAACGGGACTTCAATTAGGTTGAACATGATCATATAATTTTTTATTTCCTTTCATTCACTTACAATTTTTTTTCCTTTGCAGGTTTCCAGTATATAAATATGCTAAATGAATACACCCAGGTATTGCGGTCTTATAAAAGACATCAGTTTTAAGACTATAAAAATATTATAAGAGGACGTTTCAGAGCTTTTAATCATAAAACAGGCGTTAATATATTTAATTATACGATTAGACCATGTTGTAATTAAATTACAGTGTGTATGAATACAAATAAATTCGACGGCCAAAAGTGTGCAGTGATCCTGTGAAAAAAAATGTGTGATAAGCATGGATGTTTTCCAAAGTCTGAATGTTTTTCTAACATTTAAAATATTAATTAGCTATCATAGTATGTACCAATAACACAAGCTATCTACACTTACTATGGCGCTTTATAGTGATGTGTGTAATTTTCCTGTCATTTTGACGTGATAACGTCTTATAATTCGATAGAGCCGGCTGCACGCACGAAAAAACATGACTCATGCGGCATTGTCATGTAAGGCTTGAAGTGCAAGCGAGAGCGCGGAACGAGCGACAAAGAAGCACAATCGGCCTTTGCGTTCGGCAGCGTTCGACATCCGTCTATTAAATATAATTATTAAATATAATAATTTTAAATTAAAAATTAACATATTTATTATAAATTTAAAATATAAATTTATAAAAACAAAATCAATTATTTTATTGATTTAAATTAATATTTATAAATATATACTTAAATTAAAAATTTTAATAACCAATTAAATGCTACCATTCCATCAGTATTATCTTATTTTCGTTGTCACGTTCAACTATCGTCAGTAAACCGACTTTACAGACAACCATTTTTTTTATTAAACATATTATGTTAATTAAATATCACAGGATAATTATACATTAAAATCTATTATATTTCTTAATTATGTATTTTTAAACATAGAAACTATTTCAAAAGATCCACTTGTAGTTCTTGCAGGAATTTTATCAGTAGATTTAATGGTCCAAACGTTTCAAAATGCTTGTAAAGTAAATTATTTATTCACTAGCTTTTGCCCGCGACTTCGTCCGCGTGGAATTAGTTATTACGGTAGCCTAATTTTTCTAAGCTTTGAATGTCATATTTATTAATATCTAATCAACTGCCTAAGAAATAGGTCTTAAGCTTTCAAAATGACGATACTTTCATACAACATTTCATCCCCCCTTTAACCCCTTACAACCCTTTTTTCGCAATCAAAAGTAGCCTATGTCCTTTTTCAGGCTCAAATTTCATTTAAATCGGTTCAGTAGTTGTAGAGTGAAAGCAAGACAGACAGACAGACAGACAGACAGAGTTACTTTCGCATTTATAATATTAGTTAGGATTACAAGTTAGCCCTTGACTACAATCACATCTGATGGTAAGTGATGATGCCATCTAAATTGGAAGCGGGCTAACTTGTTAAGAGTAGGATGAAATCCACAACCTATTTGGTTCAAATCTACTTAAAATAGGACTTTGAGAATTTTTAATGTGAAATTATAAATTTTCTAAATTAAAAATTCTTTAATTTATAACTTGCAAACATGTTAGACATGTAAACATGACGAATGATGATTACGAGTTGAAAGCTCACAACATTTGAAAACAATATGGGCGTGCAACCATTCGGTAACTCAACGGTTTTTACTGATGATTGTCGAAATTAATTGTTCCGTTGGCAGCCGTGATGTATGACGCAAGGAACGAATCCAAGTAGCGTACAAATTGCGAGCATAAATTATGCCTTAATAATTTCGCGTACGGCCTGCTCTCTCGATCAACGAAGCATGGCGGGCCAGGTGTCGCAGCCATAAATCCGGACTTGTTAAAAATTACAAAACCCTGTCAACGTTTTAGGACTGTATTTATTGACGTCGTAATAATTATTTATTAGCCTATTTTAACGTTCTACTGGAAACTAGGAGGTTCTAATTATTTATTAGCTTATTTTAACGACCTACTGACTAACTAGGAGGTTCTAATTAATACTAACTAATTATTTATTAGCCTATTTTTACAGCTTACCGGTTAACTAGTAGTCTAATGAATACTAACTAAAATGGGTTGGTGAGCTTAGGGTGTTAATGTTTGACTGTAACTATTACTTTCAGATGTTAATGTGATTGAGCGGGACCAAGTAGCTGCTCTCCGAGGAACGTTAGTAACACCACGAACTTTTCGCTTCCAGGCTGAGAAATGTTCCTGATAGAATAGAAAGCACAATATTTCATAGCCCAGCGCAGTACTCGAACCAAGGACCTCGATATTCAAAACCAACAAACAGATGTATCAACGAGACAGTCACAAATGACGGACGTCATATTGCTAAGGGATGTTACATTGGGAAGGGAGAGGAGGGTTATTTAAAGACAAGTTAACGGTTGTTATTGTCTTTGATAGGAAACACTCAACGATCGGAAATTAAAAGAAATATTTTACCGTCTCAAACGCTCACGGACAATTAGATTAGTCAAATATGTTTCGTGATAGAAAATAAAGAAAATTTTAATTTATTGGTAAAATCAACGAACCATTCCTTTTTTTATAGCTAGCCAATTGAAACGTTTCCAGCTCTCTGAATAATTCATCTTTCTTTTGAACAAAGACGAAGTGGGCCGCGCGGCGATTCTTTGATCTTTTGTAATTGGAATCGATGCTCATATTAAAAAGAGAGAATTCTTTAGCGACCGATGAAATGCACCGAAGCCATTTTGTTCCGAGTCGATTAAAGGCGGCTGTGATTTCGCACCCTCGATCCAAAAAGCGTTTCTTTTTAAAGACAACTTTCACTTCAAATATTATTCTCGGTTTACTGGTTCTTGAATATTAAATTCTAGCTGATTGGATGTTAATGCAAATAATATCAGCCTTAGTGAGTATTGATTTTTTGAAACAATGCCTCTTGAATGCATAGTTTGATATAGTAGATCGGAATGATAGATAAGTGACATGCTTAGTAGAGAAATAACAGACTATAAGAAAAAATTCTTGTTTGTCTGCGTATTGTTATGTAAAGAGAAGTAGTCTATTTGGTAGATGATCTACTACAAGATCAGGCTCCAAATCGTCTGAAAATGATACTTAAGTTCTGTGATAGAGGGGGGAGGTCCCAAACACCCTAATCCCTTCCCCCCACTTAACATAACGTGCTCTCAGATGTAACATCACCAGATTCTCTACTTCAAGCTGCTACAGAGAATTTGGTGAAAATAAGTAAAAATACTGCCTCGTTGGTCTAGTGGTTAGCCTATGTGGCTTCGATCACACGAGGTCCTGGGTTCGATCCCTGGGTCGGGTCATGGAATAATTCTGAGCTTTTTCATTCTTTTATGAAATGTTCAGTACATTCCAAGCCCGGAGTCTGGAAGTTGGTGGTGTTACACCCCCGTGCCGCGGAGAGCACGTTAAGCCGTCGGTCCCGGTCACTATCATCCCATCTGAAAATGATCGTTAATAAATGAAACATTATCACCCTAAGCCCGCCAATCTGCATTGGAGCAGCGTGGTGGGTGTACGCTCCATATCCCCTCTCCTGTAAGGAGGGAGGCCTGGCCTTTAATAGGCTGATAATGATGATGATGATAAAAAAAATATCAATAAAAATATGTTTACTACTTTAAAAAACTGAATTAAAACTTTTAACAAGTGAGCGAAGCTGCGGGCAATTACCAGTCTCAGAATAAATCACATTTAAAGTACTTTACAACATTTATGAAGTTACGATTAATAAAAAAACACGCCCGCAAGCACTGTGCAAGTATAAATTCAACTCATCAACTTTATGAGGCTAGTCGGAGGAAGTTTAAAATTTAATCCCCCGTGCGGGTAAGAGACGAGAAAAGTTAACCGCCCAAAACTTCGTGTAGCGTTCCTGCCATGTGTGTAGGCAGTATGTTACGAGCGTACCTACTGACTACTCCGATATAAAATATGCAAAGCGGATACCTATGTAATGTTGTATTTCCGCAACTTCTGATTTGTACCCAAATTATACTTAAGAGTATATGTTTATAGTCTAAGAGCCCTAAAATAGAAAGTATGATAGATATTTTCGAACAAACCTTCGAAAAACACCGTTTTTCTGTCGATTTTGTTACTCAACGTATTAGACGGACCCTAACCTAAAAATTACCAGAATGCTAAAGTAGAGATAAAGAGTGGGTAAGGGAGGGCTCTTCAGGAGATTTGATTACTTATTTACAATGTAAACAACAAGCTTTATCTTTGCTTTACTTTATATAAATATACCGTAGAGTACACACGGTTTTACCCGCGTAGTTCTCTATGTGTTATTCTGATGTGTAAGCTATATTATTGTGAAGTTTCATCAAAATCCATTTAGTAGATAGTAGAACTTTCGCCTATATAATTTTAGAAAGAATTTTAGATGTATGATGTATTATTAAATATTATAGGACAATTACACACATCGCTATATAGCCCCAAAGTAAGCGTACTCGTAAGTAGCTTGTGTTATGGGTGCTATGATAACTGATGAATATTTTTAACCGACGAAAAAAAACGGAGGAGGTTCTCAATTCGACACGTATATATTTTTTTTATATGTATGACCACGCATAACTTTTTACAGTGTTGTCCGATTTTGTAATTCTTTTTTTATTAGAAAGGTCATACATCCAAGGTGGTCCCATTATCCTCATGTTAGGATCTGCTGATGATATCCTGGGGAAATTGAAGGAACTCTTCAAATTTTGGAGGCACGCTTACAGCGATTTCGGTTTTTGACTCGGTATCGGTAGCTTTTTGGCTACTAGTGCCATATAATATACTATGACAGTATAGTACGAGTACGGTACGTGGCGATAAATCACTAAAAAGTAAGAAATAAAAATTTTTAACAAAAAATAGAACCGACTCAAAACGCACTAAAAAGTAAAAAATAACTGTGTCATTTAGTTGCTTTAATTTACTTAAGCATATCTAGGAGTCGGTGCCAGCCAAGGTTTCTACTTTCAAGGACGTTACCTAGAACCCACAAACTGCTTTACTACTTAAAATAAATGTTCCTTAAACTTGCTGGCACCGACTTCATAGATATGCTTAAGTAAATTAAAACAGTTATTTTTTACTTTTTAGTGCGTTTTGAGTCGGTTCTATTTTTTGTTAAAAATTTTTATTATATATCATCATCATCATCATTACCAGCCTGTAGACGTCCACTGCTGGACATAGGCCTTTTTTAGGGACTTCCAAACACAACGATCCTGAGCCGCATGTGCCCAGCGACTCCCTGCGACCCGTTTGATGTCATCAGTCCACCTGATGGGGGGTCGACCAACACTGCGTTTTCCGGTGCGGGGTCGCCATTCTAGCACCTTCGGCCCCTAACGTCCATCAGCTGTTAGAACTTCGTGCCCCAAAAAAGATGCCAGGTCCAGTCGTCGGGGTTGGCAGCGGAATCTCTGCCGGAGATTCTTGACACCCCTTGCCCCGCCGTTACCATGACCGCTGCCAGAGCCAGGAATAGCGGAGCTGCCGGGGACTAGGGGCTGTTGCTTTTGCCGTTCTCCCATAAAAAGAAATGCCTATAGTGACCACACTGGGCAGGCGGGTTGGTTTTTTATATATATTATACATAAATACTTATAATATATAGATAAACACCCACACTGGAAAACATCTATGCTCATCACACAAACATTTTTCCAGATGTGGGAATCGAACCCACAGCCCAGGACGCAGAAGCAGTACCCACTGCGCCACTCGGCTGTCGTAACAATTTTTTTTAATTAAATCATAATTATCTTAAACATCATTAGAACAAAAGCTTGAGACTTTGATTTGCTACACTAAAAAGATACCTATTATAAAAGTTAAACCTATAAATATTTTTATGAAATGCCTTACCTGTTATAACAATTTTCCAAAAGAAATTATCCTCGAAGACAACGATCTCCGAATTTATGAACAGCAAAAAATATTTTCTGTTAAAATTGGGACAAAAGGTATTTAAGCTGTCTGGACATGTCGCTGAATAATTGATAATATTTGGGAGATTCTCTGTTAATATTTTTGAGTTATTTCGCTTTTTATAGACAAAATATACTTATTTGAAATAAATTCAAATTGTTAAGTTGCCAGTATTAATTTAAGGTTGTTGTTTAAATGTTTAAGGATTTTTTAATTTAAAAGAACATTTTGAATAGTAAATATTTTTATACTATACAAAGATAATGGTGATAATTAATATAAGTAGTTAGCTTAAAACCAGAGCTAAGTTTCAGTTTCTAAACTCGCTCAGTCAAAGAAGAGGCTTAAGACAAATTAATCAAGGTATTTTTAATATAAAAACAATTTTTCTTTATCATATTTTATCATTTTTTGTATTTTTATTAATTACAATTTAAGCTCTTGAGTACAATAACACCTGATAGTATGTGATAATACAATTTAAGACGGAAGCGGGCTAACTTGTTAGGAGTAGGGTGTAATCCACATCCCTTTCGGTTTCAACATGACATCGTACCGGAACGCTAAATCGCTTGGCTGTACGTCTTTGTCGGCATGATGTTAACTAGTCACGGTGGAAGCCTCCTACCACCATGGACCTCCATTTTATAAATCCCCTGCGCATATCACTGCGCCACGGAGGTCATCATTTGCTTAATCTCCTTTACCAATCCTATACAATAATATGACTTCTAAAAGACTGCCTTGACATGCCCAAAACTTAACTAACTAATGCAATCAAAAGTATATATGACATATTTTAAGTAAATATGACATATTCTAAAAACTATTGTGGGATTTACTGCAATTTAACGGCAAAAACTCTATCGCTAGGCATCGAACAAGGGATTTCATTAAGCTTAGTGGTCGGTATCGTCTTTATAGTGTCGTAAACGACAAAATAACATTAGGGTGAGCATAAAAACACAACCTATGACATTAAATTCCTGTCAGAAGCCTTTGATGAACGTTAGAATTATGATTGTAACTTTTTATATTAACAAATGATTTACGCTTATTGATAGATTCGTCACCATGATAATCATTATCAGCCGGTGGACGTCTATCGCGGACTTTTTGGAATTCTAGAAACAAATTATATTATAATGAGAAGTCTTATTGGGCTAGAGCATAACTCATGTCTACTCAGTCTTTTTTACCCGACTGCGTCAGAAGGAGGGTAATGCTTTTCGAGCGTATGTATGTATGTGGGTATGTGGGTATGTATGTCCATTTCTTTGGCACGCGCTACAGCCTAAACGGCTGGATGGATTTTGACACATTAGGTGTCGTTGTGAGAATTGTGGTAGTGACATAGGCTATATAAATTTTCAAAACGGCGGAACAAACGAAGTTTTAGTAAATCTTTCTTTGCCCGTAATAAAAAGTATTGTTTGTCCCCGCCTGCAGCACCATAAAGTATATAAAATTTTATATAGATAGAGTGATACCTGTTTTTCTCTTTTCAGTTCATTAATTCAAAGCAGTCGGGTTCTTCGTTTTTATAATAAATTTTTGGATTTTGTATAAAGGAGTTACGCAAAATTTACGTTGTAAGCTCTTAGACAAGTTGACTTTTCCGACAATCAAAGATACCAAAAACCATAGATAGAAAAATAATAATATTAAGCGTTCAAACCACATATGCCTAATATATCGTATATATACTGACAGGCATTATTTAGTTTTACCTAGATACTATATACATATGTACTTAAGTACATAAAAGGCTACGACGCGTTCCCGAGTACGCGGGATGGGGGAAGCCGCAGGAGTTGACGGCGCTACTGGGACACCTAGTTCAAATATGTACCAGGAGGGCATCGCGCGCGGGCAGGCCGGGAAACAGGGAGTGTTGCTATAGTATAGGGTCACGGAATAACTTTTTTGTTTTCCATTCTTCTATGAAACTTTCAGTACACTCCAAGCACGGAGACGGAAAGTTGGTGGTGTCACACCCACGTGCTTCGGAGAGCACGTTAAACCGTCACTATCATCAACTGGTCACTATAGTCAACAACTGGTAGTGATTATCGTTAATAAAAATAAAATCACCCTTTATTATAATTTTTTCACCCTAAGCCTGCCATCCCGTATTGGAACAGCGTGGTGGATCTACGCTCCAAATCCCCTCTCCCACAAGAAACGAGCTGATGATATATTTGCAATAAAGGGAAAATATTCTATTATGACATACAATACAAATATCTATTATTAGAACGTGCATGGCTTAATTGATGTAAACAATAGAAGGGCACTAATGGATGTGAGGTATCACTCCATTTAATTGCCATACATGGCGAGGTTACATGTTAATTGATGTTAATAAGCTGGCTACCCCATACGATGCATAAAAGCTTGTGTATAGGAAAACCATTTACGATCAAATTACTTTAGGTGCCTACTTACCAGCATATTGCCATGTATATTGACACTTTGTTAAAACCTGAGAAGATTGTTGACCTTTCTACCCTAATATTGATTGTCTCGTTGGTCCAGTGGGTTCAGAGGCACTAGGTCCTGGGTTCAAGTCCTAAAAATTATTGATTTTATTTATTGTTCAGTCGAAATTCTTTGCTCGGAATTAGGAAGTTGGTGGTGTTAGACCTTCGTTCCTGGTCACAAATGTTATATGATAGCAATAATTACTAAATCAACCACTATCAACCTAAGCCCGCTAACTGGCATTGGAGCAGCGTGGTGGGTTTAACATAATATTCCGTCTCCTATAAGAAAAGATGCCCTGTAATGTGCTGATAGAATTGTTGAAAAGACGTGTAGAAACAGCTCGGGAGTTCAAAGTTCTGTATTTTATATCTGCGTTCTTTATGCGTGTAACATTATAGTAGCCCGCAAAAACGCAGAACGCATAACGCACACCACAGAACGCCAGAACTCTAAAACGAATTAATCAATATTATTTAATTAATTTTAATTAATATTAATTATAAATAAATTATTACTATCTGTTGTGTCTAAGAGTATCTCTGACAGGTTGCAAATGTGTGTATTCCAAGTTGATTACCCTCAGAATTTTCTCTCAAGCATATTCTGTGTAATAAAGTAAGAGTTGCGAAAAGTGGATAGTTGCAAGTTGCAGTAAATGCAATATTCAAATAGGTCGCCGGGGGCGCAACAGACAATCGTATATGTTGCTGATTGCTCTGAGAATATGTTCTCTTTAGTACTGTAAAGGAAGATTTGACTAGAATAGCCGGTAGTTTATATAAACGCTGTGAATAATATGCCCTTCAATAAATTGACAGATAATAAATATTTTATTTATTTTATTTTAATTTATTTATTTAAGTACACTAACAATATGCAAAAGATTAAGAACTCACCGATAATTGATCGGTAAGTTTTGAATGGAAAAGAATTACAAAAAATATAAAAAAGACATGTGGAGACTGCCGCGGTAAAGCTATTGCATAGCATTTTTTATCAACTTATGTGTACCTACCGACGTCATCGGGACCGTGGCCGAGCGGTAAGGCGCGAATTCATTCAAAGTCATTAAAAGTTCTGGTATTTACCTGTAAATACCAGAACATTTAATGTTTTTTGAAATATCACGCCTTTAAAAAAAATTAATGAATTTTTGAAATATCACGCTTGAAAAAAAAATTGCGCAACCGACGGGATTCAAACCCGCGTCTCTCTGGCAATCCGGGCACTTAAAGCACCTTACCGCTAGACCACGTTCCCCGATGACGTCATTGCCGAAATTGTGCTTTTGATATTATGTTTTTGATATTCAGAGGGTGTTAGGTTTTTTCGTTACGGAATTTCTGGATTCGGTCTCCACGCTCAAGGCCCGCGATACAAGCTATACAATAGGCCACGGTCCCGATGACGTCGGTAGGTAAACATAAGTTGATAAAAAATGCTATGCAATAGCTTTTACGCGGCAGTCTCCGAGTGCCACACGTCTTTTTTTTCAATAAAAGTAAAATGTCTTTGACCTTCTGACCCAGGACTTTTTTTCTTCCTTTGATTCTTCCTCTAAACATACTAGGATGTCATATTTAGAGCAAGAGCTTGAACTTCATGAGTCTTCTTGAGTCTTTGTAATCATCAACAAACGTGAAACCACCTGTAACGATTACAATAGGATATTAATAATCAGGGCTTGAATCAATGGCTTTAGGTACCTACTCTTCGATGCATGGGGATCAAAACCATCAACTTCCTAAAGCCACTGAAAATTACATGAAAGAAAAAAAATCTCATATTTCTAGTATAGGTATAGGGCCAGTACTTAGGATTACTGCGATTAAAGTTATAATAAATAACTGTTATTAGTTAATAAGTAGTTAGTAGAATAGTAAAAGAGTAGAAACCGGCAATATATCGAGTAAAACACTACTACTGGACAAACAAGTTAGAGTAATCAGTCAGAAATTGTAAAACGAGTTTATTTCCTAAATTATTATTATCTTAGGATAATTAAAAGACAATTAAGCAACGCGATGGTCATTGTAACCAAGCAAAGAGTGCACGCTCCCACGGCCCGCGCAGACTTGCGACGTCTTGTAAGTAAATAGTGCACGCCTCTATGGCCCGTACAGACTTCCGATAGTTCGTAAGCAAAGAGTGCAAGCTCATACGACCCGCACAGACTTCCGACATTTTGTCAGCAACGAGTGCACGCACTCACAGCCTGCATAGACTTGCGACATTTTGTAAACAAAGAGTGCACGCTGCCTCGGCACGCGCAGACTTGCGACGCTTTATAAGCAAACATTGAACTCACCCACGGTCTGCGCAGACTTGCGACGTTTTGTAGGTAAAGAGTGCACGCTCCCTCGACACGCGCAGACATACGGCGCTTTGTGAGCAAATAGTGCACGCATCCATGGCCCGCGCAGACTTGCGACATTTTGTGATCAATAAATAATATAAAATAAGCTAATAGCACGGTCCTGCGATCCTCGACCTCCTCCAAACATGCGACGCCTTGTAAACAAAAATTGCGACTATTTGTTGTTGACGCGTTTTGTTGTTCGGTGAGATTTATTGCTTTTAATTACGCCTTATTGTTCGCGAACCTCCAAGTGATTACTATCTGAAGATTATCAGCTTCGCAATGTATAATAGGTACCTACTGTATAATAAAAATAAGATGATATATACTGTATACAACACAAAAACCCTTACAGGAAAGGGGATATGGAGCACACACCCACCACGCTGCTCCGATGCGGCTTAGGTTCATTATGTTTCATTTATTAACGATCATCATTAGATGTTGATGATAGTCCGGGACAGACGGCTTAACGCGCTTTCCAACTTCCCGACTCCGGGCTTGAAATGTATTGAAGATTTCATAGAACAATAATAACTCAGAATTATTCCATGACCCGACCAAGGATTCGAACCCAGGACCTTGTGATCGATACTACATAAGCTAACCACTAGGTGACTAGACCAATGAAGCAGGCAGGCAGCAAATAAAAACATAGAAATCAGTAATTTAGCAGGGACACGTCGTCTGCTGTTGTTGTGATTGGTCGGCTACAAACTCGCACATTAAAATGAAATATTCATTATAAAAGTGATTAATACACAACAACAACAAAAATTATAATAATTATGTATTTTATTAGGTGCATGACAGCAATGTTGTGTCTAATAAATGGAGGTATATCAGGTACAGTTTTACCCATTGCCCCGTAAACATGCGACGTTATTGTTGAAGCGTTTTGTGGCCCGCTGAGAGATTTATTACTTTTAATTACACCTCATTGTCCGCGGCACTCGTCTAGCCTTAAATTAGATGCTTACAAGGTAGTGATTCACGGCTACAGTTAATATTCGTAGCTCTAACACACTTTAATCTTTATTATGAAAAGATTAATTTTATCAAGAAAATATATTACTGAGTGTATTCGTTAAAACCTTGCGGTTAACCACAAAATACAATAATAACATATACCTAAAAGTTTGGTACTTTGTGGCTAATCCTTACAAATATCACAAAAAGTTTTTATGTATGGATGGATAGAATAGTTAGTTACTAATTCACGCAAAAACTACGGAATAGATTTTGATAAAACTTTACAATAATACAGTTTACATATCAGACTAACATATAGGCTAAATTTTATCCCAAATTTCCCACGGGAACGACAAGTACGCAGGTGAAACCACATGGACGTCCGGTTTAATATAGTCATGTCATTTGTAATTGTACGTATTATCTTCTAATAATTATTTTATAAATATTATAACCTCCTTGCAAGGCTTAAGCGTCTAAGCAACTAGTGGTTAAAACTTCAGAGTGAGAAGGCTCCTCAAACTACGGTGCGTCTCAAGAATTATCGTCTCTTATACTCGATTCTTGATTCGCACGAAACAAGAACCGCCAAACAAAAGCTTCTTAAGATGTTGGTCGATACTCTTTGCTCTTTGATATTCGTTTCAATGAATGATCAATTGAATCGACTACAAATGAAGTCATAAGCAACAACGCAATAAAGTTTTTTTTATACCTTACAAGTTAGCCCTTGACTGCAATCACACCTGTGTGCCTAGTGTAAGATTTTACCGCGTCGATATCGAAAACAGTAAACGCAAATTTTATATGGAATTGGAGTAGCGCCATCTAGTTATAGTGAGAGTAAACGCTTTTTTTTCCATATAATTTGACGTTACGAGTGATTACGTTTTTACGCAGTCGCTCGGTGAAAAACTCGCACTTGCCCCACAGAAGATAAGTGATGATGCATTCTAAGATGGAAGTGGGTTAACTTGACAGGAGTAGAATTAAATCCACACCCCTTTCGTTATCTACCCGACATTGTACCGGAATGCTAAATCGCTTGGCGGTATGTCTTTGTCGGTAGAGTGGTAGGTAAGCCACGTCCGAAACCTCCCACCAGCCAAAGCTATTGATAATTGAATATCAATAATTTTCGTTGGTAGGAGGCTTTTAGTTTTTAAATCTTATCATTTACAATCCTACTTTTCGTTTTCTAAAAAACATCGCCTGTAAATAGAATCGCAAAAAATTAAATACGGATATTTTGCCTTCCATTGCCGAGTAAAATTTGCATTTTTGTAGCACTCGTAGATTATTCATAGACTAAAGCATACATTCTCAAAGCAATAAGCAACGTTATACGTTTGTCTGCAGTGTCCCGAACGGCCCATAATAGTGGAATGCTTGAATATTGTATTTAATAGTAGATACTGCTGCTCAACCGTCTTATGTTGACAACGCTGCTTCAATATACTGGGGGGACATTCTGAAGGATTCTGGACTGATATAAAGAAGGGGAAAGCTTGTGTAAATGGAAAATGAGTAAACTATTATACAAATTCCTCTAATATATTAAATTACCAATTAAGCAAGAGAATGTATTGAGTATGGAAATTCCTTACATTTCAAGAATGTTTGACCGTTTGTCCAAACAGCCGAGCGATAACTTTTTAAGGCGTTGGTCGAAGCTGCTATTATCTACACCACTGATTAAAACGATCATCAAAACTGATCAAAAAATACCATTACACGACACTTTTGGTTCAACACTGGACCTCTGTAGCCTTAGAATAAGAGCTCCTGTGTTCAAATCCGGGGTTGACCTATAAAACATTGAGCTTACTCCTCTTTTGAGCCCGGAGTTGATAAATTAGTAGTGGTACACTGGTTAAACCACGTTGAGCCGTTGATTTGGGTCATTGTCATTAGCATCTAAAGGTTGATAGAAAACTGTCTAATTTAACAAAACTGTTCTGTGCCCACCAACGCACATTGAAGGAACAGGAGCGGTCTCCATAGTTGTTCATCTCCAAGCTCAATATATCTTATAGGAGAGAGTATAATATACTCAGTATATGGCCTAGTGCCTTAGAACTTCGATAAAATAAAAATTTTTAACAAAAAATAGAACCGACTCCAAACGCACTAAAAAGTAAAAAATAACTGTGTAATTTAGTTGCTTTAATTTACTGAAGCATATCTATGAAGTCGGTGCCAGCCAAGTTTAAGGAACATTTATTTTACGTAGTAAAGCAGTTTGTGGGTTCTAGGTAACGTCCTTGAAAGTAGAAACCTTGGCTGGCACCGACTCCTAGATATGCTTAAGTAAATTAAAGCAACTAAATTACACAGTTATTTTTTACTTTTTAGTGCGTTTGGAGTCGGTTCTATTTTTTGTTAAAAATTTTTATTTCTTACTTTTTAGTGATTTATCGCCACGTAGCGTACTCGTACTATACTGTCATAGTATATTATATAGCACTAGTAGCCAAAAAGCTACCGATACCGAGTCAAAAACCGAAATCGCTGTAAGCGTGCCTCCAAAATTTGAAGAGTTCCTTCAATTTCCCCAGGATATCATCAGCAGATCCTAACAAGCGGACAATGGGACCACCTTGGATGTATGCCCTTTCTAATAAAAAAAGAATTATCAAAATCGGACAACACTGTAAAAAGTTATGCGTGGTCATACATAAAAAAAAAAAATATATATATATACGTGTCGAATTGAGAACCTCCTCCGTTTTTTTTCGTCGGTTAAAAAGAGTTATTGATGAATTATAAATCTCATTATTTGATTATGTCTCTACAAGTATTCACCATTAGCAAAACAATGAAAATATACCAGAGGGACACCCCGGGACAATGACACCTGCACTTATTATTATCTTACTTGAAACTTTGCTCTTAGTTATCAAGTTTCCAACATAAAGTCACATGTAAGTACAGTTCAAGAAAGCGCATTACAATAGCATTAGCATTGACGTGCTCTTGGCAGTAAACATTCTAAATAATTGCACAGTTTGCTATTGGATTGCAAAACAGTAGAGACCTAAGTTGCCAGATTGTGGAGTAACTTAGACGGAACTATAGGACGAAGCGTACCCATTTAACTAATGCACTGTCCGACTATTGGTCTTAGTGCAAACGAGCCACTTTGTTCTGCTGACTAACGTATTTACTACGTTACATTTGAGTGTACCCTAATGAGTAGCACGTGGAATGCTGCCAGGGACCGCGGGTTCGAAGCCTTGGATGAAAACTTCAGTTTAATTAAAATTATTATGTACCTGATAATTATTACTGACTGATTTAAGTGTCCGTACATTAAAACTAAATAAACGATTTTTGGCTCGTGGAAATTATCGGCCGCGGCTAGTTACTACCCTACCGACAAAAACGTACCGCCAAGTCCTTTAGTGTTCCAGTACGATGTTATGTAGAAACCGAAAGGGAATTTCATCCTACAACGTTAAGTTAAGTTAGCCCTCTTCCATTTTACATTGGATCATGAGTTGCCAGATCAGATGTGATTGCAGTCAAGCGCTAACCTTTTTTTTTTTTTTTTTTCTCGGAGGGGGGAAAAATCCTCATGGACAGACACCCTACCGGGTAGTGCCGGACTCTTACCGGCTAAAAAAAAAACCCCTCCTATCTTCAGAGTGCTGGTGTACCTGCCTTGTGGCCTACCACCAACACCGCGGTCTGTTTTAATTACGTCCATTTCGTTCGTCCTCTTCTTTAATCTTAATTATATCGTCAAGGTAATTTTTTACTCTATCCCATATCTCTGGACTTTCCAACATTACGTTAATCATGTTTTCCACGGTAATCTCATGTGCTATATCCCTCCTTAATTTATGTCTATTTGTGGCAAAACGAGGACAATGAAACATTGTATGTTCTGCATCGTCGATGGGGGCTACGCAGTACATGCATTTAGCACAGTCTCTTTTTTTTATACGTGCGGTGTACTCCATAAACACGCCATGTCCTGTGAAGCACTGAGTCATTCGAAAGGACATCAGACCATGTTTCCTGTTTACCCAGTTTTTTAAGTTACCTATCAACCTATGTGTCCAGCGGGCTTTTGTTGATTCGTCCCATTCTTGTTGCCACATCTCAAGGGTCATATCTCTAGTTGTACTCTTATCACCTACAAGTCTTAATTCATAAGATCTTAATCTTTCTTGCGCTAGTAAATGAGCCGGTATAAGATTTGCCAATACAAGGGCGGCATCAGTGGATATCGTTTTATATGCGCAGCACGTCCTTAATGCCATCGTTCTTTGTGCGCTCAATACCTTTTTTTTGTAAACTTCCTTGTCCATGGCAGTTACCCATATCGGTGCCCCATACATTAATACCGACTGCATCGCCAGGGCTAAGGTCCTTCTCTTTCGAGAACTCGGGCCACGCGTATTAGGTAGCATTGTACAGAGTGCTTTAACCGTTTTTTGGGCCTTCTCACATGCTACATTAATATGGTTTCCAAAACTAAGGCGCGAGTCCAGAGTAACCCCTAAGTAAACCGCTGTTGAGGTAGGAACTACAGTTGTGTTCCCGCATGTAAAAACAAAACCTGTGCTCGGCCTTCTATGAAATATTATGGCAGCAGTCTTTTCCGGTGCTATTTCCAACTTATTATGAGTCATCCATTGCATAATGTTGTAAATGGCCTCATTCCCTTTCCTTATCAGGTCCTCACCGTTATTAGCTGTAACCGATACCGCCAAATCATCAGCATAGCAAATATTCTGGAACTTCTATCGACATAACATCGTCGTATAGAATGTTCCAGAGCGTAGGGCCAAGGACGGAGCCTTGAGGAACACCCCCACCGATCCCAACTCTGACTCCTTTCTTCAATTAAACCATTCTGTGCTCCAGATAGTCAATTATACTGTTGACAAGATACCTGTTAATGTTTCTTAGTTTAAGTTTCATCACTATCTTCTCCCAGGAAGCCCTATTAAATGCGTTTCTTACATCTATGAGAATAAGACCATTCCATTGTTTGTTTTGTTTGGCGATTCTAGCCAAAGTAACAACTTTATTTATTGCGTCTACGGTTGTTCTTCCTTTCCTGAAGCCAAACTGGTTATTATGGAGACTGTCGTTCTTATCGAGCTCTCCTACCAGCCTATCATTTAAAAGGGTTTCGTAGACTTTAGCCAGCACGTTTATAAGGCAGATCGGCCGGCATTTGGTGAGTTCCATTGGGTTCTTCTTCGGTTTGTCAATTAGAATCAGCTTCGCGACTTTCCAGCCCTCTGGGAACTTTCCGGATTTAAGGAGGTCATTAAATAATCGGACAAAGTAGGCGGAATACTTCAATATTACTTTTCGTATAACTTCTGGCGGTAAAGAGTCAGGGCCCGGAGCTTTTCCCATCTTGATCCTGTATGCAGCTTTCCTGATATCGACTTCTAAGAACTTTATATCATCCAGACTGTCGTTGTTTTTACCTACTTCCTCTTTATCTAACTTTTTACATGGTGTTACAATGAATAGATCCATGAAAACGCTCATTTTTTCCTCGAGATGCAGGGTTCTTTTTGGGTTTGGAAGCTGGAGCTGGTTTTTAACAATCTTATAGGCTCCACCAAAAATGTCATTTTCTAAATCATCACATAAATTGACCCACTTCATTGACTTCGCGGAGATGATTGCCCACTTTAATTCGTATTTGCAGATTGTAAATTCATGCTTCAGCTGTTCTCTTCTTTGTTTATTTTTAACTCTCTGAAATTTTCTTCTCCGCTTTCTAGTCTCCTTTATTTTTTCTTGAATTCTTACTGTCCACCAGTAAGGTAGCTTATAGTCTTCGGTGCATCTTACTAGCGGAGTACTTTTCTTAAATGCTATTTGTAGCGCTTTATCGCACTCTTCGTGGCTTATTTCCTTGTCTTTAATACTGTGTTCGAAAATTGCATAGAATGTATCAATGTTTGTTTTACCAAAAGTATATTTTGGCTTATCCTTTACTTTATCTTCTACACCAGTTATTATGATCTTGTGGTCGCTTAAGGAAACGTCATCTTCCAATACCGTCCATGAGACGTTCTTTGCTAGCACATTTTCGCTAACAAAAGTGAGGTCAATATATGACACTCCGTTAGGGCGTACGCAGGTTGGTGTTTCGGCGTCGTTCAGAATATTGAGATCTAATGAATGTGCCCACTCAAGTAGATCGGTGCCTCTTTTGGTCGTTGAATCACCTCCCCAGCACGTGTGCTTAGCATTGAAGTCTCCAGTCACGATTATTTTATTTGAGGGGCATGCCAGTGTCCTAATATCGTGTTGAATGTTTCTTAAATGATTTAGGAAGCCTTCAGGAGTACATTTGTTAGGGCTGATGTAGACACTATACAAAGAGAAGTCTCTCGTTTCAGCGCACACATAGCAACCAGCTGAGCGATATTTGTTAACATCATATTTTTTACTGAAATTAACTATCATCGCACCCAGGTCTTCACTGATGTAGTGATGCTTGTTATTATTTTTACATAACGCAATATTCAGCTCACTAAATGCAATAAAATCGCATTTTTTCTCAGACGCTACTACCATAGCCATATCGTGGGCGCTAACACTCCTATTCGCATTCACTTGTAGTACTTTGAATTTTGTTATTTATGTGTCCCCGAGCCACTTCGTGTTGTCTCTTATTTTTTCTCACTCTATCTAATGCTTGCTTAAAGATCTTGCATCTTCCGCTACCCGATGAATGGCCACTTATATTACAAAGCGGACAGAAGGCCTCATTAGAGCAGTTATTAGCCTTATGTCCATCTTGAGCACATATAAGGCACTTTTGGCTTCTATCCACATTGTTGCATTTTGCAGCTAGGTGGTCATATCCCCAGCAGCGATAGCATTTATTGACCTCTACCCTTTTCTCAACTCTGCATATACTTAATCCTATTCTGATATTGTACGTCTCTAAAACTTTTTCTGCGTCTTTTTCATCTAGAACTATCGTTGCAATTTGGTTCCCATTCCTCATGGGTCTCATGGATCTAATATCTACGTCTTTGAGGGACTCTACAATGTTTGCATTTTATAAAGCTGCTCTTACCTCCTGTATGTCTGAACTACCATCGATGTCCCTAATATGTAACGTACACTTTTGGTTTTTGTTAAGCATCTGTACTTTTTTATTTTGTACGATGTGTTTAATAGTTTTAGATATCTCCTCTGCATTTTCCTTAACCTTCACTAATATATCACCTTTGTTTGTCTTTCTGACTCCCTTTATTTGTTCTAGTGCATCACTTTCTATAAGACCGTCCTTAAACTTCTTTAGTACATGTGCGTATGATTCTGTATCACTTTTAATAAGTATTATGTCTTCCTTTTTTTTGTCTGTGTGAATATATTTTTGTTTTTGCATTTTATTCTTTTTCGCTCTCAAAGATATTCTAATTTTAGTACTGTGAAATATAACTTCAAGAATCTTACGCATTGTATTTGCTTCTATTCCATGGGGATTGACGAACGAAATTTTAGTCATATTGAAGTTTTTTGCCACTTCTTTGAGTTTTTCGCATATTTTATAAATGTCCTGTTGGCTCTTTCCATCTTGTCTTGTCGGGTCATAGAAGGCCACAATTATCTTGTTGCTTTTTGACATGTTTTGTTCGCCAGTCAAGAGAGTAACGGTCTGTTCTATAAGGTTGTAACTCCCTCCATCGCAGTAAATTCTTTCACCCTCTAGTATTTCAGGATACCTGTTTAATACTCTTTTTCCAATTCTTGATTGAGGTTTTGTCGGTTCCTCGCAGAAATATACTACATTATTATGCATGTCTTTAAATATATCTCCGTGATCTATACTGACATTTTAAAGCTATCTTTAGTCCAGTCGAGGTGTAGTTTTGTTAATAGGTCATCATAATCTTTTATTTCTTGCAAATTTAAGTTAAAGGTTTTAGTCTTATCTGGAGTGATTTGCGTATTGTATGAGCTGTCTTTATCCATTCTTAATTCTTCAAATCTTTTTTCATAGCCCTGTTTAATATTTACTATCTCAGCTTCTAGGTCAAAAATGCGTTGTTCTTGTGTATTTTTATGTGTTATAAACTCGTGTTGCAGTTCGTAGAATTTTGCCATGTCATATTTGTATTTGTATAAGCTTGAGAGGTCTAATGCGAATTTTTTAACCTCTACATGAACTTTCTTGTTTTCTTTTGTAAATTTTGCTAATTCTTCTATCTTCGTCCTGATTTTCTTAAGTTCTTCAGGTGGCTCTATATCGTTTGGTTGTACGATTATCGGACTGGAGACCTTTTTTCGCTTTTTTTGGTCGTCTTTCATCCTCTATATTCACGTCTATAGTTGGCATGTCTTCTCCTTCAGTTTTATCAGCATCATCTATCTCTTCGGATACATCGCTTCCGCTATTTGCACTACGTTCTTGTGTTTTTTTTTGGCGTGTCCTGGAGGTGTTCTCTTTATAGCTCCACTTCTTGCAAAAGGGTCTACAATTTCTTCAAAATTTTCCTCTTTCTCTCCTCCTGTCGATTTTGGTGAGCGAACTTTGCCCCCCCCAGAATACGTGGGGCAGACTGACGTAATGTCAGTGAGGGATTCTCCTCCCGCGATGCGGTTGAAACCCTCCTGGGGTAGTCTACACTGTTGTTTTAAATCCGCCATCAAAATTTTTGTTTTCCCTTTTTTATCCCCCCCATGAAGTTTGCAGAACGCCTGCCGGGTTAGCAGAGTAAACTCCACTCTTCCCGCCAGCCGTTTTTTCTAGCCTGACCCTTTCGGCTCCACGTCGACCTCATCAGCTCAGACTAGTACTGAAGGCACTGCGCACATACCACCTTCAGGAGTTTTGGTGTATGGCTCTCCAGCCGGTCGCTAGTTTTGGTTCGCGCCAGTTACTATTATTTCCCTGGTACCTCTCACGTCGTGGAGGCATTCCCCAATCCACCACCCGGGGACGCGCCCGATGGGGGACTAGCAACCCCTCACGGGAAAAGCGCTAACCTGTAATGAATAAAATAACTAAGCAAGAATACTGATATCCAACATTTATTAATTTATCCTTTTTGTAGGAACTCGTGTAACAACTGGGAAATACGTAATATTTTGGGCTACAATTTTTTAGAGCTGTTAAAAACAAATATCTAAGTTTTGAATTAAAAAGATATTAATGGATGGACGCCCCAACTAGATGGAGCGCTGGTATCCGGAGGGTGGCTGGCATCGACTGGATGCAGAAAGCCTGTAGTAGACTGGGTTGGCGTTAGTTGAAGGAGGCCAACAGTGAATGCATGATGGCTGATTATAATACATAAGGCACAAAAAAATACAACTTTGAAAACTCTTGAAATATTTGTAGCCCTAACAGATAATTCAAGATGAGTAAGCATTGCTAAGCCTAGTTAATTATAGTTTTAATATTCAGGCGATTCAACAGTTCAATTCAAGAAACCTCCAACACTTTAGCGTAGTAGCTTCAGTAGAGACGTTTGACTTCAAAACAAACCGATTGCCACTAGATTGCAAAACAGAAGTGATCTAAGACGCTAGATAACTTAGACGGAACTGTAGGCTCAACTTCACTAATGCAATGCACCAATTGAACAAAGATCCTGAAATTCAATTGCAATGATTCATTTGACTGATATTTTTTTTATTTACACTTCACTTTACCATTAGAATTTCAAGACTTCATTTTTTTAAATTTTGTTTTAGGCTTGTTAATGTCTATGAAAAGAAAGACATCCCACTGAAAAATAACAGAAAATGATATCTAATTTTTTTTTAAATAAATAAATAAAAATCTTTTATTTCAACCGTATTAACGGTCATAGCGGTGTTAGTAAATACATTATTAAACTTAAAAACTAGGTGTTAGTGATATAGTTATAACTACTTAAATCTACTACCGGTCCGACTTGTCAGTACATGAACCAATGAGCAGTGGTTCAAATACTGACAGTCGAGCCTGGTCGCAAATGCACTTAGGACACTGTTGGAACTGGCCCGGACTCTTCGCAACAGAGATGTGCACCGCTTACGCATGGTTGCATAGAAGCAATCCACACGAGCCGCGGCGAACATACCTGAAGCACTGCAGAATCGGGGCAGTCCCATCAGCATCCTAAATGCATTATTATATTGCACGCGTAGAGCGCTATATTGTTTTTGAGTGTAATCGACCCACAGGCTACTCGTGTAGAATGAAGTGCAGTAAGCTTTAAAAAGCGATACTTTAACCGACATTGTACACCGAGCAAACCTGCGGACGATCATATTTGCCCTCACCGACAAAGCCCTACGCTCGCGTTCCATGTCAGCATCGTCTTTCAGATTAGGGGTCAGTATGTGTCCCAGATATTTAAAACGTTCCACCCTTTGCAAAGGAATCCCATAAAGCTTAATAGGGGGAACCGTAGAGGGCAGCGACTTCCCCATGGCCTGAAAAACCATGCATTCACTTTTGCTTACATTATATGCTAGGCCATGACGGTGAGCATATTGCTCACAGATACCTAACAGTTTCCTTAAGCCACAGACAGAGGCACTCAACAGCACCATGTCATCCGCGTAACTAATGTTGTTGAGACACATGCCGTCAATATGACATCCAGTACGGGTGCTGCTAAGGACCTCTATCAGTGCGTTGACATATAAGTTGAAGAGCTTAGGGGAGGTTAAGCCTCCCTGCCTCACCCCGCACTCCAACCTATACGGACTGGAGTAGCTTTCCGACCATTTCACGACATTGACCTGATTACTGTACCAAAACTTGAAAATGTTAATGATATGCCGGGGTATACCAGTTTCTCTCATTTTCTGCCACAAGATATCATAACTCACCAGGTCAAACGCCTTGGAAAGATCGAGAAAACAGGCATAAACAGGAGTCTGCCTCGCTGAGTAGTACTTGACAGTCTGTTTTAGGCATAATATCGCCGACTCAGTTGATAAACCAGGTTTGAAACCAAACTGATTATCATGCAGTGTTATGTGTCTGTCAAGCTGGGTATTTAACAAGCTGTCAAGTATTTTGGCAGTAACAGTGGCAAGGGAAATCGGCCTGTAGTTGGACCTGGTACTAACGTCCCCAGTCTTGTTTTTCACTATCGGTACCACCACAGTCTTCATCAGTGCTTGAGGTAAATATGAATGCCCTACACACAAGTTGTAGAACATTGCTAGCACTCTGGGTAGGAGGGGGCCAGCGTATTTTAAATGCTCAATGCTGAGCCCGTCGTGGCCAGGAGATTTACCTCCCGACATAGAGCTTATGGCTCTACGGATGTCATTATCGGTAAACCGGACTGCAATCTCCTGCCCACCTGCGTACCCATCACTAACTGACTGCGAAGGTCCCAACGGAGATTTTACTGTAAAGTGATCCTTAAACATATCAGCTATACAACTGTGATCACATATGCCCTCAACGCTCACAGGCAGCCCAGGCTTACCGTTTAACCTGTTAGTGGCCTTCCAGAAACTTTTAAAGTCATTTTTAGAGTGATGTGAGGCCAAAATATCCATTTTTATTTGGTCACTACGATTTTGACACCACTTAAGACGCGACTTAAAATAATTCCGGCTATCACGCATGCGTTCATAGATATAACCGCTCTTAGGCTTACTGTACAAAGACCACATCAAAAACGCAGTCCTGGCCTCCCTATGAGCATCGCGAACATACCTATTCCAACCGATAACAGGCCTCTTCCCCCTCCCTCTGCTCTCACCCTTTGATTCAGCTGCGGCCGTCATTAATATATCCGTAAACTCATTGTATAACTTATCAATAAGAACCTTATGACTTTGCTCATTGCAACAGGTATTCATATAGCTACAACAAAAGCTTTCATAGGGAAGCTTTAAAAGACATAGTTTCTCGTGACACAATTTACTATATAGGTTAACCTGTTCCGGCTTCCTATCTCCCCACAGAATAGCGTTTGCAACGAGCTTAGACACATTGTTCACTTTTTCCTTTACACTGTCGAAACAACAATCCATTACTAAAGGGTAATGGTCAGACCATAAAACGTCATGTATTATAAAGACATTTCTAACGCACGACAGAGCAGACTTGGTGGTAACACAATGGTCTAGCCAACGCCTGGACCCGTTAGCCTCACTAACAAAAGTGTATGCTCCTGACATGGGGCCTAGCAGCTGAACATCCACACACGTCCACTCTGTCTCACAGCAAAAACTTAAAAGTTCATTATAAAATTGCGTATTCGGGTGAGCGTTAAAGTCCCCTAGTATAAATACCGTCTCGATATTTTCACTGTCTATTATAGCACTTACCGAACTGAGACAATCCGTAAACTCAGCTAAGTTCACCGTTTTGTCCGTGGGCATATACACACTGAACACTAACACGGCCTTCTGGCCCAACACTATCTTAATAGCGCATAACCGAGGGTTATTACACTGCACTACTGACACATTACGGAATGCACTGTTGTTCCACAGCAACGCAACACCTCCATAGGGTCGGCCGCACAATAGGCCAGCCGACGCGTCCACCGCCGACGTCCCGGTACCGCTAAATCGACGATCTATTTCATTAAGATACTGTATATCGTGAGGCAGCAACCAAGTCTCCTGTAACGCGATTATATCTGACGACTGGCACAAATGCCTCACACTCTCCACCGAGCGCCGCACACTCTTACAGTTAAAACTGACCAGCTGATATGTCGAACTATTATGCATTGGCAGTAGGTACAGTGTCGCTCACGGCGTTGGAAGATACTCCGTTCGAACTTTTACGTTTAAAGTTAATAAAACGCCTGAATATAATTCCCTGCGGCCACAGCTTGTCATCCAGAAAAGTAGGTAACTTATACTCGGATACAAAGAACTTATATGCATTATAAGCATCATGTTTGCAGTTTCTTTTGATTAAAATTTTTATTGAGAAAAAATACTATAAGGAACTTAAGCTAAGTCATCCTAATAACTATACAAATCATGCCCACTTGGAATAGTAGCAAGAATACAAAAATATATCTAATGTTAATAAATGTGTGAGTTTAGTTTATATAATTTTAGAGCAAGAGAAATTATTCCAATAACTTAAACTTAATTATTATGGCGGCGCCAAAATTTTGAAAGTTATAGAGCCACACAACATATAGAAGCCATTGCATAACAAAAATTAAAAAACCTAATTTTACTTTTTTAAGATAAAATTACTTACAGGTGCAAGCACTTGACTCTAACATAAGCAATGATGTAACTTATAATTTTTCATTTCATGGTATGCCACTACCCACCTATTTTCAAGCTGCCTACTTTGTGCTTTCATAATGACAACTGCCCCTTTATATACCTATAAGCCTAGTGTTATATGCCTAGAAGATATTTCAACGAGCCCGCATAGTGCGGCTGTATTTAGTACTGTATTGTGTTAACAAGACGCTTTGTACTCTCAAACTATCCATTATTTACTTAACCAGCATCTTATAATATGACCGTAATTAAGAGGAAAATTAATTTTAAGCGATTTCCAAAATGGTGAACTTATGTTTGTAGTGATCTTATGTAGATTTTTTATGTATATTTACCGAATTTGTCTTATTGATTTTAACAATTCTTGTTTTGTTTATGATTAAGAGTATCTTTAGAGGTAGTTCCAAACAAGAGCCTATGAGAATATATGATGGATTATCTATACAAATATTAAAAAGTCGAAAATTTGTATGTATGGATGAATGTTTGTTACTCTTTCACAGAAAAACTACTGAATGGAATTGGATGAAACTTCACAATATTATAGCTTACATATCAAAATAATACGTAGGCCATATTTTATATTGAAATCCTCACGTAAACGAAAATTAAGCGGGTGAAACCGCGGGCGTCCTCTAGTAAAATATATAAAATAGTAGTGTATTTTATATAATATTAATAATAATATTTTAATTTTTAATAATAATATTTTATATAAAAATAGTAGTGTATTTTATATATTTTATCGTTTTGTCGAAAAATAAAGAAATTTATGCTTGATAAACTAAAAGAATTTGAAGATTGTGCTGTGGAAATATCAATTATATAAGATTAATTTAGAAGTTTGTATTATATAACATTTAACTTATGGTTTTACTTATAAATTACAAAATATATATTACCAATTTTACTACATATATATGCATTTTACTTGCACTCAACTTAATAATTAAGCGTATCTGTTTTTAGTTTTAGTATTTTAAGTATTATTATGATTTTTCTTGTTTTTAGGTTAATCAATAAATAATTTATTAGGTTACACGTATTTGCATATTATTAAAGTACTTTGAATTAGATTTAGTTTTTAATATCTGTGACGTCACGTAGGTCTCGGCTGAAAATTAGCGCCGTGTATTGTGCTTGCCACAATTAGCGGCATTATGCTGAGCCGTACACCTTTTCTATTTAAAGTTACAGACAGGTGTATGGTGCGACTACCATAGGTGTGTGTAATATTACTTTTGTATTGCATTGCCTGTACTGTACTGCCTGTAACACTTAAATTTAAATAAATATATTTTCTTTCTTTCTTTCTTTCTTACTTCGACTATTCCAGTTTTAGACTCTGTGCTATAATCTACACTCGATACTCTATAGTTCTTCACTCTATGGTAGAATTACAGGCTTACAAACTTACAGCTTTAATGAATTCAAAGGCTGGTTATAATTAGAATATATTTATAAATTAATGTTTCGCTTTTCTCATAACTGAATAGTATCTATCTCTAGTAACCCAAGTGTCCACGAATGCACTAGAAGCGCAGCAGTACGTGAGCAATGGCGACGGGTTGTGGAGTTGCCACCACTCCCAATGTGACGGCCACGACCAGTCTGTCAAGAGTGTGACGACGCAGAAGAAGAAGAAAAATAGTATCTGATATAATAAATCCATCAGCTTTTGAGATTAACATTATTGTCTAGACAGTAAAAATAAAGTAAAATGTAAGTTAGGTTTATCGGTCCCGCGGGTAATTTGTGTTAATAGCAAACTGTATCTGTCGCCTTAATCACGTTTCTCTACCTATTCAAGCTTCGCAATTTTCTTACTTTTAATTCAAAAGTTTAGTATAATTAATTTCTTATATATAATATTACTTTCATCCCTATACCTTCTACTTAATAATTCCTTATTATGAAAAATATGCTTTCATCAATTCATTAGGGATTTTGAGATCTTATAAAATAATATTTTAGCATAAAAAGCGAGGCGATTTTTAATTTGTTTTGGAATTCAAATACATTTTACTATGTTATAGGAAACGGATATTCGCTTAGGTATACATACATTGATAAATAGTTTAGGTATTTTTTTTTGTTGATACTACGAATAATTAATTAACTACCCAAGTACTATTAAATTTTGCATTTTGTAACGAAGGGAACGTAAACTTAAAAAGCTAGTATTTTATATGAAGAAAATTAGACAGTAGCCTTTAAACTGCGGACAACAGTACTACATAAATGTTCTGTGTAAAACTGCGACATAGCGAAAAGTTAACAGTATTGCAGAATCTCGTGTCACTAAAAAGTTAGAAGTGACATTGTCGAACACGTTTCCCCGCTCTAATACTTTAGTCGCTTTGGACATCTAACTTTACTTATAGTCCAGGATCCGTGGAATATTTTTACAATGGATTATTATGAAGCTAATTTTTAGTGACTAACTTCTTCTCCATGATCTTATGGAGAATAAGTTAGTTACGCAAACTATTTTATTTACAAAAATTCTCACTAGTGGTTACTAACTTTGATAGCATAGAATAATTCGAGCAGCCTGCTTGGTCTACGCTCTATCTCCTCTTCTACAAGGAGGGAGACCTGACCCTGTAGTGGGCCGTCAATAGGTTTATAATGATGATAGAATAATTTCTGCTCAGACATGTAGGACCCGATTAACGTACTGATTTTTTGTGAGACAATGTGGCTATTAAATTTTATAAGAATCAATTAAGCAGCAGTGAAAATATCAATAAGTACTTAATCATTTTAATGACCTCTCAGCTCCCAACTTGTATTGTAACATACTCTTTAAAATATGTTTTAACCAGCTGTTTTTATTGCTGCTTAATTGATAGTTGCTAATATTTATGTTAACGCCACAATATCCTGACTATGTGGTACGTTATTTTGACCCTAATAAACTGTTATTCCCTACTACCACTGTTAGCTAACATTTTTACTAATTTTTAACTTTATTAGTAAAAATATTTAGAATTTCATCCAAATGTAGCTTCTCACGGAGAAGTAGTTCGATAGTAAATCAATTGTAAAAATGTTCCCCTGATCCTGGACTACTAACTCCACGTAACAATTCACAGTTCAGGACGAGTATGTTTGAGATATTTATTTCTGAGTCGACTTCTCGCCTTTGAATATTTACGCTGTTATACACGTACCTACAATGTAGCGACAAATATGTGCGTGGAATGAGGAATGTAAGATAGAATTTCTCGCGTTGCTGAATAAATTTACTTGTTCAGAGTGAACGACTAACATCTTTACATCATACTATAACAGGAAGTCTTTTGTATGTTTATCCGTTAACTGCTTATATCTCGTACAATAAATTTCGAAAGGATTATAAATAATACTAATAATCTTTAAGGTAACATCTTCAATATTAATATCTTAGTTAAACGCAAATATAGGGCTTGCAGGTATGTGTATAGTTCATAATTATTAAACTACATTAACAGAGCCAGCCTATTCGGTCTTCTATAAAGAGGAGTGCCTATTCTTAGAAGCCTTTTTTTACAGCGAATATGTAGCTTATACTCACCACGCTGCTCTGAAACGTGTTGACGAGCTTTGAGCGCTATCAGATGTTAATAATAGAACGGGACTGTCTTACCGTGCTCTATGAGGTGCGGGGGTGTAATACTACCAACTTCTCAGCTACAAAGTAAGAAAGTTTACTATAACTTTCTTAAAGGAAAGAAAAGCTTAAAGATTTCACAGCCTAACCTAAGACTCGAGCCTAGGTTTACCACCATACTAACAGCCAAGCACTATTATATGCATTTTAGTCTAAAGAACAAGGTCGTCAATGAAATTACAAGCACAGAAGGCTCACACGCTTCAGGTTGACGGGCTTAGTGCAGCGCATTGTATGACGTGCCGCTTGCAGGTACTGCCAAATGTTGCTCTATAAGCCAGGGTTCATATAACGTGACCACCTGCCTCGTTGTGGTTTCGGATTACATGGTCTTAGGTTCGAATCGGTCGGACTGATATTACGAATGTTTATGTTAGTGTAAATAAGTCCAATGTTGAAAAATTGCTAGTTTTATTTTTTTTTTTATCGACTACAAGTTGGCCCTTGACTGCTATCACACATGATGTTAAGTGATGATGCAGTCTAAGATGGAAGCGGGCTAACTTGTTAGGAGTGGGACGAAAATCCACACACCTTTCGGTTTCTACACGACACCGTACTGGAACGCTAAATCGCTTGGCGGTAAGTCTTTGTCGGTAGGGTGGTAACTAGCCACGGCGAATGCCTCCCACCAGCCAGACCTAGACAAATTAAGAAAAACCTCAATCTGCCCCGCCGGGAATCGAACCCAGGACCTCTGTCTTATATATCCACCGCGCATACCACTGCGCCACGGAGGTCGTCAATTTTGTTCTACTTCATAGTAGAACTAATTAAGACAGACGTTTACTAAATTTTAGTGAGCAGAGCTCGTAATATGCTGTGGTACCTATATAAGCAATACAGACTGATATTAGGCTGATACTGATAATGTCACTGTCATGCCATTCCTAATTTAAAATATTGGTAATTTCAGTTTCTCAAAATCTTGCAAATTCAAAAAATATAGGCATTTTCGGTTTCCCAAACAAGTCCTTTTTTCAATAAATCAGTTGGACCCGCAGCCCATGTGTCCATCGCATACCTACTCGTACATCAAACATATTGTCAAACGGACTGTGTAGGCATACGACCGAACAAATCCTAACGCGTTGAGCTAACTTTTATAGTATTTCAAAGAACGACGTTACAAAACTGAAGTTCATATGTATTTTTTCCAATACAAAAACAAAATATGATAGGAAAATTTTAAAAGTTTATTTATGCATCGAATGGGAATGGGATTTTGGATTTTTTGTATTAATAAGGTGTACGTTGTGTAAAACTAAAGAAGCGTTAGCAAAGTAATAAGGTGTACGTTGTGTAAAACTAAAGAAGCGTTAGCAAAGTAATAAGGTGTACGTTGTGTAAAACTAAAGAAGCGTTAGCAAAGTAATAAGGTGTACGTTGTGTAAAACTAAAGAAGCGTTAGCAAAGTAATAAGGTGTACGTTGTGTAAAACTAAAGAAGCGTTAGCAAAGTAATAAGGTGTACGTTGTGTAAAACTAAAGAAGCGTTAGCAAAGTAATAAGGTGTAGGTTGTGTAAAACTAAAGAAGCGTTAGCAAAGTAATAAGGTGTACGTTGTGTAAAACTAAAGAAGCGTTAGCAAAGTAATAAGGTGTACGTTGTGTAAAACTAAAGAAGCGTTAGCAAAGTAATAAGGTGTACGTTGTGTAAAACTAAAGAAGCGTTAGCAAAGTAATAAGGTGTACGTTGTGTAAAACTAAAGAAGCGTTAGCAAAGTAATAAGGTGTAGGTTGTGTAAAACTAAAGAAGCGTTAGCAAAGTAAAAACATGTTTCATCATTATCAGCCTGTTAACGGCCCACTCCTCCTCATAGGAGAGGGGATATGGAGCGTACACCCACCACGCTGTTCCAATGCGGGTTGGCGGGCTTAGGGTGATAATGTTTAATTTATTAACGATCACTATCAGATGTTGATGACAGTAACCGGGACCGACGGCTTAACGTGCTCTCCGAGGCACGGGGGTGTAACACCACCAACTTCCCGACTCTGGGCTTGGAATGTACTGAGAATTTCAGAGAAGAATGAAAAACTCAGAATTAATTCGTAATCCGACCCTGGATTCGTGAGACGGCCGAGTGGCGCAGTGGGTAGTGACCCTGCTTCTGCATCCTAGGCTGTGGGTTCGATTCCCACATCTGAAAAATGTTTATGTGATGAACATGGATGTTTTACAGTGTCTGGGTGTTTATCTATATATTATAAGTATTTATGTATAATATATATAAAAATATTCATCAGTTATCACAGCACCCATAACACAAGCTACTTACGAGTACGCTTACTTTGGGGCTATATAGCGATGTGTGTAATTGTCCTATAATATTTATTTAATATTTATTATTTATTTATTATTTATTTATTCGTACCCAGGACCTCGTTATCGAAGCCAGATGGCTAACCACTAGACCAACGAGGCAGTCAACATATTTATAAATTATTATTTGTATGTGAGTAGTTGCTAAGCTAATTACAGGCACATAGTGCGAAGAGCTGATGGACTCTAGGATCGCAAGGTGCTGGGATGGCGACATCACACCACAAAACTCAGTGTTAGTCGACCCTGCACTAGGTGGACTGATCATATGAAGCGGATTAAACGAAGCCGCTGAATTTATTTGGCTCAAGATCGTGTTGTTTAGAAAGGTGTGGATTTTCATCCCACTCCTGATAAGTCAGACCGCTTCCATCTTGGATTGCATCAACACTTACCATCAGCTGTGATTGCAGTCAAGGCCTAATATGTAGTTAATTAAAAGAAAATTAAGTTATAAAAGCTAGAAAACTTCGATAGAACTAAATAATGAGGAATTTTTAGAATTTAAAATTAATTATATTCATTAAAAGCTACACAAGAGGCTGAGCATTTATAATTAACGTTCCTACTAATTAATATTATTGTGACATTGATATTAATTTTTAAAAATTCGAGACACAATTTCAAGAACAGGTTTTAATGAAGTTTTGGGTAGCTAATTTTCTGGTCTCTTACCCGCATCGGAGATTTAATTTTAAACTTCCGCTTTAGCTTCCTGAAGTGGATGAGTAGAATTTATATTTGCAGGAGATTTTTTATTTATAGCAGAGCGATTTAGTAAACGAGTTCGTCCTGGGAAGGACTACCACTATATTTATTACTGCTGTCATTCAGCGTAGCTACGTTCTGGTCTGAAAAGCACTGAAGTCGATGTATTTACTGGGGCATGAGTCTTAACACCTATACCCTGGGTTTGCCACGTTGATCTAGTGGATAACGTATGTGGCATCGACCACAAAGTCCTGGCTTCGAATCCTGGAATAATTCAAAGTTTCTCTTTCATCTTAGAAATTTTCAGTAAAGTCTAAGCCCGGAATTCGGTAGTTGGTAGTGTTATACAGTGTTGAGCAAGATGAGCCTTCGGTCCCGATCATTATCATTAACATTTTATCATCATTATCAGCTTATTAATGTCCCACTACAGGGCCAGGCCTCCCTCCTTATAGGAGAGGGGATATGGAGCGTACACCCACCGCGCTGCTCCAATGCGAGTTGGCGGGCTTAGGGTGATAATGTTTCATTTATTAACGATCACTATCAGATGTTGATAATAGTGACCGGGACCGACGGCTTAACGTGCTCTCCGAGGCACGGAGGTGTAACACCACCAACTTCCAGACTCCGGGCTTGGAATGTACTGAACATTTCATAGAAGAATGAAAAAGCTCAGAATTATTCCGAGACCCGACCCAGGAATCGAACCCAAGACCTCGTGATCGAAGCCACATAGGCTAACCACTAGACCAACGAGGAAGTCCTAGACCAACAATAACATTTTAAAGCGATGGTTAAATAATGAAATATTATCACCCCAAGCCTGCTAACCCGCTTGGGAGCAGCGAGATAGATCTACACTCCATATCCTATAAGAAAGATGTAGGCCCTGCAGTGGACCGATAACAAGCTGATAATGATACGCGATGACTTACCATAAAATGGACTTGGTCCATCAATGAATAACTTATTATTATATAAATCGTACAAAACATCTTACTGTTTTGACAAGGAATAAAAGAACCAGGGGGCAAAAGATAGTGTTGTTATAAAGAACACAAAGTTTTTTAATATTACTATGCCACTGATATTATTTGATAACATCAGAAACTAACAAGTGGACACAAGTCGGATAGCAATCTCCCTTCTATTATATAATCGATTGCTGTTATTGCACAAGTTCCCGACTTTATTGATAGAGTTGCTAAAGTAATACCGGCAGAGCAATGTTGAACATAACAAAATAAGTCAAATATTATTTATTCGTGGTAAAACATTATTGTACTTTATTTAACTGAACGATTTCACGCCAATAAAATGTTTGCA
Source organism: Mycalesis mineus (assembly GCA_034621355.1). NCBI lineage: Eukaryota > Metazoa > Arthropoda > Insecta > Lepidoptera > Nymphalidae > Mycalesis > Mycalesis mineus. The sequence goes on along the minus strand of CM067886.1, from coordinate 11,896,354 downwards.
CGATGTTTATTAGCTATATTTTTTATTGAATATTAATTAACAAATTTACTATTTCTGATTTGAAATAAATATAAATAAATAAATAAATATTATAGGACAATTACACACATCGCTATATAACCCCAAAGTAAGCGTACTCGTAGGTAGCTTGTGTTATGGGTGCTATGATAACTGATGAATATTTTTATATATACTATACATAAATACTTATAATAAACACCCAGACACTGGAAAACATCCATGCTCATCACACAAATATTTTCCAGATATAGGAATCGAACCCACGGCCTAGGACGCAGAAGCAGGGTCACTACCCACTGCGCCACTCGGCCGTCAAAATTTTAAAATGGAAACACATAGATTTTCGGCGTAATTTTACTAGTTTATAAGGATATTGCTACACAAGGGCGCCTGGCTCTGCACAATGGCTCTCCTGCTCCGCATTATACAGATCTAAGCGCCAGACGCGTTTATGGCTTGCTAAGGCCCACCATGTTGCTCCAATGCAAGGTGGTTAGCTTAGTGTGATAATGTTTAACTCTGAAATTATATGAGGTGTTAATAATAGTGACAGGTTTCCCCCCAAGGAAAGGGCATGTACCACCAACTTCGTGCTAGGAATTAATTATTGCCAAGAAGTTCTTAGAAGGAAGAAATGTTTACCTAAGTCACAAAAAAGCTGATATATCATTTTATATCCATATTAAAATAAAAAGACTGAAACTCTCGTTACTATAGTCGGAGCATGCCCAACTAGAACCCATGCCGAGTCCTTAGTCATGAGCTCGCTTGTTCATGCAACGCGGCATGAACTAGTCGTGCATACTCCGACAACAGTGACTAGTATTTTAATAATATGGAAAATACACGCGATAGTTTAAATTATAACCACTGGACCATAGGTTGATATATATATTGATTTATTGAAAAAATTCGTTATAGTTGATTCGTTAAATTAAGTATTTTTCTTTTCTAAGACGTAGTAAATACGTTAATGTTAAAAGCGAGGTGAAATCTAAAAAGTATCTGAGCACAGGGTCACGAAATCAATGCCGTCGTCAATCGACTCTCAGTAAATGGCTTCGGTGCATTTCATCGGTCGCTAAAGAATTATTTCTTTTTAATATGAGCATCGATTCTAATTACAAAAGATCAAAGAATCGCCACGCGCCCCACTTCGTCTTTGTTCAAGCGAAAGATGAATTATTCAGAGAGCTGGAAACATTTCAATTGGATAGCTATAAAAAAAGAAACGCTCCGTTGCTGCGACGGATAAATTAATTTTTATTGTATAACTCCGATCATAAAATTTGTATTGACTTCATAGCGTCTTAATTTGTATCCATTGATTTAACTTGTCGGAAAGTTATGTTCAGTAAACAATCAGCTGTCATAGAATTATTTACGTCAGTCTTAAAATTTCAAGTTTCAAGTTACTACTTAATTCTCTTGACACGTCACTTTTAACTGCTTGCGTACAGTATCTATCTAGAAGCATAAGATCATACTATGCACTGAAAATGATATTTTTCACCTCCTTACAGCGTGGTGGGCTTATCCACTGATACCACCTTGCTGCACTGATGCGGATCGGCGGGCTAAGGTCAATGGCAATGACCAGGACCAGGCTTAACGTATTATTTGAGGTACAGGGGGTATAACACCACTACTTGCTCAACTCCGAGCTAAGAATTTCGTGAAAGAAAGTATAGTTCACTTATAACCTGATTCAAGACTCGAATCCAGGATCTCGTTATCTGATCACTGGAGCGAAGAGGCAGTTATTTCAACTTTGTATGAAAGTACTTAAGTACCTACAGCTTGACAAAGACGTGCCAAGTTAAAACAATCGAGATATGACGTACGCAGGCCTACTTGTAATAAAAGAATTTGACGTAAAATATCACGCCATTCCTAAAAAAGTGACGAGACGACTGTGTAATTTTTAAAGCGCCCGGATTTATGGCTGCGACACCTGAACGCTGTACTTTGATGATTGAGAGAGAACAGACTGTACTCGAAATTATCACGGCGTAATTTATACTCCACTGTGAAGTGAGTCCAGTTGTTGGTTAATAGCCTATATAGCTGCGGATAAAGAAGTCTTAGATTCGCCTTGGATCAAGATATGCTTATTGAGTATTTCTTTTTTCTCTAGAATTTCTTACATAAAATTGTCAGCCTAGAATTGGGGTGTAGTTGCTGTTACACTCCCCGTGCAGTGAACAGCACGCTAAACCGATTTGTCACTTTAGTTTACTTAATTTGATAGAGTTACATGAATTAACATTAGATATAAACCTAACTACCTACCTGGGCTCCCATTACATATCCTCTCGGCCCTTTTCTAAAAGAACCTGGTTCTGTAGTGCCAAAATAGTCTTTGTGGTTTTTCAAATAGATTATTAACATAGATCAGGCAGTTCCTAATCTTAAATCTAAATTTTATTTGATAATATAGGACTAAGATCGCAGAAATTATGATTACAATAATCTCTAAAAAAAATTTTAATAATATTTGCGACATATTTTCTGTTAAAAGCTGTTCAAGTTGAACTTATTATTATTTATTTGCTCATAAATAATTTGATATCGCGGAGTTTATTAAGATGGCGGCGCTAAGATGAAGATAAGCGTTGACATCACATCCGTTTCCTGTGGCCCCTTCATCCGCTCGTTAATTTTATTTCAGTAACGCCTACCGTGATCCAATATTGGTTGTATTCTTACATGTCATATTATTTTTGGATCTAATTATTTACTTATTTTTTTGTTTATTCAGTGTTTATTTTTACAATTTTATTTTGTTATTTGTAGCAGTATTTTAACTATTTTATTTCTATAACATTTGCTTTTTTGCAATATAAAAACATAACTTTATTCGGCAGAATATGACACGTGGTAGACTTATGCTTCATCATCATCATTATCAGCCTATTAACGGCCCACTATAGGGCCAGGCCTCCCTCCTTATAGGAGAGGGGATATGGAGCGTACATCCACCACGCTGCTTCATTGTGGGTTGGTGGGCGTGGGTGATAATGTTTCATTTACTAACGATCACTATCAGATGTTGATGACGGTGACCGGGGCCGACGGCTTAACGTGCTCTCCGAGGCACTAGGGAGTAACACCACCAACTTCCCGACTCCGGGCTTGGAATGTACTGAGAATTTCATAGAAGAATGAAAAACTCAGAAATATTCCGTGACCCAGGATTCGAACTCAGGACCTCATGATCGAAGCCAGATAGGCTAACCGCTAGACCAACGAGGCAGTCAGACAGACTTATGCTTAGTTGTTTCAAAATTAAGAATTTGGAATTTTATATTGTGTCAGTATACAAATAATAGCCTTGCTAATATTGTAAAGGCAAAAATTTGTAAGTATGGATGGATGGATGTTTGTTACTCTTACACGCAAAAACGACTTAATGAATTTTAATGAAACTCCGTAATAATATAGCTTAACTTTCGTAATAACACAAAGACCACATTTTAGGATCGAGAACCACGCGGGTGAAACTTGTATGCAATCATTCTTTAGGCCCAAATCACGAAATTAACTTTAAGATATTTTAATAATTTTTTATCATACTTAATTTTGGTTTTGAACTTTTTTTGAATACTTTTGTTTACTAATTTTGGTTTTAAAATCAATAAGTCAACTAAGCAAAATTACGTAGTTGATTTTCTTTCAGTCTGATTCAATTTTTCGAGACAACGGTACAAAAAGTTGAGCCACCGCCGTTGGAAACGGATACCTGAACGTTTGAACGTATATAAAACTTTTCTAATTTACAGAGGCTGATTGGAAAATTTTCGCCGGTTTGGGTGTTAATCGAACCTTGACTTAGCTTCGGCGATCGAAGCAAGTGTTGATTCGATTATATTTGTACGTATTTTCAACTTTATCCCAAAACCACTGTCCACTGTGGCACAATTAGTAATTAGGTTGGTAATACTTAAGTTTTCATCAAGGAGGTCCTTGATTCGAGTCCGGAATCCAGCTATAAACTTTTCTTTCATATTCATATTTTAATATTTTTAACAGTTTTAATTAAATTTATGCTAGATTAGAAAATTATAGTAGAATAAATAATTTTATGTAACAATACAGTTAATATTGTAAAAATTAATAATTTTAAAAGAGCAACTGTTGAGTTTCTTGCCGGCTCTTCTCAACAGGACCTGCCTTCCGAGCTGGTGGTAGACTCACTACAAATAGTCTAATTTGACGTTTCAAAAGTGCTTATAATTGGCCTACTTGAAATAAATGATTTTGAATTTGAATTTGAATTAAAATCTTCAGCCTGATTGTGGCAACTTGGTGGTGACACTTCCATGTTTCGGAGAACTATCTATTTACTACAAGATGCAATCCACACCCCTTTTGATCTCTGCAACACTAAATCGTTAGTGGGGCGTCTTTGCCGGTAGGTTGGTAACTAGTTACAGCCCAAAGCACACTAGCCGAAGCTTCTCACCTGCTAGAGTTGGAGCATTTAAGAAAAACTCAATCTGCCTGTCCAGAAATTGAAGCCAGGACCTCCGTCTTACAAAACCGCCGTGCAAATCACTGCGCCGCCAATCCCGTAAAACATATGGAGAACATTTTAAATCATCGTTCCTGGTTCTTGTTATTTGATATTTTATTGTAATCCTTACAAGATTTTAACATTGTCTCTCTAAGCTTACCGTATTGCATGTTAACTCCTCTCTATAAACATATAGGCCTTGCAATAGGTCGTTAAAATACGGTGACAAGTCGATATCATCAGACATAGATAATAACAAAATGAACACAATATTTTTCGTGCATTAAAACTCTAGTCAATAAGCGGGTAGTATAACGAAATTGTTGTTAGTAGTAAATTGGTTTTTGGCGCGATCCGGTCGCGACCGCGCGGCCGCACGCCGTTTTCGCGGTCATTAGCAATTTTGGCAGAGCTTCATCAAGTTGGTAACTTATATGGGATTCTGCCGCTAAATTGCTTTTTAGCTTCTTGTTATATTTTTAATTTAGCAATAATATGCTTTAAACTTCAATATTCAATAGGTATAAAAAAATAACAAAATAAAATTTAATATTGTCGACTTCTCTATACTTTCGGTAAGTAGTAGTAGAGTTTTTGACGACCTCCGTGGCGCAGTGGTATGCGCGGTGGATTTATACGACGGAGATCATGGGTTCGATTCCTGGCGGGGCAGATTGAGCTTTTTCTTCATTTGTCTTGGTCTGGCTGGTGGGAGGCTTTCGCCGTGGCTAGTTACCACCCTACCGACAAAGACGTACCGCCAAGCGATTTAGCGTTCCGGTACGATGTCGTATAGAAACTGAAAAGAGTGTGGATCTCATCCTACTCCTAACAAGTTAGCCTGCTTCTATCTTAGATTGCATCATCACTTAACATCAGGTGTGATAGCAGTCAAGGGCCAACTTATAGTTGATAAAAAAAAGTAAGTAGAGATTTTTTTGTCGAATCTGGGTTGCTTGCATTGTTTTAATTTGCGGGATTTCGTCGATTTGCGGGACGCGTAAAATCGTTAAAAAAATTATTTAGCTTTTATAGTGGTCTAAAAGTCACCCGAGGTTGCCGTTCCCGAAAATCCGGGATAAAAAGTAGCCCTAATTTTTGTTAATCTGATGTATAAACTGTATTATTGTGAAGTTTCATCAAAACCCATCATGCTTGTAATATCAATAGGATTTTTTGTGGATTAAAGGCCTTACGGTTAGGAGGCTGAATTTAAAGAGGATAGGGAGTTTTCAGACTGTCAAACTGATTATTTACTTACTTGAAGAAGAAAGAAGAATATTTATAATATTTAAAAATTATAACGAATTTTGAAAAATTACTTTTACCTAAGATATAACATGGCTGATATGAGCTTCATGCCACTCTACCACAAGGGGTAAGATCTGGCCCTGAAGCCGTTAAAACAGTCTGTCAATATAGAGGTAAGTATTATAGTAGAATTTCTTGTTTAAATATATAGAGGCTCTGTCATTTATGTTATCTTATCTTAAACAATGTCTACTAATGAAGCGGCACCTTTGTGTGTAATAATTTTGTAGTGTGATTTTTAACAGCTTATTAGTATTCTGGTTCAGATTTGCTTTCATTAACACACCTTTGTCCTTAATCCTTATCATACGCATTTGGAATTATAATTAATTATGTTTGTAGAATTCATAAACAACATTGTATGGAAAAGTGAGAAAATTTGGTTAACCTTTTTCTGACATTATTTTTCCATATCTTAATTCTATATCTTTTTTATATAACTGTATAATTAATTTACGTAACGTATTTAGAATTTTGATCATTTTGTATTGCCAATTTTTCGCCGAGAACTACTTAATTATGACATTTATTTAAAAAGGTTTTGCTTTAACATTTCTCTACGAACATTCTCGAAAAAGAGGAAGATTTTTTTTTATCGACTACAAGTTAGCCCTTGACTGCTATCACACCTGATGTTAAGTGATGATGCAATCTAAGATGGAAGCGGGCTAATTTGTTAGGAGTATGAAATCCACACCCCTTTCGGTTTCTACACGACATCGTACCGGAACGCTAATTCGCTTGGCGGTACGTCTTTGTCGGTAGGGTGGTAACTAGCCGCGGCGAAAGCCATACCACTGCGCCACGGAGGTCGTCACACATAATACATTTAACGTATTTGTGACGTCATATCGTAAAAGGTAAGCATAATAAGTTAAGTTTGTGGTATTACATTACATACATTACTGTTGTAGGAGTCTACTCTTCAAGATTATTAAGAACGACTGGGTGAACAGGACCTTCTCACTTGGAAAAGTTGTAGGGAAACATTCCTTCTCCTGTTTAGGCAGATAAATATTGAGATTTTACTAAAGTTGTTAACCCATCAACTTGCTTTAGGGCAGCACGATGGGTCTAAGCTGCATTTCCCCTCTCATAAATGAGAGAGTCTGCCAGTAGTAGTTAGTAAAGCTCTATCTATATCGTTTTGTACAATAAAATATAAGTGGTAAAGGTGACCCAACAGTGTAACAAAGTAACACGCAAATATTACGATACAAGCCTAAAACCAAAAAAGGCATGTTGAAGAATTAGTGATGTGTAGTAGTGTATCAAATGAGTTGCAATAGTAATTAGAAATGGCAGAGCCAAACCCTCCCATTCACCGGCGCGCTAACTAGATGCGGCACACGGCATCCTTTCATCAGCCATTTTCTGTTCTGAGTTTCTACATTCAGTAAATAGTAAACCGAAATCACTGCCTATTCAAATTCCGCCGACGGATTTTTCAAAGCAATCTTAATTGGCTCTTTTCTAAAGATTAATAAAAAATAACTGACTTTGAGCTAATAATACCGCATAAGATAACTTTTCATATTATTTCTTTTTATGTAGAGATGAAAGTCGATCATACCTTCTTAGATATTAAGAATAGAAGGCCAATAGGTAATTTAATGAGTAGTTACAAAAAATTCAATCATTGTACATATATCAGCCACTGCAATCAAGATATCAACTAGATTCTGGGGGTGTGTGCGTGTGTCTACGTGCGTGCCTACGTACGTGCATGTCTACGTGTGTGCACGTGGGCATGTGTTTAAACATGTTTGCACGTGTACAAACTATTTAATCAGACCGTAAACTGACACATCGAGTAAGATATCAGAAATCAGACACAAGACTGACTTTTGGTACTCTTAAGGTACAGGGTGTGGATGCACATCTTACTTTCTAACTCCAGGCTTGACCGGTGATATATTATATAGATGCAGCAGCTAATTTATTTAGGTACTCACAGAGGCATGGGTTGCTAACTTCCTGACTTGAGGCTATATTGAGATTTTCTTGAATAAATTTTCGATTTCGTATTTTTAGTACGACTAATTTTCTGTACTGCACCCAGCAAACCTCAGGACCAATAAGTTATTTTTTTTCCACTGACCTCTAACAAATGGTTTAATCTACTTCGGAGGGCAGGATAGTAATCAATTTATAATTTACTATCGGATGCCAGCGAATCCGTCCGCGTGGAATTGACATAAATTTAATTACTAAAAAATTTTTTTGTAAAAAAATATACCGACTTCAAAACGCACTGAAAAGTAAAAAATAAATGCGTCATTAAGTTACTTTAATTTACTTAACCATATCTATAAACTCGGTGCCATCCAAGTTTAAGGAAAGTTTATTCAAGAAAGTAGCAAAGCACTTAGTATGAATTAGGTATCATCTTTTAAGTAGAAAGCTTAGCACCGACTTCATAGATATGTTTAAGTAAATTAAAGTAACTAAATGACGCATTTATTTTATAATTTTCAGTCGGTTTTGAAGTCGGTTTAATTTTTATTAAAATTTTTTTATATACTTTTTAGAGGTTTATCGACAACGCACATACGTAAAACCTCGTTTTAAACTATGAGTACCACTATTCGCCAACCATCTATAAACTACCGACATCGCTGTAAATGTGCCTATGAAGTTTCAAGAGTTCCTTCGATATAACCAAGATCTTATCATCAGATTGTGAAATATAAAAATTTTTAAACCTTTCTAATAAAAAAAGAATTTTCAAGATCGGAGTATTCTGTGAAAAGTTACGCGTGGTCATGCATAAAAAAATCCTTATCTGAAAAACTACTCAACCGATTTCAATTAAACTTGCAGTATTCCCTAAGTTGAAGAATACCTAGTACAACAAAAAAAGAATTACTTAAATCGAACTTATAATTCCGGAGATATGCAAACACAAACATAAAAACATACATACATACACACACTTTAAAAATTTGGCACATTTGTTCAGACGCTGATATAGACTAACATATGCGAAAACGGTGCTTTTCTGGAAATATTATCTACATACATACGGGTCGAATTGATAACCTCCTTTTTTTGAAGTCGGTTACTAAAAATAGCCTAAGTCGGTTATAATATTAGTAAATGAGTGTCTAAAAGACGCAGAATAGGACAAAAAATATAAGCAGTCAATTAAAAAAGCCCTTGAGAATAATTCATTGTATCTCCACGTAACACGAGAGCCAGGAAGATTTAGAGCAGTAATATTATAAATTTGGAATATAAGTGCTCTCGTTCAGTTTGGAGGGTGTACTTGAGAAAATTACAGAAAGGTGGTCTTATCCTCTCCAGCTGCCACTTGCAAAGGATCAAATATGGATGAATTAATAACATCCGTGGATAGCAATTCGAGAAGAATCGGACCTTCTGAAGTTACTTATAATAATATTGACTCAAGACTTTCAAGTTTTTTTTTTTATCGACTACAGGTTGGCCCTTGACTGCTATCATACCTGATGTTAAGTGATGATGCAGTCTAATATGGAAGCGGGCTAACTTATTAGGAGTGGAACGAAAATCCACAACCCTTTCGGTTTCTACATAACATCGTACCGGAACGCTAAATCGCTTGGCGGTACGTCTTTGTCGGTAGGGTGGTAACTAGCCACGGCGAAAGCCTCCCACCAGCCAGACCAAGACAAATTAAGAAACATCTCAATCTGCTCGGCCGGGAATCGAACCTAGGACCTCCGTCTTATAAATCTACCGCGCATACCACTGCGCCACGGAGAGCATCGAAATTTAATTTTGATGTAACTTACATACGATAAAGTAATAAAACTTATAATAAAAAAAATGTATCGTAATAATAATTGTATTTGAAAGACCTCAGGACCTTTATTCAGAATTTTTTGAAATAAAAAAAAGTTGAGTATTTCATGGCCCGACCCAAACTCGAACCTAGGGTTTTGTGATCTAAAGCCACATAGTCACTAGACCAACGGAGCAGTTCTTTAAATTTTATTTGAAATTTAATTCAACTGTTTTGATTAGATTCGTTTTTGTGAAGCTTGTGATAGAACTAAAAAAAAACGCTGAACTAATTTTATTTTTGCATCTTTCGTTCATCACCAAAAAATGAACACTTAAATAAAATTCGAACCTCAGCTAAAACAAAACGAGAAGAAGGGCCCTCGATAATTATTCAAATTGCTCCTTTATATTTTTACTCAGATATCGCAATAAAAAAATTAATTTAACGTAATTTAAGTCTTATCTACTGCGGCAAGAGCATATCTAAGAGTTTTCGTAAATTATTCATGAAGAAAGTTTTTACGGCGACATGATTTTAAAACCGACATTTGTAAGCCTCGCTACGAAATAATTTCGTGAGTTTTAAAACGATATTCTAGAAGACATTTTAGAGCTTTACAACAATGACTTACTAGTTTAATTCATTCTTATATTACCGATACAAAAACACAAACACACGAGGGCTATATTTATACCAGACATGACACTATCTTGCCATAGACAACTTTCAATATAAATCGCATTTCAATATACCGACTTGAAAATAAGTTTAATAACTATAAAATTAAAAATTTAAAAACCCCCAAACCCAAATAAAGATTAAACTTTGGTCATTCTTCAGCAAAAATATAAATTTATCCGTTTCAGTTTATCCGTTTTATTCCGGCATACCAGGGTTTCATATGCCACATCCCATTTCCAGCATCAGGTCCTCGTCAATTAGAAACATGAAAAGAACCAGTCAAGAGAAATTCAACGAACCAAAAACACTCTCTACTGATATACCTTTCAAACAAAAAAAACCGCATTAAAATCGGATCATCCGTTTGGGAGTTACGATGCCACAGACAGATATATACACATACATATACACAGACACGTCAAACTTATAACACCCCGTCGTTTTTGCGTCGGGGGTTAAAAATAACAGTCTAGCATAGCGCAGCCAGACTAACGAACGGCTTTATAAAAATATAGAGATAGAGTACCTATAATGTTTTGCCTCGTTTGTCTAGTAGTAAGCCTACGTGGCGTCGATCACGAGGTCTTGGGTTCGCATCCTAGGTCGGGTGACGGATTAATTCTGAGATTTTCATTCTTCATGACATTTTCAGTTCATTCCAACCTCGGTGTCGGTAAGTACGTGGTAATACACTCTGTGCCTCAGAGAGCACGTCAAGTCATAAATAAAACATTATCACCCTAAGCCCGTCAACCCGCATTGGAGCAGCGTGGTGGGTGTACGCTCCATTTTTTCTCCTATCCTGTAAGGAGAGAGGTCCTGTCCGTCAATAGTCTGCTAATGATGATGATAAATATTCTTTGACTTACGAGAATATTGCACCTCTCAATTATCTTGTGGAACAACTTTTGGAAAATGGCGGATACTTATAATATACACTGTAATAATATAATTATAGTAAGTCTTGTATCCGAAATTACTCTACATTCTATTAGTTCGTTATAGTATATATAATAAACACAAATTTCCACGAAGTTGATTACGTTATTAACCCTATAAATAAAAGCTCGGTAATCCCGATATGGGATCGAGCAAAGAGCAGAAACTAAGGGGCCCATAGTATAGTTATCGGACGATTGGATTTGAAACAAAGCTAACGAACCGTTGAATCATGTAAACAGAAGCAAGACGACCGTCTTGTTTACCTAAAGAGCCTTTGCTTCATTAGGATCCAATTTACTGACATCAAATTATGCTTCCGGTTGTATTCTAGTTGTTTCATTTAAACGATATTGTATCGCCTCGTGGAACCTTATACTCTTGCCTGATGCGTAAATGATTCACTGATAAATTATATCATTTAGGTATTTGAACGTTTGAATAAAACTTGATACTTGTTTATCTTTTCCGTTTCTTTTACAAAATTAAAGTTTTTATGAAATTATTAAAAAGGAACATAACATCATAAAATAAATAAATATATGTTACTTTTCTTTATTATTAGGTTTTTTTTAAATATTAGGTACTAAAACCCTTTGTGCCTTTCAAAAAAGAAATCAAAAATTAATAAATTTTAAGCCATTGGTTAAGTGACCCCTCTCCTATAAGGAGGGAGGCCTGGCCCTGTAATGGGCCTTAAGCAGGCTGATAATGGTAATCGATGATGATGTTTGTTAAGTGAAGAAACGCACCAAGTTTTTTCTTCCCAACTCCAATTGTTCAGGAAAAAGATTTAAGTGTTGTAATTAGCAGTGACTTAGTCATAAGAATATTTTTATAGCATATAAGTACAGAATTCTTTGTACAATTAAATGGTAGTATTCAATATCGGGCTAATGACGCAAATCGTTAAACAAGGCGGTTAACGAAAACAAAAGGAAACGACTAAGCGGGTTCAAAATACGTCAAAACGGAGAACTTTTCCATTGTACAATTCAAATTAATTGCTTTCTTACTAAATAAATTATAGCTCTTTGAGTCCTCGGTACGAACAGCTCGCGACAACTTATTTACTCGAGGAACAAACTAGAGAATTGTAGTAGTTTGCAGTGCATTGTTTAAACGTGCTTACTGTTTAAGAGCAAATACTTCGCAATTCGTTTTTGAGGTTACATTTTAATGGCCTGCTAAGAACTTGAAGATGTTTGATAGTTTCTTGGAGGTTTTTATTTTATAGAAATTAAGCTATACATTTATGATCGTTTGAATTTTTGAACAATCAAGCAGGTTAAAATAACTGTCACCCTGCGCTTAATTATTTGAGATATAATGTTCCTGCAATTTCACTGCCCATCCTTCAGGTAGAAACAGCAATGCTGGTAATAGAAAGAAGTACGGTGGTGGTATTACCCAGGACCAGTTCTTCCATAAAAAAAAATAATTTTTGTAACCATCAGAATAATGTCTAATGCATTTAAACAAGATATGTTACATTGTCTCTATTGTCATTACCATAGTTAACATTTTTTTGCACAGATTATTTTTGAAAAATATGCTTTGTGCCCTAATAAAATGCTTAGACCAACTACACTACTCTAAAGCATTGCATACACAATTATAGATACAATAAATGACTCTGTGGCTTTACAGCTATGACTCTAGCCAGCTATTTCAAATTTCTGAAAATAAGAAGTGTCCAATAATCTTTTCCTGGACTATTTAAAGCTAACAATCAGGCTTATAAATGGTCATTGTACCAACAGACAACGATTGTCAAATCAGCTCATTCTCCTAACGCAAGCTACGTTATTGTTCTACTAAATATTACGCTATCGTTTGTCGAAATTGATAACTACTCGTAGTACCTACCAACAACAAATTAGGCAATTACAATTAGCTATCTTTTTATGGAACTTGCATGTACGAGTGTCTGGTCGCAATTTACAAGTAAATTCTCCAAAATTTAAACTTTGTATCATAATCATCATTATCAGCCTATTAAAGGCCCACTAGAAGGCCAGGCCTCCCTCCTTTTATAGTAGAGGGGATATGGAGCGTACACCCACCACGCTGCTCCAATGCGGGTTTGCGGGTTTAGGGTGAAAATGTTTCATTTATTAACGATCACTATCAGATGTTGATGATAGTGACCAGGACCGACGGCTTAACTTGCTCTCCGAGGGGATGTAGCACAACCAACTTCCAGATTCCGGGCTTGGGATGTACTGGAAATTTCATAGATGAATGAAAAAGCTCAGAACTATTCCGTGACCCGACCCAGGAATCAAACCCAGAACCTCATGATCGAAGCTACATAGGCTAACCACTAGACCAACGAGGCAACTTTGTATACACGAGTCATAATATATTAGGTATATAATATTTGTCTATTTTAAAGATTAGGTCAGATTTGACCCATGACGCTTCTTCAACGCGGGTATACAATACATAATTCTATCATGGATATTTTCTATTCTATGGATTGCAGAGGGAAAAACACCGAACAGAGTTCGAGACCTGCATCACGGGAGTAGACTTAAAATAATCCTTTGTGGCCGTTCAACGCTCGCCTTCTCTGCTCAAATTATTCTCCCTGCACAGCCAAATCTGGAAGGATCCAGCAAGAGCAGCTTTGGACACTATTTTTAGAATAGAATTTACTGCAATTCTAGTCAGTTCAAGGTCTCTGAGAAAGTTGTATAGAGATTTTGCTGGTATACTCGCACCCACTTTTACTGCATATAATCATAAATATTTATTCCAAATGTAAATTATCTAAAAACAAAAACCCGAAAACTAAATGAAAGCTTATAAACCATCTTTCTGGCAATTTCAGCAGACATACAGCCTGGTCCTAAAGAGGGACCACAAAATAAGCTGATAGTAATCATAACGATAATCTGGTGAAAGCTGAAAAGGAAAAAGTACCGCCATGTGGAATTTTGATTCAACGATGATTGTTCCTATAGTCGTTTCAGTCAACGGTCTTATAGCGATAAGCTTTGACCAACATCTTAAAAAGCTTTCGCTTAGTTCTTGGATCAAGGGTCGGATACAGAAGACGGTTATTCTTGAAACGACACGTATTGTGAGGAGGTTCCTCACTCTGGAGCCCTGACCACCGGTTGCTTGGACCTCCGTGGCCGCAGCAGGCGGAATGGATTTTTTTTATAAATTTTTGATAGTGTTTTTTATAATTGTTTTATAAGCATTGTTGAAAATTTAAAAAAAAATTATAAATAAATAAAATATAAATAAATAAATTATAAATAAATAAAGATAGAAAAAAAAATGAAGTTAATATTATATTAATTTAAAATATAAATATTTTCTCATTTAACACAACAATACATTAGCGTTTAATTGTAAAAACATCAATCAGACTGAACAAAACAAACATCGTTCCATAAATAGATATACATTTTAAGAAAATCTTTTCAAGAAGAGCATTTGCACTCAAAATAAATGCTGGATCCTCGTAAATCTGTCAGCAAAACAATTCGTACCCTTTCACGAGCAATAAAATACAACCAAAACAGAGGCACCGAAAAAAGTATCATAAATATAAGATTCATTTATATTCGTTCAGTCACGATTTCACGACCCTTGAGACCAAGCGTAATAGGGAACTTTTCGAAACGGAGTACGAAATTGTTTGAATCTGTATTAAAGAATCAATAATTTGTATGCAAAATATTTCGTTTTATTCTTGTCTATATTGCACTGTGATTTATGCAAATTGAAGTTTTATATGACGCGAACAGGTTTAAAATAGGGAAAAAGTTCCTTTACCATTTAAGCAAAGCACTCTTAATTAATTTTTTAATACTTGTGTTTTTTTATTTACACTTATGATGCATACATGACTCCTAACCACTGTATTTTATATTAGGTACGTTTATGCACGTAGACTGTACGAAGCTATGTATAGTAGATGATCGGTAATAAATAAAATAATTAGACTAGAGGTTTATTACTCTACCTAATTAGTCTACCTAGAAAAGAAGAATACAGACGACACACACTTTTCTCACTTTGTTTGTTGTTATCATCTCCCACTAAAAACAAACCAGATAAATATGTCAGTCCTGAAAAAGCTTTGTAAATACAATAATATTTAAGCAGTAGTCTAGTGCAGATTTTTACGATACACTGAATTTACAAATGCCTACGAAAGCACACTGTCTTGAACCCTTTGTTTGTTCTATTCAAATCCAATGCTAATACATTCAAAGCATCAAAGCGAACGGATGTTCTTTGCATCGCTGAAATATCAGATTTAAAAAGACAACAAAATCTCTTTCGTTTCCTACAGCCATATAATTTTAGATACACTTTAAGTTTATTTTATTTGCCGTTCCTAAGATAAAACCGTAAAAATGTTGGTTAAAACATAGGTGAAATAAATGTATTTATAAAGCACGCCCTCTCAGTAACATTAGTGGCGGTTGACAGGCCACTAGCACCCCACCTAATGGAGGAAGGTTTTCCGAAAAGTTAGCAACTTGTGGAATCTATCGCAACCGCTCCGCTTCTTTATGAGCTTCCATTATCATCACTTTTGCGTTTTCCGATAAAACGTGCTGCCCTTATTCCTAATAGCCATTTCGGAAAGTTTAAATAGCCTATAAAATCTGTAATATTTTCAATTTTTGATCTCTTAACGGTTCGAATATTGATATTGAAATTATTGAAAATATATTTGATATGTACGTGTCTTACCCCTTGTTATCGGGAATTCAGTTCACATTGCCTAATGGCAATGCAGCCGCCTAGCGTAGCATCAATTGTAGCGTGGATTTTATAGCTTTGGAATTCAGAATTTTAGATCGTATTATGTACACCCTTAGAACTGGAACTCAATTAACTTCTTTTTCTTCTATGTTTTCCGTAATTGGTCAGACCTGGTTAGCTGGTGTACGTAGCTCTTTTCTCTGATGGTTTACTCCAACGAGCTAAGCTTGCTGTAGAAGCTTGGCAGGCCGCCGATAGTCCTATGTAGTTTCGGTGAGGAACCAATGTAGGTTGCAGGTTGACCAAGAAGCTTTTCTGCAGATATTCTGTATAATTACTTATTGCTTACTTAACCAACCATATTCGGACGTCAAATTTCAAAAGCTGCTATTTTGTTCATTATCACACCCGGTGCAGGAATTCACGAAGTTTTTCTCCAGATATTCTGTATACGAAGTTTATGGCTCACCTAACCAACTTCCATATTCCAACGTCAAGGCTTACGATAACATTAATTCTAAAGGAGTTTAAAGTTCCTAAGTGAGCATTACTTACGTCAGTGCTAACCGAAACAGTTCATAAACAAAAATAAAACTCAGACCGCTAACTTTCCACTTAACTTCCTTGAAATGTTAGCTTCCTGTTTTTAAAACTCCGTTGTTTTTTTGCTCTGGCTGAAGAAAACGCTTTAAGGTTGCAAGTTTAAAGCAGCACCTAACACCTCGTTCCGAAGTTTAGTGCATCTCTTAAGGTTCATTACCATAAATAACATAGCGATAGCATAGTGTGTTATTCTACAGTCATTATTTTTTTTTTCTGAAAATTTATTTTCATACAGAAATAAGAACGAGAGTTAACGTATGGATCTCGCCTCATGGAAAGCAATGATTGGTTCTAAGGTAGGCCTCAAAAATTTTACAACCAGGGTCAAGATTGACAATATATATTAAGTGACCTTTGGGGCCCGTTATAATAATACCAATTTTTAGTGATGACAAGAGTCCATTTCTAGCACAAGTAATAAACGAAAGTTAAACACAGCATTTTATACCAGAAATTTAATCAAAATCTGTCAATTTATTTCCTGAAAATATCGCAATCATTATATAAAAAAATATCGTACAAATAACCAGTAATAGGTAATCAAAAATCTAATGGAATGAAATTACAAAAAAACTTATCAATCATAACTAATAAGGATTTCGAATTATTTATATAATACTGAATCTTTGTTTCTTTTCTTTGTGTTTTAATTGGGAATAATTGCCTATAAGACCTATAGCCGTTTGTGCCAAATTCAAGATCCTTCCAACTTTTAGGTAATGCAATTGAAATCATGTTTTTTTTCGTATTTGTTGTAGTTTTTTAACCGACGAAAAAAAACGGAGGAGGTTCTCAATTCGACACGTATATTTTTTTTTTATATGTATGACCACGCATAACTTTTTACAGAGTTGTCCGATTTTGATAATTCTTTTTTTATTAGAAAGGGCACACTTCCAAAGTGGTCCCATTGTCATCATGTTAGGATCTAATGATGATATCCTGGGGAAATTGAAGGAACTCTTCAAATTTTGGAGGTACGCTTACCGCGATTTCGGTTTTTGTCTCGGTATCGGTAGATTTTTGTCTACTAGTGCCGTATAATATACTATGACTGTATATTACGAGTATGTTACGTGGAGATAAATCACTAAAAAGTAAGAAATAAAAATTTTTAAATAAAAATAGAACCAGAACCCACAAACTGCTTTACTACGTAAAATAAATGTTCCTAAAACTTGGCTGGCACCAACTTCATAGATATGCTTAAGTAAATTAAAGCAACTAAATGACACAGTTATTTTTTACTTTTTATTGCGTTTTGAGTCGGTTCTATTTTTATTTAAAAAAATTTTAATAGCTATTCTGCTGTTCTGGACAAAAACAAATTCAGGAATTCAAAATTATTGCAGTCATTATCAAGTTATAAATTACCCGATTATTTTAATATCTGGTTTACTTAAAGTAATTTATAATTTGTATCTATCGTGACGTCTAAATTAATACACGTTAAAAACCGTTGAAATTGGAAAAGCGTTATTCGTTACTAATTACAGGATTACGCGCGGAATGGTAATTAACATCGGATTCGTTCTCATCGGTTACTCCGTGTAAAGATATCTGAGGAAAGGTTAATTTTATTACGTCTTTAAACGTGTTATGTGAGCTAAAAGATTGTAATGAAATAAAGACAATGACGGCCTCTGTGGTGTAGTGGTATGAGCGGTGGATTTATAAAAAGGAGGTCCTAGGCCGATTGAGATTTTTGTGATTACTACCCTTCCAAAAGACGTACCACCAAGGGATTTAGCGTTCCGTCACATGGTCGTGTAAAGACCGTAGGGGTGTGGATATTATCGTACTCCTGACAATTAGTCCGCTTCCAACGTATGTGGCAACATCACTTACCATTAGGTGTGATTGCAGTCAAGGACTTGTAATGAATAAAAAAAAGACTATATCATAATAATTTTCAAGACCATATCATAATAATTTTAACCTGTCTTAACGTCCCGCTATAGGACCAGTAGGGCTATTTTGTAACTTCAGATCACATTATGGGGGGCAAAAATTGTTGCCCTCCTTCTACTAAGGTTGTGGTTGGCTCTCAGCAGCGGGCCAGTGAGAGACGAAGTCCAGCGCGGGAAGATGCTCGTATGTCATCTTAAACGCCAGTGAGTGCACAGTTGTGCGCGAAGAAACGTCAAAGTGGCTTAATTTTTCAGATCCTTTGGCGCTTCAAATGGAACGCGGACGGCACCGCTGGGTTTTAGTGGTCACTAGTCACATACCCGGACGTAGACTGTGCAGTTCTGTCTGCATAGCCTCCGACCGGGATGCGTTAATGGATTTCTCAGCGACAAAAAAAAGGGCTATTCTGTTAGGACGATTTTATAACTCGACTGTGTGTAGCGCATTCCTTTCTTTGTCTTTCCATCTAACGGGACACTATAGATAATGAGATATACAGACGAATATGAAACACACAATGTCAAATATGGATAAATAAAAATGTAGTTACAGAATATGCCACCAGAGCTCTACAATATACATTCAATATAAATACTTACAATATACATACATACAAATGATTTGGATCACAGAGTCACAGTAGTTGATTTTCATTTTGTACGCGTTTTAACTACGCGGGCTCAAGTCTAAGTTGAGAGTCAATACATTTATAATACTTAATACTTTGTGAAGTTTTGTAGACTGATAAAAAAGGTAATATTATAAAAACAAAGGAAAGTGTAAATATTTCTTTTCAAAAAGCAACAGTAACAACGTCTAACAAGTGTTTCAGCCTAAACTCTTTTAAAACAATTCCTTTATTAAGCTTAACTAAATAATACTGAGCAAGCGCTAGCGTATTCAATACCGGGCAAATAAAGGAATTCATTGAATAAGCCATTTCAAGAAAGCAAATAGCTAAGCGGGTACAATGCGTCAAAACGGAAAAGTTTCCTATTGTACACTTTAAATTAATTGCTTGCTAAATAAATTATAGCTCTTTGAATTCCTTTCAACGACATAATTAACTACACAAAGTAAATAAACTATTATATACTTTATTATAAGCTGTGCATAATTATTTAAGCTCACTGCAGCACGCAGAACAAGCAAAGTAGACATCACTTTCATGGCCTATAAATGTCATTATTATGGTTTTATAGAAAATACATCATAGAGCGACCCCGCACCGGAAAGCGCAGCGTTGGTCGACCCCCAACCAGGTGGACTGACGACATCAAACGTGTCGCAGGGAGCCGCTGGCAACAGGCGGCTCGGTGCGACACGTTTGTGTTTGGAAGTCCCTAAAAAAGGCTTATGTCCAACAGTGGACGTCTACAGGTTGGTAATGATGATGTTTGACGACTTCATGGACAGTTTTATACACGATATTTATTCCATGGCCTTCAATTTTCGTCCATCAATCGCATGTTTCTTAAATTGTCGGTGTAGTTGTTGAGGTAACCGTGGCTCAGAGACCAGCTACCGCCAAAGACGTACGCCAAGCAATTAGCGTTCCGGTACGATTTATGTAGACACTTAAGGGTAGTGTTTTTTTTTTTTATCCTCATTAAATCGGGTAATAGCAGTCGGGTCAACTTATGTCGAGTAAAAAACAATGTCCCATTACAGTTGCACCACGAGGAAGTTAAGTAAGTAGCTCAGAAGAGCACTCACGCCAATATAGCGATGTCAAATGGGAATCGCATCGTCAGTTGGTGTAGCATTTCTGTATGTACACACTAGTAAAAGTGTATCCCTGTTTTGGTTGTTTTCGACAAAGATTTGCCGCCAAGCAATTTAGCGTTCCAGTACAATGTCGTGTAGAAACCGAAAGGGGTCTTACTCCTAATTAGAAAGCGGGCTAAATGTTAGTAGTAGGATGTTGCATCATCACTTAGTATCAGGTGTGATTGAGCTCAAGGGCTAACTTGTATTTTTGGGTATCCTCTATTTTATAAATGCGACTGGTAATCGGTCAATGTCCATACAAAAATCTTTAACATTCTTTGTTTCTGATTAACTTCAGTTAATAACATTAGAATATTCTGTTCCTGGCAACGGGTGACAGGAGTCGCGTACGAACACTGCGGTTAGCCGCAATGAATCTTAGCTGTATCTACCAGTGACATTGCTGTGGCGTTTTCGCTGTTATACGTCGCGTGCCGGAAAATTATACCACTTTATTTGTAATCTAACCTAAAAGGCAACGGTTACTGACTGATGCTCCAACATATAACTCAAGCCGCTAAATAGATTACGCTGCTGTACACATAATATAGTTATAATGATGTTGTTGTGAGCTATATGCATCGGTTTTTATTATTTCATCGCGGTTGAAGTCGCAGGCGACGGCTAGTATGATGGTAATGGTTCCGATTGTTAGTAACGTAATAAATGTGATCTAGTTTACGATCAATGGCATTAATCAATAGAAATAAATCATCATCATTATCATCATAAGCCTATTAACAGCCCACTACAGGGCCAGGCCTCTCTCCTTATAGGAGAGGGGATATGGAGCGTAGACCCACTACGATGCTCCAATGCGGGTTGGCGGCCTTAGGGTGATAATGTTTCATTTATGAACGATCACTGTCAGATATTGATGATAGTGATCGGGACCGACAGCTTAACGTGCTTTCCGAGGCACGGGGGTGTAACACCACCAACTTCCCGACTCCAGGCTTGGAATATACTGAAAATTTCATAGAAGAATGAAAAACTCAGAATTGACCTGACCCAGAATTTGAACCCAGGATCCTGGTGATCAGAGCCAGATAGGCTAACCACTAAACCAAGGAGGCAGTCAACAGAAAAAAAAACCGGTATAATATTTTGAATGTAGTTTTTTACTGTGCCAAAATGTATGTGTTCATAACGCATACGCCTGAATTCAACGCAAAAATTACTAATATATTAATTAAACTTACATTATATATTAACCTCGTACGCTTAAATTTAAATTTTTAGAGCAACCATAATTCCCATAACTGTCAAGCACATTGAGTATAATTTCGGCAAATTCACGCTCTCAAATTCGGGTTTGAAGTAGATAAGACCACCTTTCCGTAATACTCTCAAGTGCGTTCTCGGAATTGAACAAGAGCACTTATGTTGCATATTTATAATATTTCCGCTCTAAATCCTGACTCTTGGGTAACGTCTGTAGATGTTTATTACAAACATTTTCAGGAATTCGTAGTCATACACGATTCTCTAAACGTTTTACCACTCAAACATTTACTGTGTTTCAGGACTTGTCCAAATCTGCATAGGCATGATATACTATGTAATTTTAATAAAATAATGTAATATTGGCCACGATAAATAATCGTCACATTATAAATAAAAGTAGACAAATATTCTGTTAACAGTATGTGATATTTGCTTTTTGTTTTGCACAATATTAACAATTGCTAAAATTATAAATTACTTCGAGACCTCTGGAGGCACCCGGGTGATGTTTTCAGTTCACCCAAAGTATGCCTGCCTGAGGCAAAAAAAGTGATATAACGGCTCAAGTCGTACTTAGCAATACTTACAGTTTTCTTAGGAGTGCTCTAAATACTGTCTAAAAATATAAAATCCTAGACTACATTCACACATCAGGCTAGTGTCAAAATTCCAGCATCTGCAATTCGTGATCGTCTCGGTACATAACTATTGTTTGCAATACGTAGCCTAATTGACGCATTTCGCTTTGATTGAAGTAATTCATCCCCAAGCATTCAGTTCTATTCAACATAGTGGTAGTTAAGTTACAATCATCCATTCCTTCATAATTTATCCATCACAATAATATATGACGTTTTATAAGAAGATTCATTTATTTATATTTTTTATTCATTCTCTTAATTTTAATTTTATCATCATCACTACATAGTATAAAACAAAGTCTCTATCCGCCGTCTGTCTGTCACTATGTATGCTTAGATCTTTAAAACCACGCAACGTTTTTTTTACTAGATAGAGTGATTCTTAAGGAAGGTTTATATGTATAATACATGCATAATATAGTAGAGAAACACTGATAAATTTAGAGGTTTCTAATGTGATGTCGTAAATAAGCACGTTTTTTTGCGCTTATATTGCAAACGGTGGCTGTACCCTACGAGATAGACCAAAATAATGTACTACAGTATTGTCCACATTAAAAAGTTCAATAAAAAAGTCCGCAATAGCATATATCTTTTATATTTTGGCAGATATATAACTTTTTGTATTTTAAAAATCATTTCATTCATATGCTTACGTTTACGTCATTATTTATACAACTAAACTTAAATCCTTATCAAAATAAGTTATTTAATAATCACAAGGGTATTATAGAGATAACATTTGCCTTTTACTGAATGTTAATTAGTTATATAGTTATATGGTTTCGGAGATATTACAAAATTTCTAAAAAACAATTCTGCCGCTATATCGTCCAATATATTAAGTAGACCTCCTCCGTGTTGTGTTATACGTACCGAATAGGGTTGATCTTTTCTTTCAGTTTATTTGGCATGGCAGACCATATATATATAAATACGAAAAAGTTTGTTGGTTTGTTTTAACGGGCTAATCTCGAGATCTGCATGTCGGATTGTAAATTATTTTGTTTATTATGAAAGCTAGACTCAAAAGTGAAATAGACAATTTAATACAAACTATACACATCTATTTGCCATAAATATATATTGTTAATGTTAATGTACTGTAATATCGTACAATGTTTAACAAAAATGTAGATCTTTAGTACAAGGGACGGGACGGAGGATATTGTCTCACGGGAAAGTATAAAAAAATTAAATTGAGAGGGGTAGCGGGGAAAGAGCACCTAAGAGGTTTTCGCGCGGACGAAGTCGCGGGCGTCCGCTAGTTTATTTATAAAGCAACAAAGACTCAATCATACAACATACGATAAAATAAAAATAAAAAATAATAATCTTAGCTACTGTAAAGTGGGTCATTCATTGTTATCAGGTTGAGCGATTTTTATTTGTCGGACAAATGTTAAAATAAAATATTTACGCATATATACCATCACTTGCTCTGACCAGCGGTTTCACTCGCGTA
This sequence comes from Mycalesis mineus, assembly GCA_034621355.1. Taxonomy (NCBI): domain Eukaryota; kingdom Metazoa; phylum Arthropoda; class Insecta; order Lepidoptera; family Nymphalidae; genus Mycalesis; species Mycalesis mineus. The sequence continues at coordinate 11,872,766 of CM067886.1, read as the reverse complement.
GATGATATTCCTTTGGGAATACTAAGAAATCCGTCCTTCGTGAATGTCTACATCGCTAGATGAGTAACTGTGCTAAATTTCAAACCCATTGAGTGTATAGATTTAGAGATCTCGTGATGAGTTAATAATTAAGTGAAGTTAAGTTTTCTCCGTTCTTTCCACATTTTAGCGTGATGTTATATAGCCTTCTCGATAAATGGACTATCTAACACAAAAATAATTATTCAATAAGAACCAGTATTTCCTGAAAGTAGCGATTTGAAACAATCAAACAAATAAACTCTTCAGCTTTATACCATTAAATATAGACACTTTAATAGTGGCAGCGTTTTTTATGACAAACTCATCAAGAGAAGCAGTACCGCCATGTTTATTTCTAACAATAATTACCCTTCATCCCCCAGTTTAATGTAAAGTCCAGCACTTTTTAAAAGTTAGTTTAGTTAGTAGTTTTAAGTTTTCTTGTATGCTGTCCGAAGGTAGCTGTATGCATTGACAATGATTGCTATCTGTAGGGTTAACTACCTACCATTATATAAAAGTGGCTTTCTCTGTCTATCTATTTTTTACACAAAATATCAGCACAATATTATTGAGCTCGGAAAATTCGAAAGTAGACGGTAGATTGACTTGAAACAACGTTGATCGTATCCGAATGCAGCGGCTAGCAAAAACGTCGCATTCGGTAACGCACGTGTTTTTCTACTGAAACGAAATTTCAATACACACGCATTCTATGGTTTTACTGCCTTTCGGCTGTTACCTGTAAAATGTTATGTAAACATAAAAGAAAGAAAATGATTGATTATTTAACTAGAATTATATCTACCCAATTCATTAAAAAAAACAACGCAGAACAAAAACACAAACTAAAAATAATTTATTATATAGAAATATTACTTGTTTCGAGAAACAAAACATCAACTTTGCCTTTGATTAATTATTTTTCTTAAAAAAAATAGTAGGTATCCAGGCACTTTTCGATAAAGTATGGTTTTTGTCCAAATTCTTTTTACATTTCAACAATTTGTGACTATTATGTATTACTTTTAACGAAACGTGAGTGAAACCGCTGACCACAGCTTATATATATGTATTATATATGTATATGTATATGTATAGACACAAGCAGAGTATTTAAATGTATTGTTTACATGTCAGGTAAAAACATTTTACATACCAGTTTTCATTCTGGTATGGTCCTACACACATACTGGAATAGTCCTACATGCATACTGGTATGGTCCCACATGCATACTGGTATGGTCCTACATGCATACAGGTATGGTCCTACATACATACTGGTATGGTCCTACATACATACTTGTATTGTCCTACACACATGCTGGTATGGTCCTACATCCATACTGGTATGGTCCTACATGCATACTGGTATGGTCCTACATACATACTGGTATGGTCCTACATACATACTGGTATTGTCCTACACACACATGCTGGTATGGTCCTACATCCATACTGGTATGGTCCTACATGCATACAGGTATGGTCCTACATACATACTGGTATGGTCCTACATACATACTGGTATTGTCCTACACACATGCTGGTATGGTCCTACATCCATACTGGTATGGTCCTACATGCATACAGGTATGGTCCTACATACATACTGGTATGGTCCTACATACATACTGGTATTGTCCTACACACATGCTGGTATGGTCCTACATCCATACTGGTATTGTTACATACATACAGTTATGGTCCTACATACATACTGGTATGGTCTACATACATACTGTATTGTCCAACAGACATGCTGGTATGGTCCTACATCCATACTGGTATGGTTCTACATGCAACTGGTATGGTCCTACATGCATACTGGTAGGTCTACATACATACTGGTATGGTCCTACATACATACTGGTCTTTTCAACATGCTGGTATGGTCCTACATACATAACGATTTGGAATTTGAGTCCTACATACATGCTGGTATGGTCCTACATACATACTGGTATTGTCCTACATACATGCTGGTATGGTCCTACATACATACTGGTATGGTCCTACATACATACTGGTATGGTCCTACATACATGCTGGTATGGTCCTACATACATACTGGTATGGTCCTACATACATGCTGGTATGGTCCTACATACATGCTGGTATGGTCCTACATACATACATAATATCACGCCACATTCCCTTAGGCGTAAATAGAGACTACTTCCTCCCATTTGCCACGGTACTTGCATACTTTCCTAGCTTCTTCTACTCTCATTAATCCTACCACACAAGCTCATCGGCTTAGGGTACTCGTGACCTGGCCATATTTTATTATGTCCTGAATTTGATCCAAAAACATTCGCTTAGGCCTTCCCCTTCCAACATTTCAATTCAACCTTCGCCTCATAAAACTCTTTTGCAAATCTTCTCTCATCCATTCTCTCTATAGGCCCATCTCAGCATCCCTTTCTCAATTTTAGTCACTACATCTTCTCTTACACCACACCATTCTCTTCTCTAGATCCTATAAAATATAATGAAATAGTGTGAAAATCAAAAACATTTAACGCTAACAATTTTTTTCTCGCGAAATAATTAAAAATTACGACTTTAAATTACGCACGTGTAATGAGGTCCCGTGAATAATGAATTTATTAACACCGATGAAAGCCGAAAGTAAAATAATTTACAAACGACGCCAACAAGCCCATACGCAGGTGATAAATTTCATTGTTAATGTTCCCGTGACAAAAATGAAGCAATTTGTTGCGTCGACAGGAGGAGATGAAAAACATTATTAAACAAAGCCTCTGAAAACTAAATAGCTGGCAATAATGGAGAGTTAGACAATTTATACTGATGTGTTTCAATATTATGAATAATAAACAATATTTATCTATTTTAATAAATTCTTTAAAGAATAAAGCACGTTTATATTTATTTAACAAAATATTTTTTTCATACAAGTATACTTAATAGTCAATAAAAATAACTTCGATTTAAATTTGATTTTGTATTTTAAACTTTCCCTTGGTAATAGATTCAACTGTCTCGTTGATATATTGATTAGCTTATTACTCCAGTGCAATTAGCCTTAAAATTAACATGAAGTACAAGAAAATCGCAGTAGAATGAAACCCATCAGAAAATGAGGAGAATATCATAAAAATTAAAAGAAAAATAAATTACGGGCGATCTGAGGTCGGGATGGGTTTGAGGGTTTAGGGGCAAAAACGGATTTTTTCGATTTTCGGCAAAACTAAAACTCCTACGAAAAAAAGTTGAATGGCAAAGTTGTAGGTTATAAAAAGATCTAAAACTTTTGTTTCTACACTTTTTTCACATAACCTCAAAATTTATGTGAAAAATTCAAAACCAAGTTTTTCGTTTTTTATTTTTATCTTTGACAAATAAAATATTTTTTTCATAAAATTTGGTGAAAACTTGCCTTCTTATGTCCCAAACACGCTGTAATTTATTTGATTGGAAATATTGCTTGGGATAACGAAATTATGCGTTTATGTCCTAAATCAGTTTATGAAGCATTAAGCTTTTCATTCTTCCAAAAAATTCTTATCCCAAAGTTGGGAAGTTGCTGTTGTTACACCCTCATGCCTTAGATAGTGCTTTCAGCATTGAGACCTATAATTTTATATTAATGATTAATATAGTATTTTTATTAATATAATTAATTAGTCACGAAGTGAAATATGGAAATATACCTCAAGCCTGCTAAACCGCATTGGAGCAGCGTGGTGGGTCTCTGCTCCATATAATCTCATCTAAGCAGAGTGGCCTGGCCATCTAGTGTGCCCATAAAATAGGCTGATAACATAAATAGTATTGTGAATATTTAATTTTTCTATTCTTTGAGCAGCCATTGTTATTTTATAAAGACCGTGACACGTATTTTTAAATATTGTACCTAATGTAAAATAATCTCAATTGCTACTTTATGAAAAGAATACCTTGGTATAAATTTCACTTGGGTGTTACAGTAAGGCCTTTGTTGGTGAGCATTTAAAAAGGGGCACAGTTTTTAAAATGTTCCTATGCTCCTCTTTGATATCGAGCTCTTTGTTGTCACGACAGAATCATAAACTCACTTGATATACCTTTGTTCGTATTATTTTTGTAACAGCCTCCCCGACAGGTTTTAATTTTTAGACAAGTGAATTTACTAGGAAAAAATGAATTTGATCATTTTATCATACCTACTTTAGAAAAATATATAATATGAAAGCTTTAACTTTATGTATATCTTATATGAATTAACTGCTTAAACGGATTAATAGAATCGTAATTTAAAAGAAAAAAAATTTTAACAAAAAATAAAACCGACTCAAAACACACTAAAAAGTAAAAAATAAGTGTGTAATTTAGTTGCTTTAATTTGCAAAAGTCGGTGCCAGCCAAGGTTCTTTAAGAACATTACATAGAACCCACAAACTGCTTTACTGCCTACGTTAAATAAATGTTCCTTAAACTTGCTGCCAAGGTTTCTACTTTAACGCTGGGAAATCATTACATCCCCCCCGGAAACCCACAAACTGCTTTACTGCCTACTTAAATAAATGGCTGGCACCGACGTCATAGATATGCTTAAGTAAATTAAAGCAACTAAAAGACACAGTTATTTTTTACTTTTTGGTGCGTTTTGAGTCGGTTCTATTTTTTGTTAATTTTTTTTTTGCGTAGACGAGAGCCACCGCTTTATTTTAAATTGTTTTCTTTATTTTGATAAAACAAACCTTAACTGTTTTGAAATAGAAATGATTATTGAATTTGTTGCTGACTTACGTGACGCTTCGCTCCGCTTCCAGTTTGAAAATTGTGCCTAAATGTTTGACACTACGCTCTGTAACGACAACTATCTCAAAACCGGGACCAATTGCTTAACATGCGCTTGTGACACAAGACTCATAGGAGTTTACCACCAACAAATCCGTTTTGAAGAAAAAATAATTTCTGAAATATATTAAAGCTTTTATCTAAAAAATCATTTTCCGAACATGTATAAACTAACCACTAAACTAATGAGACAAGAAGCTTTATCACCAGTGAGGTGAGACTTAAAAAAAATATATAAAGGCGAAGAAAAAATAAGTTTCGAACCGCTTAAGTTTCGCTTGAGAAAATGTGTCACCCGTTCTAACGACAAAGTTTAAAGCTTAATCCGTCACTCAACCTCGAGCCTGTTGTTGTCTGGAGGTTGAATAACAGTATGACTACAAATCAGCTTCACTTAACCGGCGCTTACTTCAACATTATACAATGTAATATGTTTTAGGTACTTACTATCTTTGGAAAGCCTTATCTTAAATTTAAGATCAAATTTAACTTTTTCGATTCATTTAAATTGTGAATTATGATTTTCTATGACAATGGTATTATATATCACTTATAGAATCAATTTTATTAATAAACTAAATTCTACTAAGAACTATTTGTTTTTTTAAAGCTAATCATTTTCATTCCAACGTAAAATATAAATAAATTAAATATTTTTAGCAACATCATCAGAAGGGGTGAAAAGGCACAAGCAGCAAAAGAACATTAATCAAAATATCAACACATTTTTATTACAAAACTTCCCTAAATCCAATCAAAATGAAACAATCTTACATTAAACACTAATCTAATTTTCTTTTACAATACTATTGAGCTGCCTCAAAACTGCCTATGCTAGAACTGGAATTGATAATGTCCGCAATTTATTAAACCGTCTTTTATATAAGCCAAAAACGCCGCAGAATACATTCTTTTTTTTATGATTTTCGTCTCTAGACTCTAGCCTTTTAAAGCGCAGGGTTCAATGCTGCTAACAATATATTATGTGTTAATGAAATGAAAAAACCAAATATAATAAGCTTTTCGTAAATTATTTGTTAAAATTGTGTTACGTTTTTATTTGTATTGTTCTGTAATTTATATTTAAAGTACTTTAACTTAAATTAAAAAATATATAAATATAAGGAAATTCGTTAAAAAAACAACGTAAAAAGCTTTCCCCGCTCGGTGTGGTCATTTGACAGATGTTAACTCTCGCGTGGAGGTAATTAACACGATTCTTTCCGACTCCCTAACAAAACTTTATTAATACCACGCGGCTTACGCTTTGAGAGTAACGAAACTTTTGTAATGAAGTCCGTCTCTCAGAATAACTATGCGGCACTCTTAATTTGTTCATTTTCCAGGAAAAAAATTGAATTAAGCGCCTGGATTTTTAACGTTTTATTCTTTTTAAGCATCAGCCCGCTAACCCTCATTGGCGCAGCGTGGTGTGTCTAAGTACTATATCTGCTCCCCTACAAGGAGCGAGGCCTGGCCTTGTGTTGCCCCGATAATGAAAAGTCAGCAGCGATCAATTAATATATATTTTGTCTTTTTCCACGAAAAACTGACAAACGCAAAATTGCCACCCAGACCTAAAAGAAAAACTCATTACTTGCATTTTACTCCAAAGCCAAACCATACTTAGGACATTTTTTTCTGATTGTGTAATTATATAGGACCACAGCGAATGGCTTGGGCGAGCGAAGAAGCAACGCCAGAGAGTGCCCGACGGCACTTAAGACATGTTAAGTCTACAATGTATAATAGCGAGTACTTCGCATTTTACTTACGGTTTATAATTTTGTTGTCTAACTAAAATTGAGTAAACTTCATTGTACCGTTGGACTATAGCTGTACTTATTCGTATTGTGATGAAAATGATTTAGTCAGTAGGAATCCGGCATAACCTTCGTGTTTCCGTGGTCCCCGCACCACAAGTAGCCATGAAAATTTCTCCACGACAAAAAGGTTAACGCTGCTCATATTAAAAAAAATACAATTCTCTCTTAACTGCACAGAAAAGTATTTTTATCCACTGTCGATTTATCAGTCAAATAAATCTCTCTTATCCATTCGGCTATCGAAAGAAAACTAACGGCCATTTAAATTACATCTTAGTAACAAACCGAGAATTGTCTTCATAATATCAAACAACGCTATAATAATTACGTAATTGTATAACAATGGTTTCATTGTGTGTGTTAGAGATTTCAGGCATCATGCACAGAGAAGGTGTCAAAATGTAAGCAAATGTGTTTATGCTAATAAGTAACTTAACATTGCTTTGCGAGGCCGGCACGTGTATGTTTTATGAATATCACCTAAAAGTAAGATTTAATTCGTATTAAAGAACTCTGTGCCAGTATTATGTTTTTTTATAAATACGATGTAAATTTACGTCCTGCTAGGACTAGCTAGCTATTTAGTTTTTTTTTTTAATTTTTAAAATTCCTCAGTGCCTGAAGACGAGAGTCTTGGAACAGTGCATGTTGCCAATGATGACAGTGGTTCGAAGAGCTGGCGGAAGTTTTCCCAAGGTGCTGGAATGGCCACCCTGCACCTGATAGCGCAGTGCTGGTCGACCCTCCACTAGTTGGACTAACGACATTAAAGGTGTCGCAGGGAGCTGCTGGCCACAGGCGGCTCAGGCCCCATCTGTTTGAAAGTCCCTAAAAAAGATCTGTATCCAGCAGTGGACTCCATCGACTGTCAACGATAAATTAACTTTGAGAACTGACATCAAAGTAGGTTTACCACAACACTAACAAAAGTAAAAAAAAATAGCATATAGCTAACATAGGTACTACAGTACTTCATACTGCTTTTGTATGAAAGAAATATATTTTGAAAATAAATTTTATTTAAATCTTGTTTCTTTACTTTAATAATTACCTAAATATTAATATAACTATTTATAAGCATTATTAAAAATTTTTAAAATAATTGTAAATAAATAAATGAGAGAAAAAAGTAGCATATATCTAAGATAGGTACTACATTACTTCATACTACTTCTATATCAAACGAAATATATTTTGAAAATAAATTTTATTTTAATTTTGTTTCTTTAATTTAATTCATATCATAATTTTTTATCAAAATAAGTTTTATTTTAAACGGTTGTATATTTTTTGTTTTTTTTGCATTAGTATTTTTTCTATTAATTAATGCTATGTGAATTCCAAACGAACCTTGGTCCGGGAAGAGCCCACAGTCTCAAGGTTTGTATTTTTTTTACCACATATAGCGTATTAACCAACAACAAATGAATTAAGTTAAACTGAAGTGGTACTTACTCAATTTGGGTTAAACTGAGTAAGTGGCAGTTCTTATAAATGAATCGAATATCTTCATATCTGGTGTAACATAACTAGTGCGAAGCTGGCTTAATCCTATCGCCGCAAATATGCGTGCTATGTAAATTTGATACCTGGAGAGACCGCGGTCGCACGCCGCCGGCCTACTTCGGCACTACTATGTTACGAATCTCTGAGGTATGCTGGCTACAGTAAAGGCTAAGTTACACGAGGAGAGTATGTCGAATGTTTGCAAGACTTATCACCCAGTAAAACCACACAGTTACTACTGTTGTACCAGTTTAACTATTCGAAGTTTATGACGAAACTGACTGACCAAGCGATTTGCGCATCGTCGCTATTCAATAGTTTAAACAACCAACAATAACAACTGCTCAAGATATATTTGTATCTCTCTGCAAGTTATAAAAGTATTTTTTTATTCATTACAAATTAGCTCTTGACTGCAATCATACCTGATGGTAAGTGGTGCTATAATCTAAGATGAAAGCGGACTAATCAGCTGTTTGGAAGATGAAATCCACACCCCTTTCTGTTTCTACACGCTTAATCCCTTGGCGGTACGTTTTTGTCGGTGGGGTTGTAAAGCCACGGCCGAAGCCTCTCACCAGCTGATAAAAAAATTACGAGAGGTGAAGTTCTCATAGGTAGGATCTCATATTTGACAACCGTACCTCACTTGACTAATATAATTCTTTGCCATAATGAAAATTACCACGCCCAAGAGTTTCATGTAGAGTTAAGTACATTGTTTGCAATCGAGAAGCTCACCAAATGTAACGTAGCCTTAAGGGTGTTAACCTGTAATTCTTGGCATTTTAATTCCCATGTTGATGTGAGCTTTAATTTATCTTGAAATTTATATATTAACTAGCGGTCCACGCGACTTATGCCACTTTCGGGTGGATAATTTCTCCATGAAATAAAAGCAAGTTGTTCACAAGTTCACATTTAGATTCTAATTATATTTTTAGGTAATTTTGATCTAGCAATGCATAATTGCGGAATTTTCAAAACATTTCTCAGGATTTGTCTCATACTATTTTGAGAAAAATTTCGTAAATACAAGAATCGTTCATATCTATACTTATAATAGACCTATAACAGGTCCAATTTTGTACATTGAAGACATTTTAAAAATTTTTTTAGGAGACTATATAATCCATACTCAAGCCGATTTTTTTACAAATAAATTTTCGAAATATCAAGTCTTTTAAACTGTAGTGCTTTATAATGTCAAGGTTTTCTACAAGAAATAGCTACAAAGCGATAAGGCCGTCTTTTGTACATCTCCTTTCATAATATTATTTTTGATTGTTTTTATTTCATGTCATATGATGTACTAAATCTTCACTTCTTCAATCGATCATAAGGAAAGAGGCCGAAATGTTACACAAAGCTAAAAAGATAATACTTGGATAGTATCTGCTTAGTCTGGAGTAAGGATTTTACGATACGCTGAATATAGAATCGCCTACGAAGGCGTACTGTCTTGTACACTCCCTGTTTGTTCTATTCAAATCCAATGCTAATACGTTTACAGAATCAAAGCGGACGGAGGATCTTGCTAAAAAAGCAAAATCGACTAAAGCAATAAAATAGCAAGCAATAAAGATTCCCGTTTTATTCAGCAGCGCTGGCACATAACTTTATATTATTATAGTATTTTCTTTTATTTACTTGGCCATATTTATAAATAGTATAACAACAATAAAAGATAACAAACTGTTTGGCTGGTGGGAGGCTTCGGTCATGGCTAGTTACCACCCTAAGACGTACTGCCAAGAGACTTAGCGTTCCGTTTCGATGTCGTGTGGAAACCAAAAGAGTATGGATATTATCCTACCCCCAACTATGCCCGCTTCCATTGTAGATTGTATCATCACTTAACATCAGCTATGATTGCAGTCAAGGGGTAACTTGTACTAAATAAAAAAACGAAAATTTTTTTTCAAGATTTTTTTTACAAACATCGTCACCAACTTTCATTAGTAATGGCTGAGTGAGGTCCTATTTGGGATCCAACACTTTCACATCCTGCATTTTATTGTAGGTATTTTGTTGTATTCTATTTGTATTAGTGATGTTTTTTCTAAATAAACATTTGTCTTTCTTTCTTTCTAATTGAAATATTTAAATTATATTACACATTGAAATAATGTCCTGACGTAAGCTAATTTTGAAATAGTGAAAATTTACATTTGGGTCGTTTAAGTGGAATCTACACGCACATTGCTAGTTTTGTACATAACACAATATTTGAATCTACCCCCATCTGGCGTAATGAAATGGACGTAACAGAATAGATTACCCCGATCTACCCCGGCCTACCCCGGCCTACCCCGGCTCGCGTCAATTATGCACTCACACGGCAGACAATGAGCAGCTATCGCAGCATCTGTAGCCCGCACCTGACGCACCGTGACGTGTGGATTCCAGAGATTCCCTTTATCCCGCCGCCGCCCGCGCTCTGGCCGCATTATATCTGATGCACTGGCTGTGTTAAACGAGTAATCACATTAAAACCTATTAATATTCTCTGTGTTGTGGGATTTTGGAACAGAGCAATAATACAATGTCAAACCATTGGGATTTACTGACTGCAGGTGTCTTATGACCGTTGCGCTTTATAATTTATTAGCCATTTTTCTAATATGAATATTATTCTCCTTCCTTTCAAATAGACGAATCATAAAGACTATGTTAGGTGTCGATTTTTTATGTGTTACTAGTTAACCCTTGACTGTACACACGTGATGGTAAGTAATGATACACTCTAAGATGGAAGCGGGCTAACTTGTTTGGAGTTAGATGAAATCCACACCATTTAGGGTTCTACTTTCTACACGACATAATACATACTGGTACGCTAATTTGCCAATCGGTCTTTTTCTTTGTAAGGATGGTAATTAGCCACGAAGCCTAAGACCTGAACCAATTTTGAAAACCTTATTTGGATCCGTCGGTAATAGAACCCAAGACCTCTGTCCCAACCCAAGTCCACTGCACCACGAAGATCACATACCACTATAGACTATAAGCTGGGACCGAACCTATGATATCTCTATGTTCAGTCCATCGCCTTAACCGTCAAGCTTTGGGCGCTTGATTTAATACGCGTTTGAAATCTCTTATCTGCTTAAATAAGTTATAGATTGGTATTGAAACATAAAAAGAAATACAGCTGTTAGGCTAAATGATTACTCAAGTAATTATTTTAATACCATTAATTTATAAGTCAACATATTTAATTAATGAAAAAATAAAACGTGGCATAAGTAATACGGTAAACGTGCAAAACACCGAACGATCGCTGTCAGCAACGCGAATAAGTTTACACTTAGCTAATTAAAAGATTACACACGAATGGATAATTAACATCGGATTTGTTCCGTCGTCTGTTACGCAGTCTCGTTATACACGTAAAGCCGGAGAGGGAAAGGCAATTTTATTATGCGCGCGCTTAAAATATGTTCACGTTATATTTTGTTTGCAACAGCGAAGCCAATCCCCCGTAATACCGTCCTAATAATGTGCATACATTTTGCTGAACGTAAAGATGGATTAGAATACATAAGTACATAGTAATAATAATATTTAATAAAAAAATATATTGATTTAATTCACAACGGTTCTGTAGTAGTAGACTTTTTTGTGAAGAATTTGTCCAGAAATTTTCACCGCCATGTTTATTTTAAAGCGATTAGTAAAAAAATCCCGAGCAAGGCTCGATCAACAAGGTACGTATTGATACGTACCTTGTTGATATGTGATGTGATAGTTACGAGTGACAAAGCGAAGGAGACAATCCGTCAATTATTAATATTAAAAAAGCGATTTAGCGTTCCGGTACGGTGTCGTGTAGAAACCGAAAGGTTTGTGGGTTTCATCCTACTCCTAACAAGTTAGTCCGCTTCCATCTTAGATTGCATCATCACTTAACATCAGGTGTGATAGCAGTCAAGGGCCAACCTGTAGTCGATAAAAAAAATTATCGTCATCATCATTATCAGCCTATTAGTGGCCCACTACAGGGCCAGGCCTCCCTCCTTATAGGACGGAAGATATGGAGTGTAGACCCCCACACTGCTTCAACGATTATTAACGATCATTATCAGATCAAAAATACAATCTATTAATTACGCTTAAGTAAACATAAATGAGGTTCACCTGAAATGAAAAAATGGCCTTTTATTTACAAATTCAATAAAAAATTATAGTGTTATTTAATTTAGCAAAACATAATGAAGTTATCACTAAAACAAACAAGCAGAGCGTTAAAATAATATTGTAAAGGACAGTAACATCGTATTTTCCAGTGTTATTAATTCATCCGAGATTCTCTATATTGAAGTGCAGACGAAGCTCGGAGGCTCGAAGCTGCTAACTCGATAACAAGACACAACAACAGCTTTCCTAATTGCAATTTGTTGCAGGTACTACAAACAATTCCGTTTCACTCGACGCTCACGTATTTTAAATTAATTTGTAAATTTCGACAAGCAATTAGATCCTGCGCTAAATACATTCCTCGACATTGCGGTGGCAATGTAACTTGTGTTAAGTAAAATGTTGACTTTTCTTGTTATTTATGTCAGTTGGAGCGACGACTGAACCGATTATAAACTCCGACGTAAATGAGACGGGTCACTTAGCTCGGGAGTGTCATAAGTTTGACGTATCTGTATATCTGTGTGTCTGACTGTGTGTGGCCGACGCGCGCTGTGGTAACTAGACAGATCAAAAGCTTTTCTACCAGATACAACGTAAGCGATTATATTAAATTGAATTGAACTGGGCCTAATATGTCATGTCAAAATTTTAAATTAAAAAATATTATAACAGTGTATGTATTTATTAGTATTTTATATTACTTTTTTTATAAGTAGGTATATGTTTATTAATTTGTATGTATAATATATATTTTATTGTATATGTAATCTATTGTACTTTTTCAATTGTACATTAATTTTTCTTTATTTTTATTGAAATTTCCCGTCACTCAAATGGTCTCACGTAAAGGTCCGATAATCTAGGTTACCTAGAAGAGATCACTTCTAGTGATAAGGTCGCCTTTTGCGCTTAAGTTTATATTGTACCATTGTTTCTTTTTTTATTTGCAATAAAGATGTTTAAAAAAAAACAGTATTTAAATCGTTAATTCATTCAGCACTTTAAAACCTCCTCCACTTTGAAAATCCTCAAGCTGTATATTTTAATTTAAACAGTTTTAATAACAATAGCAACTCAGGCGCTTTTATTACACCGAGACGTAGGTAATAAATATATTACTTGAGAGTAAAGTAGTGGTAATAAAAAATTAATTAATCCAAATATCCAAGTAATTCATAATTAATTACATTAAAATTTACTTAATTTTAATAATGCGATGTTTATTAACGTTGTTTAGGATTTGTTAAATATACACAATAATGATCAAGTTAAGGTATGAAATAATAAAAAGTACTTCGACAATCGGTGGAATTAAGCTCGTGTTTGTCATTTCATCATCATCATTATCAGCCTATTAACGGCCCGCGTATTATGGAGCGTACACCCACCACGATGCTCCAGTACGGGTTGGCGGGCCTAGGTTGATATAAAATAAATAAATAAATATTATAGGACGATTACACACATCGCTATTTAGCCCCAAAGTAAGCGTACTCGTAAGTAGCTTGGGTTATGGGTGCTATGATAACTGATGAATATTTTTATATTTATTATACATAAATAATAGGGGTTAAGGAATGAAATAACAATTTATTGTAATAGGTACTTCGAATTGACATAGAACCTTCATGGTTTAAGATTTTAAAGTGAAACTTTTTTCATACGATACCTGTGTAGTTCTTCTTTTAAAAAATGTGCAACATTCGATTTCCACTTTCAGTTATTTTTTTTATTCAGCTTAGACAATAAAGAAGGATACTTCGAAAATTCGTGTGATTTTTGAATACGAGTTCCGACGCGGAACTAACGCGGCAGAAACAGCTCGCAATATTAATTTTGCGTTTGGAGAGGGGACTGCTAATGAACGCACTGTGTGATTTTGGTTTAAACGCTTTCGTGATGGAAACTTCGATTTGAAGAACGAACCACGTGGAAGACTGCCCACACATGTGAATAACAATGATTTGAAAGAGATGGTGGAAGCCGATCCGAGGCAAACTACCCAGGAATTAGCGGCATGGTTTAACGTTACTTTATAACGATATTGACTCAATTGCGTCAAATCAATAAAATAAAAAAAATATGAAAAATGGGTGCCTCATGATTTGACTGATCTGCAGAAAGAAACGCGTGTTGAAACTTGCGTTGCTATGTTGAAACGATACAGAAATGAAGGAATATTGGATCGAATTGTGACATGTGATGAAAAATGGATTTTTTACGATAATCGTAAGCGGAAAATGCAATGGCTGACCCCAGGTCAGACGCCGCAACAGTGTCCTAAAGCAAAGCTTACCAATAAAAAATTAATAGTAACTGTTTGGTGGTCTCAGCGTGGTGTTATTCACTATAGCTTTCTCCGATCTGGTAAAGCAATAACGGCAGATTTCTACTGCGCCGAACACCGAACAATGATAGCGAAACTAACAGTGAAACAGCCCCGACTTATGAATCGATCTTCACCATTATTGCTCCATGATAACGCGAGACCTCATACAGCACGAGAAACCGTTTTACCTCTACAGTAACTGCAATTAGAAACCATTCGTCACCCTCCATATTCGCCAGACCTTGCTCCAACGGACTACCATTTTTTTCCTGATTTGGACAATTTTCTACGTGATAAAAAGTTTTCTTCTCAGGAGGCAATGCTTTCACATAGTTTGTCAAATCTAGATCACCAGAGTTCTATCCCAAAGGCATAAATGAGCTTCCTATTAGATGGCAGCAATGTATAGATGATAATGGTAATTATTTTGGTTAAATAAAAATGTAAAATTTAAAAAAACTAATTTTTATTTTTCAGTACAAATCGGCAAATTTCATACTTTAACCCCGATACTTATAATATATAGATAAACACTCAGATACTGAAAACATCCATGCTCATCACACAAACATTTTCCAGATGGGAATCGAACCCACAGCCTAGGACGCAGAAGCAGGGTTACTACCCACTGCTCCACTCGACCGATAATGTCTGTTTATTTGTTAACGTTTGTCATTTAATCGCTCATAATATTTATATAATTTATCTTAATATTTATATAATATGTATAATGTAATTGTTGTTCCGTCTACGTAACGAACCCTTCGCGAGTAGGAGGACTCGGATCTATAAATTATTTAATAAGAAAGCCATTAATTCAAATTATACAAAAGAAAAGTTCTCCGTTTCGGAGCATTGTGCGCTTAGCTGTTTGCTTTCGTGAACTGGTTTATTCAATAAACTCCTTTATTAGCCCCGTATTGAATAAGACTTCGAGTTGCGCCTTTTCTATTCATTAATGTAATTTATTCAAAGCGTTCATTCGTTTGGTGTTTTTTAAACATTCCTTTATGCCTCCAAGTTGCACTTTTAACTTAACAGGTAGAACTGCAATCACTTACGTTTCCTAAGCAGTCTTTCGATAGTGTACTCGAGTAGTAAATAATAGAGCTTCTATGTATCACAGTTCGTCCTGAAAAGTAATTATCACTATACAGTTTTCTGTTGCCAAGCAGCATTGCTGTGTTCGAGAGTTGAATTTAGGTGTTTCCCATCTAGACTTTTGGTAATGATATTCAATATACAGAAACTCAGATTTTACTCTTTTAATATAAAAATAGATTCACGATATTTTGATAACCTTTATTTATGTAAATTGTATAATTTACGTAATACATGCTAATTAGAAAACAAAGTACGAGGATAATAGCATTGTAAACAGCCATTAGTATCTTTAGAACAAGGAAAACTTAAATTGTTTATGAAACTACAAAACAACAAATGCTCACACTATTAGAATTCAGCAAAGCTTCGACGAAGTCCTCCGTAACCATTTAATTCTGTACTATGTAGTAGTAAGAACTGCCTAATAGCCCATTTTATAGCAACTTAGGGTGTCAGTTCGTAGCCGACCACACTACGAACGCTACGAAAGTTATACCGTATGCACGAACTTGCACCCATAGTATCGTATCTTGCATAGTAAGATAATTGTTACTGAAATTTTATGATGTGAGAATACATTTATACGTTTATTGGAATACAAAAAATTATTGAATTGTAAAAGTTTACTTCATTTTAATAAAATGTAATGGCAGCAAAAGTTTATCTAACGTTCAATTGACCGGTGGAGCAAAGGAAATAGAACCGACAGTATTCTTTTTCATTTTATTACGCTAACTTTGAATTCTGCGAGACGTATTCATTCATAAGAAATTATGTAAGATTAGTAGGATTCTATTTAAGAGTCTATACACATTACGTTTTTTAAACGAGTTAATGACGCGCGTTTTTTGTGAGCACGTTCACTGCCCGTTATTAGCGCGTATTAGCGGACACAAATATACAGACAGATTTACAATTAGTTTGCGTTTCTTAATCGCGAACAACGCATCTCAAAAGCTCGTTAAAAGATGTGTGCAATGGCCTTAAGAACGCTACAACCATGCTTATTTCAGCTGTTTTTTAGATTCTAAGTGTTAAAAATTAACACTTAGAAATGTGAAATTATTAGCTTAGTTATGTCTTTAGATATTTTTAAAATAGATCAATATTTATTGGTTTAAATAGATACATATACTTCACACATTATTACTTAAACAAAACTAAAATAGCTGTAGGGCATTAAATTTATTTAAATGCATGTTAAATCCAAAGAATATACTTAATTTGAATTTCAGCAGTACACTTGTTCCATTGTAAGCTTCCATTAAAATAAAACATTATTTAAATCTTACACGTAGAGCTATAAACGTAGATAGTTATTCAATTCTTTGATGTATAAAGATAGATATATCATCTACCTAAAGACATAAAACTCGAACTTTCAAAGTAGCTGGGTGTCAGAAGCTGTTAAACTTAAAACCCTAAAGCGTTTTCCTAAACTAAAGCAAAAAGCAATGGAGTTTTAAAAACAAGAAGCTTGAGTACAAGGAAGTTAAGTGGAAAGTTAACAGGGTAAGTTTTTATTTATGATCTTTTGACTTGTAACTAGTTACGAGTATAACTAGTTAGGTTTAAACAGTTGCCCAACTTATATAAATTTATATTATTGATACCTCTTTAACCCAACTAATTATATTTTTTTTAACGACTACAAGTTGGCCCTTGACTGCTTTCACACCTGATGTTAAGTGATGTTGCAATCTAAGATAGAAGCGAGCTAACTTGTTAGGAGTAGGATGAAATCCACACCCCTATCGGTTTCTACATGACATCGTACCGGAACGCTAAATCGCTTGGCGGTACGTCTTTGTCAGTACGGTGGTAACTAGCCACGGCGAAAGCCTCCCACCAGCCTGACCAAGACAAATTAAGAAAAATCTCAATCTGCCCCGCCGGGAATCGAACCAAGGACCTCCATCTTATAAATCCACCGCGCATACCACTGCGCCACGGAGGTCGTCAAAAAGCGATTATTTGAATGGACATATGGGTATTAGTTACTCAATTACGACGAAACGGCTGAACGTATCTGCATAAAGGCCTTCGAATAGATTATAGTGTAGATTAGGACATAAACTAGGCTTTTTATATTGATATTCTTAAATAAATAGCTTGTTAATATATTTTGAGCAGTAGAACTATTTAGCGTCGGAACATTATACTTTTAAATTCATAATTTAAAGTTTAATCAGTACGCAGAAACAACCTTTGACACAACTTAACAAATTGCGACTTATAATTTCTTCGTTACAAAATAAACAAATTAAAAGTCATTCCGGAGGCAACTTCATTAGAAAACTTTGTTTGTGCCAAAGCCTAAGCCGCATGGTATTATTAAAGTTTTGTCGGGGAGGCGGAAAGAATTGCGTTAATTAGTCGGCGGTCCGAACATCTGTTGTTTAGTCATTTTAATAATATATTCGTTTTTGTAACACTGTTACAAAAACAATATATATTTTGTGTGTTCACAGTCTGCATATATGAAACAAGCTTAGAGCTAGTTACACCCTTTAGAATTCATTAATGAAATTCGTCTAGAATTCATTAATGAAATAAATAGACATAAAATTTGTTGTGCCCAATTAGTTTACACTCGTAATAAAAGATTGTATTTAACATAAAAAATAAACTATTACAAATAAAGACCAAAATAAATATATTTGTCACATATCAGCAGTTATGTGTGAGTATGTGTCACAACGTGTTATGACACATACATTCATACACACCATTTATTGATCATGACGTCACGGTACGATATTTAGCCATACTAAAATTTGATAGAAAAGTGAAACTTAGACGTTTTGTATCTTACTGATTTTTTTCCCACTTTATAACATTCCGTATCATTTTTTTAGCCTACGTCAATATTCCCAAACCAGAGTTTCGATTAAAATTGACGTGAAGACCATGTTTACTTTAGGTATCCACATGTGTCATCATTTACGGCTGGCCTGCCTGCCAGCAAAGACGTACCGCCAAGTAATCTAGCGGTCCGGTATGATGTTGGTAATCGTTTTATCCTACTCCCTAACAAGTTAGTACGCTTCTATCTTCGATTGCATAATCACTTAATATAGGCTGAGATAGCAGTCAAGGGCTCACATTAATGAATAAAAAAATCTAATTGCATAACGTGGTTCAAATCCCAGGTCGGGTCACGGAATAATTCTGAGTTTTTCATTCTTCTATGAAATTCTCAGTACATTCCAAGCCCGGAGCCGGGAAGTTGGTGGTGTTACACCCCCGTGCCTCGAAGAACACGTTAAGCCGTCGGTCCCGGTCACTGTCATCAACATCTGATAGTGACCGTCAATAAATGAAACATTATCACCCTAAGCCCGCCAACCCGCATTGGAGCAGCGTGGTGGGTCTACGCTCTATATCCCCTCTCCTATGTGGAGGGAGGCCTGGCCCTGTAGTAGGCCGTTATTAGGCTGATAATAATGATGAACTAGACACACATATGATAAAAATACCAGTAAAGCAAAAACACATCAAAAGACTTTGTAATTTCGTCTATGCTCTGTGACCTGCTTTATTATTCGTAAAATCGACACTCACCTTTATAGCAGGTTTTCTGAGCGTGGAAGCAATGTAATTTACTTAGTCACCTGAAACGAGCAGTTCTACGCACCCGGTGCACTGATGGCTGTAATCAAAGAAAACGCACTAATTAAGTTTGCGCCCCGTATATTTTCTGCGCCGACGAATATTTTCGTCTTTCACTGCTGCATCTTTACTAAAAGCAAATTCGTTTTCTTTCAGTGATCGCTAGAATTATGCTTAAATAAACAACGTGTTTAAGTCTTTAGGTTTTTTAAGCTCAAAAATTCAAAACTTAATCTGAATCTTGTTTCGCAATAATTGCTACAAATTAGTTACGTAAAATACGACTAAGGGACCATCCAGGAGCTTTCTTTCTAACTGGTATAATTTCTGAGCGTATATCATACTCACAAAAGGTTTTAATAATGAAAATACCCTACGACGATAATATTTATAATTCTTACCTTTTCTTATACTATTGTGGCCTGTATTCGGTTTTGTAACAATTGCAAAGTCTTTTGAAGTTATAAGTAAAAAATCTGGTTCATGCATTCAATGTTAAACATTGGCATTACTGGGCAGTATAATCTATTATCACTATAGAAATGTAGTAATAAACGCATGCTGCTTATTTTCCTGCTGCTCATTGTTATGTATATATATATAATCTTAATATAAGACCATTATTTTTGTATTATTATAATATAGCCCTTATCTGCAATCACACCTGGTATGTAACATATTTTGATTACACAATTTAGCCCTTATCTGAAATCACTCCTGATGGTAACAGATTACACAATTTAAGACGAAACCGGACTAACTTAGAAGTAAGAATCGTACACAGGACCTCCATCTTAAAACCACCACGCATACCTATCACAGCACCACGACAGCCGTTAAGTTTAGGGATAAGGCATTATAAATTAAGTTTTCAAATCTAAACAATTTAAAATTTTACACAAAAAGAGCACTTAATAATTCGCTAGTCGATTGCATTTGGTATATACCGTGCAATTTCCTATATCGAGATGCGGGCGTTCCATTCCAGTCTACGAGGTGTTTGCTCTCAAATCAGTCGTTTAAATAAAACTGTTTCGTTTTTTCCTGTCTCTGAAAATTCAATTCTCGTCTCCTCCGAAAATACGTTTAGTGACGTTTATTTTTCTGATTGTACAAATGTTGTATAGGTTGTTTCCCGGTAGACATAAATTTCTGTTTGGTGTATTTGTCGTTATGGTTATTGATAAGATATTTTCTTTTTAAAAACCTTTTTAATATGTTGTGAAAATATAATTCATTCATGTTATAATTCCTTTATCCACTGTAATAATACCAATTTTTTTATATATCTAAAATATTTATGTATCATTTAGCAAGCTTTCTTTTGCCCGAAAATATAATACCTGTTCTAGTAATTAAATTAGAATAATATGAAAATAGTGTTGATAATAACAGCAATTAAATATGGAACCTCTTTTAATTAATATTACTTTAAAAATATTTCATTATCTTGTACTTTAACTTTACACGTCTGGAAGGTGGAAGTAGATACTGGAATTTATTTAAGATTTATTCAAAGTTCTAAAGTAACCTCATTGACTACTGGACTATCGTCCATCGTACAGTGGCAACTATTTTAAAAATTACCATGTGCAGAATTTTGCTTATAATAAGGCTAGGCTAGGCTAGTCACTAGGCCTTTGACTATCATCCCTCCTACAGTGGCTATTTCAAAAATTACCATGTACACTTGTACATTATTGACTACCTACTGTATTGTATAGTTTGACTTATTCAAAGGACTAGGCTTTTGAATAAAGCAAATATCATTAAACTTTAGTGTAATACCATTGACAGGACTATTGTCCATACTACAGTGTCTGTCTCAAAAATTACCACGTACAATAGAATCTACTTTGTTTTATTCAAAGGACTAGTCACTAGGCTTTTGAATAAACCAAATGTCACTAGGCCTTAGTAACGCCACTGACAGGACTATCGTCCATTCTGTGGCTGTTTCAAAAATTACCATGTACAAAGTGTTTGTCTGGCATGTGAGCACACGATCCGGTGAAACTAAAGAGCTCGATATCAAAGAGTAACCTAAAGCAAACATTTTTAAAACCTGCCCGTGTCCTTTCACCGTGTACACGAATAAAGGCATTTCTAGCGAAACTCTTTGTAACACAACACACTTCAAATGCATTACAAATGTTACGTAGCAATGTTTTTAATTTAATTATACTTTGGTATTTTTGAATCCCGTAGGTGTCTGTATTTTTTAGCATAATTTAAAAATCTTTAACTGTTTATATAAAGGCTATAATAAAATAAATAATTAAATAAACTATAATTTTGTTACGTTTTACCCGAATGCGAATACGAATTGACTGCCTGGTCTAGTGGTTAGCCTATGCGGCTTCGATCACGAGGACCTGGGTTCGAATCCTGGGTTTTTCATTCTTCTATGAAATTCTCAGTAAATTCCAAGCCCGGAGTCGGGAAGTTGGTGGTTTTACACCCCCGTGCCTCGGAGAGCACGTTAAGCCGTCGGTCCCGGTCACTGTCATCAACATCTGATAGTGATCGTTAATAAATGATCACAGCCCGCCAAGCCGCATTGGAGCAGCGTGGTGGGTCTACGCTCCATGTCCTCTCTCCTATAAGGAGGGAGGCCTGGCCCTGTAGTAGGCCGTTAATAGGCTGATAATGATGATGATGATGACCCGAATGCGCCAAAAGTAAGGTTATAGTTTTGTGTATGTATGTATGTTTATTTAGCCCTAGAGCCTGAAAGACGTTCTAAATTTGGTGGTAGATTCACAGGTGAATGAGTGAAAATTTAAATTGAAAATCAAAAATCCTTTTTTTTAAGAAATATAATTACTTCTTATCCGACAGTCTGATTTTTTTTGTTAAAAAAAAAGATGTATTAATATCAAAAGCATTTGATAACTTTGTAAAGCTTAAATTCATGCGTATATTATAAACGTTAATGAAAATATCAAATTTTGAATTCCAACAATCAAAGTAAATTGGATAAAATAAAAAAGTTGAATGTTCAATTGGCCGGCAGTGAAAAGGAAATGGAACCGCCGATGTTCTTTTAAATTCCATTGCTTCAACTTTTAAATCCCTGAACTTACCTTCAATTTATTAAGAATATAAGTAGGACCATTTTTTACAACTTTTTACTGAATAACGTTATTAATTAGAGTATATTTTTTAAAATTAATGAATAAAACTACCTACTGGATAAGTCAGTAAAGCATATTTGCATGTACATTTATATATAAGACTGTGTTTTTATCTATCTACTCGTAGCTATAATTTATTAAGTTCAAACTTACGTTTGTAACTTTATAGACCAATGCACAACTACTGCATAATCAATTTATAACTCTATATTACTCCGACTCTGGTTATTACCTATTAACATATGCTATGAGAAACATTGGTCATAGATTTATTTTTATAAGTCCTTGGTATACACGACACATACAATTTTGTCTGTCATTCCGTGTCGCGTACTTTCGTGTTGTCTATGGTTTGAGTGTGTCTGTGTCGGTCGACCGCCGCCATGTTTTTCTACATTCAGACAGCAACGAGTCATCATACATCATTTTATTAGTTTCATCTTTAGTGTAATTGATATTGAAAAGTATTAGAGTACTATTTGTGATACCATATCGTAAATTCTTGCATAATGATTCAAACGATTCATTTGGGAATTGTATTGCAATAAATGTTTGAATTTGTGATTATGACTCGATGATTTTAATTTGTCTAACACTTTCTGAGATGTATTTCACACAAGATAGCCCGCTTCCATCTTAGATTGCATCATCACTTACCTGTTATTAATAAAATAAATCATCAAGCTCTTATCTATTAACTGTTTTTATTAATAAAGATTGTTTGAGGTTAATTAATCGAAGCTTCAAATAAAAGCCCCAGTTTGTACGTTTAAACAAATATAAAAAATGGCTAAATCGAAAATTCACGCAAAGAAATTGGGCCGCAAACAATATTTCCGAAATGAAATGAAAACACTCGTAGAACATCAGTAATCCCGCTAAAGCAAGGAAAGAATACTAGGCGATACCAAAAGCAAATCTCCCTACGTATATTGATAAATCCTCACAATCGCTGTGGCTTTGCGAATTGCACTTTGCCAATGCAACTTGCGCCTTGTATTACATTCCCTTTTACCGGATTGCTATGAGAATTGTTAAGTTGAAATACAATACAATGTTCAGTACTAAGAATATTCATACATTTAGCAAATTGCAATGCTCTAAGCCGAGTGCTTTGAGCGGTTGCGTAAAGTTAATAATTCATTTAGCGGTTATTTTTTTTGTTTTTGTAATGAAACTAGCAGACGCCCGCGACTTCGCCACTTCATATAATTATTGTATTAATGGCACACAGAATCTTAATAAATTATATTCCACCAATTAATAAAAACCGCATGGAAATCCGTTCAGTAATCTTTTATCGCGAACGCACAGACAAATAGGTGCATCAGGACGTAATTTTAAAAAATAATAGTTTAAAAAAACTAAAAAACACGCTTTTTATAGAAACCCAAACTAAAAAATAGAAAATAAATTTTAATAAATTTAAATTAAGAATAGTGTTAAAAATTTCATTAACTATAAATTAATAATAGTGTAAATAAAAAAAAAATATTTTATTTAAAAAAAACCGTCAATATAGTTATAAATATTTTATTGACAGATATGAGTAGAGTGATTATCATTTTGATAATATCTTAAAAAGCACCCATTGACATATTAATACTATGGACTTCGGGTCAGCGATAAAAAGTGTCCGAACCAAAAGTAAGCCAAAACGCGAAATGACTTCCAATCGCAACTCAGTCTCATATTAGCTGACTGACAGAATACACGTCAATAATGCCGTAATGTGTTATGAAAAACTTGTAGGAACTACCCGAGTAAGGTGAGAAAAGAAGACGGTGTACCATATTTTCAGTAAGTAAATATTTACTGATGATTTTAAAGTATTATTTTGCTTTGAAACAGGCTATTTTATTAAAATTTTAATAAACTATAGAAACGAATTGCATAACCAACCAAAATGAACAAAATTATCTATCTGTCCTTTTTCCATACGCTACCCGCGTATAGGATAGAAGGAGTGCAATATGTTTATCTAATTAATCACATTTAGTTCGGATGTACCGTGAGCAATAGAATGTTTTAGAACAACGACTGCATAGAGTCTTGTTGTTTAACATTTGAATTATTTAATTATTTAATTTTTGAATGAAAATAATTTAATTATTTTCAATTCAAAAATTTTTATTTTTTATGTCAACTTTTATTTTTTATGTCAGGAATATTAATGTCATATATACAATCAAATAACTTTTACCATAATGGTATATTATTTTGATAACTATAAGAATTATCTACATGAAATTAGGAACAGTTATTTAAAATAGTGACCTAACGTCATTGAAGTAAAAAAATATATTTTCAGTTTAAATAAAAAAAGGAAAATATCGAGAACTTGAAATTTCAAAGTAAAGAACTATATCGAGTGGCATATCATTTTGTACATTTGTGGATTTGATTTGTAATTAAATATTATTATAACTAATTATTATTTTTTACAAGATAATTACAACAATTATTATTTGGTACAAGATTTATCCCAGCATATAGAGGTCAGGGATATGTAAATATAAATTAAAATTTGTTGTAAATATAATATTTAAATATAAGATGCCAAAAAAATTTGAAAGCTACCGACTCCACACCATTTATGTTGTCCTATTTTCATGAGAAGCTGTCATGTCAAAAAAAGGCTGCCATGGTAACCGTCAATCGAAGCTGATTACTTATTGCATGCAATTAGACCGTTGCAAATTAGACTGTATAACAATACGATAAGACATACATTACAATGTTATTTTGTGTATAAAAACATAAATACATCCTAGTGTGTATAAAATATCTTGGGACACTTTTGACGTAAATTTTGCATTAGACCCGAAGTCCATAGTATTAATATGTCAATGAAAGCACCCCACGCTTTTTTTAAAATAAAATAAATTTTTTTTATTTACACTATTATTAATTTATAGTTAATGAAATTTTTAACACTATTCTTAATTTAAATTTATTAAAATTTATTTTCTATTTTTTAGTTTGGGTTTCTATAAAAAGCGTGTTTTTTAGTTTTTTTAAACTATTATTTATTTTTGACTTTTTAGTTTGGTTTATTTATAAAAGCGTGAATTAAATTAAATTTTCAGTAAGTAATTTATTTATTTATTTTGGAACTTACGCATCAGCCTATTTTGGCCTAGACACGTGCGATTATTGAATCCCTCCTTATTTTGACTATTTACACTCTCATTACCTCTATAGCGGCTGTGGCCGACTTACAATCTGTACCCGCATTTGCCTGTGCCCCACCCTTAGCACAGTGACCAAGGAAACCACAAAAACCTGGCCAGAGTACAGTCGGCACGAGAGCGAGCCTTGGAAGTGCCAGGGCTCGAACCCACGCCTGAGCGACTGTTGTACGGGCAGTTTAGCACTTAAACCGCTTGGCCACACAGTCGCTAGTAATTTATTTATTGGTGAGAATAAAATAATTATTTATAAATATTATAAATACGGGGAATCAGAGTTCAATTTCGGAGAGGGAGCCTGAGAAACGGCTACCAGAACCAAGGAAGGCCGCAGGCGCGCAGATTACCCACGGAGAGTTACATACTGACATACTGACATACAAGTGAAGCTAATAAAAAGCGTGTAATATGTAGTGATGAAGTGATGTCAAAAGCAATCGTGGGCAGGTCTCTTAAAGATTCTTTGAAAAATCCTAAGTACTCACCTTATATTTAAGAATAAACATAATATCAAAATTTTCGGAACCGACGGAATTCGAACCCGAATCTCTCTGGCAATTCGGGCACTTAGAGCGCCTTAACGCTAGGCCACGATCCCGATGACGACGATGCCGAAATTTTGCTTTGATATTATGTATTTGATATCCAGGTATATGGCCTGTAATGCCATCTACAGTATGAACTGAACATGTTACAATACTATTGAAGGCCCATGTTACGAATGAAGCTCTTCAATTTTTAAAGATGACATATTCCTATTTTATCCTTTTTTTTAGTTTTTATTGAAAAGTGTTACCCACCCTTAAATATAAAATAATCACTAAAGTAGTGATTATTTTATATTTAAGAATAAACATAATATCAAAATTTTCGGAACCGACGGAATTCGAACCCGAATCTCTCTGGCAATTCGGGCACTTAGAGCGCCTTAACGCTAGGCCACGATCCCGATGACGACGATGCCGAAATTTTGCTTTGATATTATGTATTTGATATCCAGGTATATGGCCTGTAATGCCATCTACAGTATGAACTGAACATGTTACAATACTATTGAAGGCCCATGTTACGAATGAAGCTCTTCAATTTTTAAAGATAACATATTCCTATTTTATCCTTTTTTTAGTTTTTATTGAAAAGTGTTACCCACACTTTAGAGATTATTTTATATTTAAGAATAAACATCATATGAAAAATTGCGGAACCGACGGGATTCGAACTCGCGTCTCTCTGGCAATCCGGGCACTTACAGCGCCTTAACGCTAGGCCACGTAGTTTTTCAATAAAAACTAAAAAAAAGTATTTATCTACCTATAATAGGTAGATTAGTACTTTTTTGTAAAAACATATTTCTACTTAAACGATGAGTAATTTTAAAAGTGAATTCATATAAGCCCTTAGTTCTAGACAATAAGTAATAAATGTAAGACAACATATAAAATAATAAACATACATTGTTAATGAAAACAATCCTTCAAGTTCACAGCTTATTGACAATACTTTTCAGTAGTATAAAAGTTTTGTACTGTATTATTTTAGTATAAGAGTGTGAATGTCCGTAGGTAATTATATACTGGTGCTAATTTTAAATATAACAATAGGTACTTATTAAACTTTATATTAAAGGCAATAATAACATAATTTAGATAATAATAACAGCAATAAATAAGACGATAATAAGAAAAGAAATAAGATCATTATGTCGACTAAACGTTAAATTTCTATTAAAGTTCCCAACGATGCTTATATGTTAGGAGGAAGAAGTTCGTTTTGTGATTCCAGTTGCTATTAACTATCTAATTGAGATATTGAAGTCACGTACTCCATTTGGCGAAGATATAAAGCTTCCTAATGTCGGTGCAACTGTCCAACTCCGACTATTCCAGCCACACGAACTTTCCTGGTAGGTGGTAATGTATTATTTCACGAACGGTAGGGCATTGAACTCGTTTCAACTTTAGGTACTTTAAGAGTAATTAATTAAAACTGATTAGAGCTTTAGTAAAAAAATTAAGTTGAGCAAAACATTGTGAAACTCGCACTGAATAGATATTATGGACGGGTCTCGAAGGAATGTACCGACTTATTTCATAAAAGAAATTTTAATGGAATATTAATAGAATTGTATTAGATAGTTGTAATTAATTATTTTTTATACTGAACTCGGGTTTTAACTACCAACTTAAAAGATCAAAAACAAAATTCGTTTATATTAGAATTTAAACTATCGCGAGGATTTTCCATAGTAGAGAGCGCGGCTGCACGCGCGGTTTTCAGTTTCCTTCACGTAGCGTGGCATGAACAAACGAGCTCATGACTAGGGACCCCGTATGGGTTCAAAATTAGTCGGGCATACTTCAACAACAATGACGTGAGTTTCAGCCGTTTATATTTTAGCAAAGTTCGTATTTCGTATTAGATGTTTATATATCAAAAATGTATAAGAAGTCATAAAAGGGCTCTTGCCACCATAAACGTTCCTGCGCTAATCGAGCCGTCAGGAATAAGCCGGGATGATGGCAAGAGACCTGATGGATTGACGCTGGTTCCCTGGGAAGTGGGACGGGCCCTAATGTGGGACGCTACTTGCGTTGACACTTTGACTCCGTGTCATATCAGGGAGAAGCTGAAACCGGTAAGTGGCACAAGTATGCCTCTCTGACAGAGAATTACATATTTGTACCTTTTGCCGTGGAGACCCTTGGGCCATGGAGTCGCAGTGCCAAAAAATTCTTCCGTAACATTTCACCGCGCCTAATTGCCTCAACTGGTGACCGAAGGGCTGGCTCATTTTTTGCGCAAAGGATTAGCCTGGCTATCCAACGCGGAAATGCAGCCAGTATTCTTGCCACCATTCCACGTGGGCATGATTTGTATAGTTATTAGAATAAGTTAGCTTAAGTTCCTTATTGTATTCTTTCTCAACAAGTCATACATTTTCATATGAGTAATATTTTTAATTACAATTTATTTTAGCTCCTATAAGCTATTGAAAGCTTATTAAATGACTTCCAATCGACTTTGTCATTGAATAATTTAGTAAATGGTAGCTATTTATGTATATCTAGAGAACGCCCGCGGTTTCATCCGCGTTATTCTCGTCCCCGTGGAAATTTCGGGGTAAATGTGGTCTATGTGTTATTCTGATATGTAAGCTATATTATTGTGAAGTTTCATCAAAATCCATTCAGTAGTTTTTGCGTGAAAGAGTAACAAACATCCATCCATCCATGTAAACTTTCGTTTTTATAATACACTAGAGGACGCCCGCGGTTTCACCCGCGTAGTTCTCGTTCCCGTGGGAATTTCGGTATAAAATGTGGCCTATGTGTTATTCTGATATGTAAGCTATATTATTGTAAAGTTTCATCAAAATCCATTCAGTAATTTTTGCGTGAATGAGTAACAAACACACTTCCATACAAACTTTCGTCTTTATGTATAAGTAAGGATTCAGTACAATACTGTTTTGGAGATTTTATTAAAAAGCACTTTAAGGCTAATATCACCAACAATACATTTTTATTCTATTATTAATATTATATTCCACGAGTATTTCTATTTAGATTGCAGTCAAGTTCAGACTGTCCATTAGTTATTCTGCGAAGCGACTTCATTACTAAAGTTTATTTACCTCAAAGCCTAAGCTGTGCGGTATTAATAAAGTTTTGTTAGAGGGGTGGAAAGAATCGTGTTATAATTACCTTATAAAATAGTATTTGTATCACTTATAACTCCGGTTGTTGAGTGCCTTTAATATGTGGAGGGGTGATACGCTCAAAACTGGTCTGTTTTTACCCGACTGCGTCAGAAGGAGGGTTATGTTTTTCGAGCGTTTGTATGTATGTATGTATGTCCATTTCTTCGGCACGCGCTACAGCCTAAACGGTTTAACGGATTTTGACATGTGAGGTGTCGTTGAATTTATCAAAATTATGGTAGTGACATAGGCTATATAAATTTTCAAAATGGCGGCTGTAAATGGGGGAAAAAAGGGGGGATGTGTGTATTTTTTTTCTTATATTACCAATATGGGTACCAATTGAAAGGTCGTAAAAATACCATTTCAAAAATATAAATATCATATCATGTTCATATTACTTTTTTAACAAAAAATGGCAAAAAGTGTACTAAGTGCACCGTCTCATTTCTATACAATAAACTAAAACTAAAAAGTCTCAAATAAAATTATTGCTATAAAAACAAAAAACCTGATTGCTTAGAAGTTATGAACTGAAAATAGAAAAACAAGGATCACTATATCTGTATACAATTCTAAATACTTTATGGTGCTGCAGGCGGGGGCAAACGTTGTTTTGGTAGATCTTTCATTCCCCGCAGGTTAAAGTATTTTGTCCCTGTTTGCAGCACCATAAAGTATTTAGAATTTTATACAGATATAGTGATCCTTGTTTTTCTCTTTTCAGTTCATAACTTCTAAGCAATCGGGTTTTTTGTTTTTATAACAATAATTTTATTTCGTAAAGTGACTAAAGTTTAATAAGAGTTCAAGTGCTAAGAATTCTGTATACCACTTTTTTTATTAACC
Organism: Mycalesis mineus; assembly: GCA_034621355.1. NCBI lineage: Eukaryota > Metazoa > Arthropoda > Insecta > Lepidoptera > Nymphalidae > Mycalesis > Mycalesis mineus. The sequence continues at coordinate 11,842,539 of CM067886.1, read as the reverse complement.
GATGAGAAATACGGAGTAGGTTCTCAATACGACGCGTAAATATATATTTGTTTTATATATAACCGCGTATAACTTACAGAGTCGTACTATATTGATAATTCTTTTTTATTTGAAAAGGCACACTTTCAAAATGGTCCCATAGTAATCATATTAGGATCTCATGATGAGATCATGGGAAAATTGAAGGAACTCTTAAAATTTTATAGGCACACTTGCAGTGATTTCGGTTTTTGTGTAAGTGTCGGCAGCTTTTTGGCTACAAGTAACGTATAATATACTATAGTAGTATTGTACGAGTAGGTTACGTGTCAATAAATCACTAAAAAGACCGATTTCATAGATATGCTTTAAGTAAATTAAAGCAACCAAATGACGCAGTTAGTTATATTTTACTTTTTAGTGCGTTTTGAGTCGTTTCAATTTTTTTGGTAAAATTATGGGCTACTACGCCCATGAATTGTATGTAATGTGGTACCAGTAAAAATAATCACTATACAAAAAATATAAATTTAATCTCACCTATATATAGCCCGCCTCGCTTACAAAAATAACACGAACAAAAGTATTTTGGGTGTAGTAGGTACATTATAATTCTGTCATGACACCAAAGAGCTCGATATCAAAGAGTAACGTCGCAAACATTATTAATTTTTTATGCCCTTTTTACACGTCCGCGAGTAATGGATTTCCTAGCGCCGAAACCATGTGGAATTTATCTTTATAAAACAGCACTCCGAAAGAGAAGTGCTTCTTTGAAATTAATTAGCTATTCAGTTTTTAGACGAAGTCATACACTTTATTACTACGATACTCACTAAGAAAAATGAATTATTTTACTACGAGGAAGTTGAAAGCAAGGCTTTGATAAATAACTTCAGAGTTAAAGGTCTACACATTTATTTAAAACTATTGCTGTAACGACCTAATTTGTAATAGTAAAGAGTTAAATTACTAACTATAATTAATTCGTATTTATTGGTTTATAATTGAAACTGATTATGAAATTATTCTCATTTACACATGTGGTCACTTGCGTAAAATTCTGCGGTATTTAGTCGTCTATCACCTTTTAATTCTAAACACTTAAATCTTTTCAATTTACCTAATAAATTAAACTAAAAATAATTGTGTTTAATTTATTAGGTAAATTATAAATTAAACAAACCACACAGTTGTTGTATATTATTACTGAAATTATTGTTACAATATTGTCAACGTCATAATTTCGTCTTTAGGATTTGCCCTAAACCCACCGACCCGCATTAGAGCAGCATGGTCTACGTTTCATATCCACCCTCCTCCTCCTTGCAGTGGAATATTAAAATAGATATATTTATAATGATGATGAATTAATCACAAACATATTATATTTACATAAGTCATCATTCCCTTAACTCTAATTACAATACCCCATTGTACAGGGGCGCACACTATCAATCCTGAAACTAATTCCGTCTTAATAATCGTGATGAAGCAACAAAATAGCAATTTGCCCGGCCATAAAAATAATTGAGTTCAAACTGGGTTCGGGCAATAAAAAGCGTGAAAGAAGGCCCAATAACCTTTAGCGGGGGAAACGTGGGAAACTTGGCACCTGCTAAATAGTGAGGAATAGAGAGAAGGGCTATTAGGCGCCCGCACCACGGGAGCCAATGTACTCGGGTCTCGTACCTATTCGTACTTGTACGATCCACCCTGTTATGTGCGTCCAATATTTTTTGAAGTGAAAATTTCTTCAGGCGCTTTTGCACTTTATTTTGTGGATGTTCAATGTGACTCAGCTGTCACGCTCGGGTATGTAACACTGGTTCTAACAAGTCAGGTAGGCTTAAGTACGCAACGACGTTTTTTACTAATTCTGGATTTGATTTTACAAGAAAGTGTACACAAATCCGATAAAACTAAGATCTTTTGTACAGTGATGAATAATTTGATAAATACTTGTTTTATTTTATTAAAATGTGTGATGTGGTGATTAGATGCTAAAATTTTAATTATATATATGTGAACAATAATTACCGAGACAAAAGCTCAGCGGCACGGGGATAAAGAGCAACACAAACTTCCCAACTCAGCTGCTGCAATAGCCGCTTCTAAGACGTTTTTTTAAAAGGAAGTGGAATTAAACGCTATAATTGAAAGTTCTACCAAGGACTCGAACCTAGGACCTGATCCGAAGTCTCAGTGGCTAATAAATAGACTTATAAGGCAGTCATTATATTAAACATTTACTACTAACGGAGCATGTTGCATAATTGAACGAATACATTTACTAAATAAAAATTCGTGATTAAAAACGTAACTAAAAGTTTTACAACTATTTCAAGACAAAAAAGAAATAGCAAAGAGTATAGAAATTCGTAACTCTCAAGTGTAGTAAACGCGTAATGCCCAACAAATGCACTATATCCAGTGAAAATGAAGACTAGTGTTAAGGGCATCTTTACAACACGCTAGGGAGTCGCGTAACTGTGAGTTATGGAGGTATTTTCTCTACCCTTATGAGGAAATACGACAGTTTTGGCTCAGCGCTGGCGACTGTCTACTCAATGATTGCCAAAAGTTAACTCAACTTCATATACTTGGAGTGGAAATCTTTTGTTTATATCTTACTGTATGGATTCAATGCTGATTGTCTTAACAGACTTTGAAAAGGGATTTTTTATAAATATTCTCAAATTTTGATGTTAAAATGGTACCAACAGTTTTTTATACAGTATGGATTTTAAAGCATAGAAAGGTCTTTTTTTTAAATATGTAATAATTTTGAGTAATGTGCATTGTAAGGCAATGTGCCTGCCAAAGCAACATTATTTTTAGGCCGACATGATAACAATAATATAATAAAACCATCAAACATAAGTTAAACTTAGTTACTTATTTAATTTATACAGAACTACAGCGAATCTTGATCAAGATGACTTTCAGCACTCATTGGTTACAGTCTGAAATAACAGACACATGTTACTTTTTTCACAAACATCCCAGTAGTACCTACGTGTAAGTGCATAAAAAGCGAATTATATCTAGTCTAATAATAACATAAATTTTCAACAAACAATATATTACAAGTGATTTTACAGGAGTAATAACGCTTGTAAGAAGCTCAATCACACTCAACCGGTACGGATCAATAGCACTGTACCATGTTCCATACAATCGCCGACACCGAACACCGCAATTACCGACAGAGCATCGGCAGCAACGCCGGGCAGCGCATAGCCTCGTGATCTAATATTCATCATCGGTAGACGCGCTGTCTACATGGCAAAGCATAATGCGTAATTAGATACGGCAATTGTTCTGCCTCTGCTTACCGCCCTATGCATTATGCACGGGTCTAAATTGAATGCGCAGTTAGTTGCCTGGATTGCTAGCCGCAGCATCATTCCGTTTTGGGATATAGACTTTAAATAATAATATGCATTAAAATGTATGGAAGTGTGTATGAGTATTTGTTAACATACTATTAATTACGCACAACCTAAACGTTCTGGGTTAAGAACTATACCAATTTAAATGAGTTTCTTATGTTCGGTAAGTTAGCAGTATGAAAAATTAACCACAATTCATATAGTGTGGTAATTGTATGAAATCCTACACCGTTGAAAAAATCGCAAGTCGATGCAGACGTTTGCCAGTTTTGTTATTGATTTATCATTTGCTTGTAGCTTTTGGTTAAGTATTTTCGTAGCAGGGACTAACTGACATCGGAACAGTTAATAACTGAAAGAGAGTCTCATTTGTACAAAGTATATAATTATAAAAACTGAGGTGAGACGATAAAAACCGCCACACCACAGAATAGTGGTAGTACTTCCTCGGACGAACTCTACAAAGTCTTCTCCAGACATCAGAAGCCAAAAAAGGGAAGAATTTTTAAGACGTTGTTCAAAAGTTTTTACTAAGGTACCTACTATTACACTCCAATAATAAATAAGCAATAATATTTATATTATATAAGTTCCTACATTATTATAAAAAGCTAATATATAAACTTCATATTTATGCTCAAACGGTATTCGAGATATTCTATCGAATATAAATAAATAATTAAACATAAACTGTTTCAAACCATTTTCATTATCACAAACATGATATGAAAAGTTGATCACACTTTAAAAATAAGCTACACAACATTATGTGTTTGTCTTTAAGTTACAGAGCTTATTATGCAGTAACGTTAACCATCATTGCTTTACGCTTTTCGCACTTTCATATAGTTTTACCTACATATCCGGTCTTTGCAAATTTTGTAACAATGTGCGATCAACATTAACAACATAAAACGTAAGTATAAAATAAAATAACCTAGGCAAGCGGTCTTATAGTCGTCGATAATTAATACAACTACTATCACCCTAGCCCGCAAATTCACATTGAAGCAGCGTGGTGAAACAAGCTCGATATCCCCTCTCGGAGGAGCTGGCCCTATAGTGAGCTGCTACTACTATACACTACTACCAAGCTCTTCATCTCTTTTCCCTACAACGAAGATGCCCTGTCTGTTAAAATTCGTGTAACACTTAACACATGATCCGAGTCATCGATTTCCATCTCAAATAAGTAGCACTTCCCTTCCAACAAAATAAAGTAGCCTACATCAGAATCGATTAGGCCATCGTATAAAAATTCAATAATATGTAAATGCGCCTTACCCGTGTCTAAGCGAAAACTTTTGAACGGAAGTTCTTGACACGGTAAATTGACTGAGGAGCTTACACGGCTTAATGTTGCTTTTGCAATTCACTCTTCTTTGAATTAGTCATACCCGCCGTCAACTTTATGAAGTGAAAGCAATTACTGCTTGCAACGTGAGCTATTTTTTGTTTACAAACATTTTTGCAATACAAAGCGTTTGTACGTACTTTAAAAATGTTAGGATCTTAGGGTTGGTGTATTCTGTTCTAATTTTAAAGATCGTTCACCTGTCTGTTAACTTTTGAATCTGATCTTAATCAATTTTTAATTAGAGAGGTTATAATTCTTGCAATAGAAAAAGGTTTTTAAGCTATTGCATAGCTTCTATCGCGGGCCTTGAGCGTGGAGACCGAATCGAGAAATTCCGTAACGAAAAAACCTAACACCCCCCAGCCTTTTTAGTTTTTTCAGATTGTCTTATTCGCGTCTAAGTTCGCCAACGTCCATACCATGTTGAATACACCGGTTCTCGTCCGATCACCGAAGTTAAGCAACATCGGGCGCGGTCAGTACTTGGATGGGTGACCGCCTGGGAACACCGTGTGAACAGGCTTCTTTAAATTTTTATTTGTTTATTTTTTTTTTTAATTTTTAAATAAAAAATTAATAAATAAAAATAAAACAAACTAAAAAAAAAACAAAATTAAAAAAAAGCCAACATCTCGCGGTGTTCTCAGGCGGTCACCCATCCAAGTACGGACCGCGCCCGATGTTGCTTAACTTATATGCAATAGCTTAACCGCGGCAGTCTCCGAGTGCCACACGTCTTTTTTTATTTTATTTATGTCAAGTTAGCCCTTGTCTGCAATCACACCTGATGATAAGTGCTGATGCAATCTAAGATGGAACGGGCTAACTTGTTTGGAGAAGGATAAATTCCACACCCCTGTCGGTTTCTACACATCGTATAGGAACGCTAATTCGTTTGGCGATACGACTTAGTAGTGGCGTAGTAAGTAGCCGTGGTCTTTGGTTGTAGTTAAGATGTTGAAAGATTGGATGAAAATCGTTCATTTCAAGTTATTATTTATAAAAAATTATATATTTGTCATCTAAAGGTTTAAAATGGTAAATTTGCCTTAAAATATCGCCTAGTTTTAAATTATGGATACAGAATGGCTCTTGACGGCCAAGTGGCGTAGTGGGTAGTGACCCTGCTTCTGCGTCCTAGGCTGTGGGTTCGATTCCCACATCTGGAAAAATGTTTGTGTGATGAGCATGGATGTTTCCAGTGTCTAGGTGTTTATCTATATAATTATAAGTATTTATGTATAGTATATATAAAAATATTTATCAGCTATCATAGCACCCATAACACAACCTACTTACGAGTATGTTTACTTTGGGGCTATATAGCGATGTGTGTCATTGTCCTGTAATAATAATATCCTGTAATATTATGGAATTGCCTGATTAATGAATCTATGAATGAAAAAATCAACCATCTACAATTGTTTATTCGCATTACGTACTATTAGCGATTCTGTGCAAATATGTACTTACTGCTAACGGCTCATAATACCTCACACACTGTGTACTGCTAATGGCACAGAATACCAAATACTACTTAACAATAGGTCGGAAAGTTTAGGCACTGTTTACCAAACTAAACAACACAAGTTACTCTTCAATGTCCGTTTTGCTTCATCAAATTTAAACCTGTCTTACTCGTACAATATCATTTAAAATTGCGAAAGTGTGACCGAATTAACATTCTAAGAAATCACATTATATTAGCATTGTTTTAGCCTTTTAGCTGTTAATTTATTGTCCGTTTAATACGTATTATTATTCTGATTTAATATGAAATTAAAAGTGAAAAATTGTTTTCATTAGCCAATTTGTACTGGACATAGTCAAGCCTCTGTCTTTATAGCAAAGTGTTGTGATTGACCTTAGATCCAACACTTTCCTTTAAGTTGCAATGCGCGTTGATGTGCGTTTGAGTTATAATAACATGATGTAACAATCAATATCGGTTGTCAATAAAAATTATCGAGATCGTAAGCGTAACGTGCTCGGTTACTGATGGAAAACCACATCAAAAATGCTAACTGAAAATCCTTACTGAAAATTATTATAATTATTCAATTATAGAAAGAAAGAGAACCCTGGACCTAAAATCTCAAACCACATAGGCATAACCGATAAGGCAATCGACGGGTCACCGAATGATATTTAAGTTCTAAACTCTTTGCAAGTACAGTTAAACAGCAATAAAAGAATCTCATTACCGCAGCAATAATTTTGTTAGAGACCGCAGTTGATCTTAGTTACAGTCATATCTGGTCGTGAGGGGGAATGGAGAATAATGGTACAAAAGTATAAGGCTTAGTTGATAGAATGGACGGTTGGGATTATTGCGTATCCGCGCCGAGATTACACCTCGGGCTCTGTTTAAGTGTGAGTTATGATCGCCTTACTCCCGTTCAATCTCGTCGGCGTCTATGAGAAAATACTACGGCTGCGACGCTGCGAGCGTGAGAATGAGGATGTTTAGCGGTGCATGGGGAAACTGGCGGAGCGCCTTGTAAATAATAGTTTAATCTCCTTGAGAATATGTCCTTGATTTTTATTTTATGTCAGGAAAGTATCGCATCTTCTAAGCCAGCGCCAAAATAGTGTAGTAATATTTTAGTGAGTTTTATTTTATGTCGGTAAATTAAATGGTGACAACGTCATATTCTAAGTAAGCGCAAGTATACTATCGTGTTTTATCCTGTTTATAAATCTCTTAAGACACTCGAGAAATTCAAGGTATTGAACGAAAATTCTCGTGCCTCGAGGAATAAAAAGGCCAATTTTTGTCTTGTACCGTAATTTTAATTTAAACTATGTCATTATTTGTTGTGCTTGAAATATATGTGAAAATTACACGAAAATTTATGAAAAATAATCTTGTATTTGTTATTTACTCTAATTATTTCTTATTAACTCCTATTGCATCAACTCGATTTTCTGTATTTTACTTCAAAAATGCAGAGTCGTCTTATAATCTCTCGTAGATGAATTTGTCTCCACGCGACTGACACTAAGCCCACGTAAAATGGAATGTAAGAGCCACTTACCAGACGTTGAACAGCGACAATCTCATTGATGGCGACAAATCGAGTGCGCCTTCCGGTGGCACCGCAGCCAAGCGGCCCGCTCCGTACCTATTTATTGCGGCAAGCCGCGGCCGCGAGACACCTGTCCCCCGACAATATTCCCTTCAGAATTGTAGAATTCAACAACCGATATGAAAATACGTTTAAATTTTAGTAAATTTAATTATTTTATCACTTCACTTCCGGTCATTTTAGTTCAAAGTACAGACTCAATTTAAACTCTCTTATAATTATATAGCTGAACAGGGCTGGACTTCCATACGACAGGCACTAAGCTCACGGAGAGTTAAATATGAGAACCACCCATACCAAACGTTGAAAACGATGGCGACAAAGCGAGTGCGCCTGAGGTGGTACAATAGCGAAGCGGCCCGCTCTGTGTATACTTACGAGTTTATATCATTAGCAATGAGTATTAGCAATGAGCCGCATCCGCGAGATATCTGTCTCATAACTTCTCTCCATCAGATGCTGTAATTAAAACATGTTGTGCTATTCTCTAACGATGTTTTTGTATTTCGAATATCGAATTCATCTATATATCTCTTTACTAGAGGACGCCCGCGGTTTCACCCGCGTAGTTCTCGTTCCCGTGGGAATTTCGGTATAAAATGTAGCCTATGTGTTATTCTGATGTATAAGCTATATTGTGGTAAAGTTTCATTCAAATCCATTCAGTAGTTTTTACGTGAAAGAGTAACAAACATCCATACATCCATACATCCATACATCCATACAAACTTTCGCCTTTATAATAGTAATAGGATAACACGGTGCTGTAGCTAAATTATAGAGATATATTTGAAACTCGGACTGTTGAGTCATTACCTATATTTAAGTCTTAAATTACGAAAACATGTTTAATTTTCCGTGCATTCAATTAAATCACGTTGCTCTTTTTAACAACAAGTTATCTTGTAACTCTCGAGACAGAATAGGACTAATATAAGTTTACCGTGTGTAAAGGTTAGTAGTAGTGGTGACGACCTTCGTGGCGCAGTGGTATGCGCGGTGGATTTATAAGACGGAGGTCCTGGGTTCGATTCCCGGCGGGGCAGATTAAGATTTTACTTAATTTGTCTTGGTCTGGCTGGTGGGAGGCTTTCGCCGTGGTTAGTTACCACCCTACCGACAAAGACGTACCGCCAAGCAATTTAGCGTTCCGGTGAGATGTCGTGTAGAAACCGATAGGGGTGTGGATTTCATCCTACCCCTAACAAGTTAGCCCGCTTCCATCTTAGATTGCATCATCACTTAACATCCGGAGTGATAGCAGTCAAGGGCCAACTTGTAGTAGATAAAAAAAAAAGTATCAATATAGCGCTCATTATCATGTATTATTTCAACATTCCACTACGTACTAGGGACAAACACAAAAGGGATATGGAGAAATAAATATTTAAAGACATTAGACATATACAAGATACATAAATTATTATCGACTGAAGACGCCCGCGGTTTCGTCTGCGTAATTCTCGTTCCCGTGGGAATTTTGGGATAAAATGTGGCTCATGTGTTATTTTGATATGTCAGCTATATTATTGTGAAGTTTTTCAAAATATGTTCGTACCTACATCACATCTCTTACGCACGGGAGGAGACGCGCGGGGGCGGCGGACGGACCGAGCGGGGACGAGCGGCGCGGCGGCGCAGGAGCGGCATTCGCCACGCAATTCGTCACACAATACCTACTTACTAATTGTACATAATATTATTAGTTACTAGTTTCATTGTAAATACAATTTAAAAATCAGTGTCTAGTTTTTGTTCTACATAAACCCAGCGCCTAATCTACACGTCCAGAAGCTCACGGCGGAACAAAATCCATTCGGTAGTTTTTGCGTGAAAGGGTAACAAACATGCATTCATACATACATACAAACTTTTACCTTTATAATATTAGTAAGGATTGAAGTTTGAAGATTTATTTGAGGGTATAATATACAGAACTCAATACCTACATACGGCATGGTTCATCATGGTAACGGCAATGGTGATATTATGTTACGTTGCGGTGTTGTCACGGCTGACTAACACAAACAGCTCAATTAAACAGGCCACCGTATCCCGACCACCGCTCTGAACAACAAATAGACGAGTAAGCATGTAAAGTATATAAGTAAATTATTCCCTCATTGTCTGTAGGAATACAGAATATATAAATGATTGTATGACGAAATTAGAGAAATGAAAATAAAGACAACATTATTGCTTACGAAAACTAAGGACAGAGATAATACTCGTCCGCTTTCACATACCGGGTTTATTCTATTGATGCCTGGGACACACTTTATATTCTGTCATATGATAGGATTGCAGGGTATCTGTTCGGGTAACGACAATGGCGATATTATGTTACGTTGCGGCGTTGTGACGGCTGACTAACACAAATAGCTCAATTAAACAGGCCACCGTATCCCGAACATCGCTCCGAACAACAAATGGGCGAGTCATCTGTTCACGTGTCACGTCGCATTCTAAATTGGTTGCGTGTCACGCTTTTTTGCAAGTTTGAATTAACCAATGCAATCAATCAAGTCCGTTTCGAAAGGATATTTATTGCAGCACTGCAACGGATCCATTTATTTTGTGTCGCTCGCAATTCTGAATCGTATGATGTTTTAAAGAATTGCCAAAAATACAATTCTCATATTCGTTTTGACGTGCATGTTGGAAACAAAATTGTTTTCAAATTTAATGAAAGCAAGCATTACCTTGCGGAAGATCAGTATATGCAAATGATAATTAATTTACGACCATTTTGATATCCTCCGCGAAAAACTGTCAAAATAAGTATTTGTTTTTTTTTATTTGAAATAAGCTCACGCTTGACCACGATCTTGCCTGAGCATGATGTAGAGTGAGAGTAAGGTAGAATGTAGATGTTTGTAACGCGTACGCGCTTATTTAGTAAACAGTCGAGTCAAGAAAACAAACTTCGGAACGTAGCCATGTGTTTAATGAACTAACCAAAAATGGCTATGTGAATGAATGAATGAATGAATGAAATATTCTTTATTGTACACCAAATAATGACAAAACAAAGAGAATAATATCTTAAAAACTAATGTACAATTGGCGGTCTTATCGCTAATGAGCGATCTCTTCCAGACAACCAATTATATTTAAGTGGAAAAGCGTAAACATTTGAGTAGGTTCGGGTGTACGTACACAAAAATAAAGAAAGATTCTTACTGTCTAAAATAAAAATATACTTACATAAAATACATAAAAACACATATACACACATACATATATACATACATACATACATAGATACATACATACATACTTACATATGCACAAACATAAATATACTTACGTGTCTATACAAAAATAAATAAATAAATGAAAATAGACTAGACGAAATCCGGGGAAGAAATTCAGGAGAGAGAGGAAACAAAGAGAGTACTAGGCTATGGAGGATAGAAGTGAGCATTCACCAGCCGTTTAAAAGTAGCTAGTGATTGCGCACGCCGAATATCTAGAGGTAAGGAGTTCCAGAGCCGAACAGCTTTGACAGAGAAGGATATGTGGTTGGTTTATACGCGGTAGAAGTGGGTGCGAGAGGTATACCAGCGAAGTCTCTCTATAACCTGCTAAAAGACCTTACTAGAAGTGCAGTAAGCTCCATATTGGAACGAGTGTCCAAAGCTGCTCTAGTAGGGTCCTTCCGAATTTGGCTGGGCAGGGAGAATAACTTGAACAGAGGAGGTGAGTGTTGACGGCCGTCACTAAGGCTACCCTTAAACCTACACCCGTGTCACAAGTCTCGGGCTCTATTCGGAGTTTTTCTCCCAGCCACGGGATGGACCCGGCACCCGCACGGTGAATCCATGGAATGCTAAGATATTCGTCTCTGACGCTAAAGGCTTTCTACCAGTCCTAGGTACTTTTTTTTATTACTCTTAGGGACATAAACGACATGGGGTCGAAATGCTTCCCACTTCTTGCAATGTGGTCTTAAGGACAACTGTCGGTAAACAATTGAACATTATAGAGGTCAAGTCCACTTCGACTCTACTTGTCAACAAAAACATAATCGAAATTGAAGTACCTACCTGCTATCCTAGTTAGATTATTTATGTATGTTAAAGATAGCCAAAGCGATAACGATAAATAAATGAGTGCATAGCATAAGCGAATAAATACTATTAATAGTATTTTAGTTGTATTATTGAAAATATTCAAAAGGCAATACGCTCTCGTTCCTATTCGCGGAACAACTAGCGCAAGTGCAGCTCTCGAGAAAGTTCCTTCGGCAATACAGCCGCCTGCTTAATTGGCTAGAGTTTTCGCTTAATATTTACAACTTTTAAGCAAATGCAGTGGAATTGTGTTCGAGAGTCTGGAGTAATACACTGCCTGCCGCTTTAGTTACGTTTCCTTGTCGAACTTTAATTGAATTTCGCTAAATAAGATTACAGCAAAATATTGTGAGCAAGTTTGCTTGCTCCCATGCAATTGTTTCGTTGGTTCAGTGGTTAGCTTACTTGGCTTCGCATCACAGGATCGAGTCCTGGGTGAGCTAATATTATATGAGCTTTTCTTTTTAAGGAAGTTGACGGTACAATACCTAGTCTAGTGCCTCGGCAAGCACATTAAGCCGTCGGTCCTAGTTATCATTATCACATGTAGTGACCATTGGCGCAGTGGTATGCGCGGTGGATTTATAAGGCGGAGGTCCTGGGTTCGATTCCCGGCGGGGCAGATTGAAATTTTTCTTAATTTGTCTTGGTCTGGCTGGTGGGAGGCTTTCGCCGTGGTTAGTTACCACCCTACCGACAAAGACGTACCGCCAAGCGATTTAGCGTTCCGGTACGATGTCGTGTAGAAACTGATAGGAATGTGGATTTTCATCCTACTCCTTACAAGTTAGCCCGCTTCCATCTAAGATTGCATCATCACTTAACATCAGGTGTGATAACAGTCAAGGGCTAATTTGTAATCATTAAAAAAAAACTAGATTCAAATAGTTTCACCTAAAGACTTTTTAGGTCATATTGGAAAGGCTCGGTGGGTCTAAGCTTCAACTCTTTCAATCTCACAAATAGGATATTTGAGACTATTAAAATGCAAATGATGATGTTGATCTTGTTAACTAGAACAGAGTTTCTGATAGAGATATCTTAAACATGTATACGATTTTACATTATTAAGGAAAGGACTTGTTTTCGCGGGGAACAAAAGGTTCAAGGCGACTCATTTTAATTTAGGAACGCGATGATTTTCTCCGGAAGCCCATGCGTTATCCCGACCGTTTGTTAAGCTCTCGAATTATGTGGCACCCGAGGGAGCTCTACGTAGAGCAACACAAAACAAATTTCACTTTTTTTGCTCAGAAATTTACTTCCTACCTGCCCGGGCACCGTTGGTAAAAAATAGTCTTCTTTAATACAAACAGCAATTTAGTTAAATTGTTTAGCACTTATTTATGTGATAGCCTAGCAGTGGACATCAAAATGAACATTTTGAATTATACTTTTAAGGGTTAAATTTACTACAAAAAATATAAAAGTCAGTATTATTTTTTTCAACTAGGCTTATTTTGCTAGCCTATATATTTTTTTACTTCTAGAATAAGACGATAAGTTGAGAAATGTAAATATTATTATAGAAATTAAACAGGTATAAATATAGATTTCAAAAAGATATTTTTAATTCAGAAATTTCTTTAGTTGTTTTTTTAAGAAATCAAATTTAAAATATCTAATAATTCTATTAATCACGGCTAATTTCGAAAGTTTAAAGTTTAAGTGTAGGTAGTTCAGCAGTGATTCTTGCATAATAAAAGCTATTTATGCTAATTAAAAGGAACAAAGCTCTCATTTCTTTTCACGAAATAACTAATGCAAGCACAACTCTCGACGAAGTTCCATAGAAGCTATAATGCTCCTGCTTAATGGGATAGACTTTTCTTTATTATGAAAATTAATCTTACAAAAAATGTTCTCTTCTAGTTTTGCAATTGGCGACATTATCTTATTTTGTTTGTGTGTTTATTACACACACTTCAATTTAGAAAAAAAATAACAGTTTATTTTTTGACTAGAGGACGCTCGCGTTATCACACGCGTAATTCCCGTTTCGTGGGAATTTTGCGATAAAATTTAGCCTATGTGCTATTCTGATATTATAAATAAATAAATAATTATTATGGGACAATTACACACATTGCTATATAGCCCCAAAGTAAGCTTATGTAGCTTGGGTTATGGGTACTATGATAACTAATGAATAATTTGATATATATTATACATAAATACTTATAATATATAGATAAACACCCAGACACTGGAAAAGATCCATGCTCATCACACAAATATTTTCCAGATGTGGGAATCGAACCCACTGCCTAGGACGCAGAAGCAGGGTCACTATCCACTGCGCCACTCGACCGTCATATTAAAGCTATTGTGAAGTTAAATCAAAATCCATTCAGTCGATTTTGCGTGAAAGAGCAACAAACATCTCTACATACAAACATACAAACATTCGCCTTTATAATATTAGTAAGCATGTGAATTTGTTGACATTTAACTTACAAATATTACTAGATATTAATATTGTTGTTACAGATTGCTACAACCACAATAAAGAATAAATACTACAAGCACACAAAAGTTTTAAGTATCAGATTGGATTAAGTATGTATACATACTTAGACGAATGAAAGCGTGTTAAAAAGCTCATGGGCTATTGGCGCCTCCCGTGTTATCAGACCAAAAACGCGATTTAAATCGAGAGGCGTAGCAGCTAGCATAAATGTAATCCAACATGTCAGCACCCAGGTAAAAATATGCTGCAAAATATAATGTGATGAGCACGACATTTGATTTCCCTGCACACCTCGTTAGTGCAGTTTAATGCGCCGCCCGTAGCGATGCTCGTTTTATTATGCTAACGGGCGAACGTTGTAATATTTCGAGTACGTCACCGCCGGTGACACGCTGCATATTTAAACAAAGGTGCAGCGACGTGAGATTCGCGTAAATTGTTGCGCCATTAAGCGCCGCTCCAGATAAAATGTATGCGACGCGCTGTCCGCAGCTAACCTGAAGAAACATTCCTTCGGAAAATGATTTGTACTGTAAACTTTTAATATAAATACGCGTAGCTTGTTCGATTGCACAAAATAACCCACATTTATTTTTAGCCACGCTAAACGAAAAGTTAATAATTAATTCGTAAAACTTGTTCGCCGACTCTTCTGGGGTTCCTGACCTGATATTTACGCACTGATTCTGCGATGAATGTTCAACATATTTCCAACTGCAAATATTAACTTTATTTCTCTCGCATATTGAAATCGTGAGAGATATAATGCTAGGGTGAAAACTTTCACCCTTATCATAGAAAGTGAATTCGTCGTTCGGGAAAATCGTTTTGAGATATACAATGTCGTCGGATGGCTTTGACAGTCGGGACACATCGCGATCTCAACGATTTACATATTACGTGACACTTTTCCAAAGCCCGTCATTGAGTCTGGCCGATAGACTGAGACATCGAAGAAGATATTGTTTTCCAAACGTTGTTCCAAAATTCGGAACACTTGGGGGGATAAACAGTTTTTTTATCGTCGATAAAAATTCCGGGAGCGACTATGAATATTTTAGATATTGAAGATATCTTCAATGAGATGATATTTTCTTCTCGATTCTGTCAAAATGATGGAGTTCTACAAGAAATTAGTTTACTTATAAAATAACTTTTTCAGATCCCAAGTCTGTACCGTTCGGGGTCAGACTCATTATAATTAAAAATTAAACCAAATACTGCGTAATGTCAGATGAGTTAGAACATTTTCTATTTTGTACTAAAATTATGGACGAAATTAAGCAAAGACATACTGTGCATGACGTCGTTGTATTACATTACTAAACATAAATGATAAAACGCCGTGAACACTTTGTTGTTACAAAATACCCTTGAATCCGACATGCCTGTTCGCGGCGTCACACTATATCTATTAAACTATTACTTTGATGTTTACTTCGATAATAAGTTAATATTTGGCAACAAGTATCTTTATTTTAGTACGTTTTATGAAGTAAGTCTCATAAGAAGTATATAATGTCCAAACAAAAACATCGAAACCAAAACATATTTTTAAGGCAAAATAAAAATTATCATATCCAATTAAAAACCTGTCCTCTAAGCAAGTTCATTTTATTTTTAAAACTGTCTATCAAGAATTGTAGATAGGTAAATATCTAATGAGATAATAACGAGATACGCAGACTGCAGTATTTCCTAGAAGTTACTTTTTCAGATCAGTCCCGATTTCAGTTGCTTCAAAATAGAAGGATTTAAATCAATAGTGAAAAGGCGATTTACAAAGTGCAGTAAAATACTAAAATGTTACATATTTATTAAGGATACCTACTGGTCTAAGCGCCTGTAATAACTAGACCTTCATTATTTCCATTCACAGTTAAGTATAGCAGACAATGTGGAGTATGAACTGTGGTAGTTTTGGGAGGTACCAAATGTAATATTTTTATTCATTACAAATTAGCCCTTGAGTGCAATCGCACTTGATGGTAAATGATGATGCAAAAGGAAGCGGGCTAACTTGGAGGAGTAGACCCCTCTTTCGTTTCTACATGACATCGTGCCGGAATGCTACATCGTTTGGCGGTACATTTTTGTTGGTAGGGTGGTAACTCTAAGGTGGTGGTGGTTTAGAAAAACTTAATCGGCACATGCAGGAATGAAAGCCAGGAGCTCTTTAT
Organism: Mycalesis mineus; assembly: GCA_034621355.1. Taxonomy (NCBI): domain Eukaryota; kingdom Metazoa; phylum Arthropoda; class Insecta; order Lepidoptera; family Nymphalidae; genus Mycalesis; species Mycalesis mineus. The sequence continues at coordinate 11,825,993 of CM067886.1, read as the reverse complement.
AAATCTAATGCGCATACAACTGCATCACAGAGGCCGTCAGATAACTTTACGCAACTTTCAAATGTGACTCTACTATCAGTTCGGAAAGTATATTCTCCAAGAGGAATCAGCAAGAAACTCAGGAGTTTATTAATGTGTAGTTCCCTTTAATAGTAATTCAGATGCTGAAAGTGACACAGCCAATTTAGAATGCGACGTGATTGCACGCGATAGATGAATCGCCTACTTGTTGGTAGGGTGTTGGGGATGCGACGGCTTAATTGAGCTATTTGTGTTAGTCAGCCGTGACGTCACAGCCTAACTTAATTATCGCCATTGTTCACGCGTTGTACGGTGAGATTATCAAAAGCTCTATTCGATCTGAGTTAAGTTTGATGTTACCTTCACACTTAAATTGTAAGCCCTCGTGTAAAGTTCTGCTTTTATCAGTTAACTTTTTTTAATATTAGTTTCTAGTAATTACTAAAATCTAAACTTGAACTCTAATTTTGAGTTACAGTTAGTTACTATGCACAAAAGAACGGAACTGCCGATCCGTGTGTAGATTATGAGTACGGAGTGCCTCGTTGGGTCATAAGTGTGGCTTTGGATCACTAGGTTCTCGGTACGAGTGTTGGGTCGTGTTACATGTTGATCTTGTCTTTCCTCGCGTCCTGGGACGCTCGACAGAAGTGATACCTTAAGTACGACTAGCGCAGTGCATTCGAGGGAGAAAATAAGAGCCTGCCTGGCGCAGTGTGCGGGAAAGGGAAGCCAGACAGACTTGCGCCGTAACGCGTTACATAACGAAGCGGTTTACCTACAAAATCTCAGCTCCAAGTTTTGAGATTAGTGCTCTGACACTTCATGTCTCGGACGCGATAGGCGATCTTTCTCACTAATATATGCTAGTGATCGTTACGAATACTAACATAATCAACCTAAGCCCGCCAACCCGTACTCGAGCAGCCTAGTGGGTTAAATTCAATATTTCCTTTCGTTAATGGACACATGAAAACATGCTCTCGTAGTTGGACTTATAAAGCTTGTAATGATAAGAAGATTATATATTTTGCAGAGTTATTCCAACTGTTTTGAGGCTTTAGCTTCAGTTTACCTTACATTTGCGAAGTTGTAGTGAGGAATGTTTACGATTTTCGTTGGTTCACGAACTCATTTAAACTTTTTCCAACAGAGATAGGTATCATACGTTGAGCTAAGCTGTTCAGTTTATAGCAGAACTAGCATATACCTTTTCTCTTTTATCATTTATTATTAAATCTGTCAGTATATTTCTATGTTATAACTTAAAAGGGACCTTTTCTTTGGATATGTGCTGATACTGAGTTTCTAAAAAATCTTTAATAGACTGAAGTGGGGAAGTTCGTGGTATCACACCCCCTTGCCTCGGAGAGTATGTTAAGTCGTCGGTAAGTGTACGTTAAATAATAATCAAACATTATCCGCAAGCCCATCAACCCGCGTTAAAACAACGTGGTGGGTATAAGCGGTATATCCGCTCTCCTGTGATGATGGAGGCCTGGCTCAGTTATGGGCTGATAATGATGATGCTGATAATCATCGTCATCGACATCGTCAGCCTGTATTAGTCCACTGCTGGACATAGGCCTTTCCGAGAGCGCGCCACCACACACGATCCTCTGCCTTTCTCATCCAGCCACTTCCCACTACCTTTTTGAGGTCGTCAGACCATCGGGCTGGAGGGCGTCCTACACTGCGCTTAGTGGTTCGTGGTCTCCACTCCAGAACACGCCGGCCCCAGCGACCATCTGTTCTGCGAATTATATGGCCTGCCCATTGCCACTTCAACGTGCTTATCCTTTGAGCTATGTCTACTACTTTGGTTCTCCTTCGGATTTCCCCATTATGGATTCTATCTTTCAGAGAGACTCCCAACATAGATCGCTCCATAGCCCGCTGAGCAACCTTAAATTTGTGGATGAGGCCAACTGTCAGTGTCCACGTTTCTGCGCCATAGGTCATTACTGGCAGGAAATGGTAGCTCACCGTCGCCCGGAGATTCTTAGCACCCCCTGATAATAATGTCTCTATATTAAATAGCTAAATACCCACTATAATTTTTAAGAAAATAAAACGTATAAAGAAAAATATATTTCTCATGCATTTGGCGTTGACAGGCTTTTTGTACCTACACTAAAAGCCTGAAGATGTACCTACATCAAATCAACATTCTGGACAGGATAAAGTCTGTCGTGTTCGGTATTTTGATCATAAAAACTGCATCTGTTCGACAATAAAATATTAAATCTATCCAAGTAAATAAAATCGAAGTGTCTGTTTGTAATTTCAAATTATATAGCTTTTCACTAAATGCCTATAAAAATCAAAGTTTTTAATATTTTTGTATGTGCATTTATTCCAGCTTATCTCTGAAGCTACGATTGGCGTTGTAAAAATTATTTTTGTAAATGATAGCTAGCCTCATGATGATGGCGATTATGACGAGGACCGAGAGACGAAACTAAAAATATGTATAAAAAAAACAGGACTTAAACGATCGTCTTCTTAGGAATCGACATAAATTAGTTTATCAGCGTATCGCCTCCGAAAAGTTCAAAAGTCATTCGTTGGACTGGGTGCACTCTTCTACAACAAGATGCCCAATTTAGTTTTAGATCTGCCATTGCATAAGTTTAAGCAATGTATTAAAACTCACTTACTGAGTCAAGGTATATACTATAGATGAATTTTTAAATGACAAAGAGGTTGAGAGGCAATTGGATCAGCTTTCAACTTCACACAAGTAGTAGAATAAATAGTTTTATGTAACAATACAGTTAATATTGTAAAAATTAATGATTTTAAAAGAGCAACTGTTAAGTTTCTTGCCGGCTCTTCTTAACAGGACCTGCCTTCCGAGCCGGTGGTAGAGTCACTACAAATAGTCTGATTTGACGTTTCAAAAGTGCTTATAATTAGCCTACTTGAAATAAATGATTTTTAATTTTTATTTGAAATTTGAAATTTGATCATCGTCATCATCAACATCATCATCATCGTCATCATCATTAAAGCCGATAGACTGGCCTTTACTGGGGACTTCCAAACATGACGATCCTGAGCCGCCTGTGGCCAACGGTTCCGTGAGACATGTCTGATGTCGTCACTCCACCTAGTGGGGGATCGACCCCCACTTAGCTTCCTGGTGCGGGGTTGTCATTCTAGCACCTTGGGCCCCTAACTTCCACCAACTCTTCGAACCACGTGCCCCACCTATTGCTACTTCATGTCCTCATGACATGGGCTAATTTGTATATAATTAATTAATTACGTGGATGAAACCGCGGGCGTTCATTGATCATTATAATAAAAATTTTATATTTTGTCCTGTTACTAGTTTAAATGTCAATGTTCTCATAAAAATACTGACTATATATACCGGTTTTAAATCTAATGCTCTATCAAATATTCAAACACTCGTGCAATCATTTCTATAACTTAAGTTGGCGAGGTGAGAAGGATACAGTCTTAATATTTTGTGATTATGACAATATGAAAGGTGTTCAAGTATTTTGCTGCCTTGCATTTGTTTTTATAACAACTAGTTTGTGTGAAGAAAATTTACAAAATAATGGTATGTATTATGTACATTACTTTAATATATTCACATTTACCTTAATTATTTTGAATGAATTATTTTAAAATAGCAACATTTAAAAAGGTTCACGCCAATCTGCATTGAAGATGTGCGGTATGACTAAATTCCATATATCGTCTTCAGCTTTATCTAATAAGGCTGACCTGGACTAGTAGGCGACTTAATAGGCTAATAATGATAATATACAAATCTTATTCCTAAAAGTTCACTTATTTTTTATATTACTTAGGCGTCACATGTCTATGATTATATATGTCGGTGCCAGTTCTATGCAAGTTGTAGTTATTAACAACATTGACTGTTGTTAATAACTACAACTTGTAAAAAGCTTATTTGATTTAAACTAATTTTGAATTTTAAATATTTTTCAATATTCGTATAAGTAACTGTGTCCATCGACATCATCCGCGTAAATCTGGTTTCCAAAGAAGAATTCCGTTCTTAGAAAGCGTCTGCATCACAAAAATTGGTTACCATGCTTAAGTCAAACGAGTGTATATTTTTTGAGATCTAATGATGAATCAGCTGTCATCAGGTAGGTTAATACATATATATATAGATTATAATTAAGTATGAGTTGCGAAACCAAAAAACATATTTTTGTCACGTAAATATGATCAACCGACCGCAATATCTATAGTTGACGTCTGTTTTATTTAATGCTTCTTAGAATAATTCTGACTTCATTTAAATATTTTTAAATACATAGTATATTATTAGTGGAGGAATTCTGACATTCTTACATAACACCGCTTTAGACAAAAATAACGTAATAAAATTATTTATATTTAGATTTTTTATTAGATATAGGCATTTATTTCACTTTAAACATAGATATGTCATTTGGATAATGACGAATAGTTTTTTAAAAATAAGTGAAAAATTTACTGTTAAAAATTTTAAAGAGTATCTTAAAATATTATTTTTTGAAGTCGGTAAAAAAAATCACATATCTTGTCTGTCTTTCTATATTTTGTTTTTTTATTTGCGGTTAGCATTTTTCATCCCGGCTTTTCCTATCTTATTTTATCTATGAGATAATGATAAAACTTCCATAAATATACCAATTAACAACAAAACACAAGAGTCATATGCTATTTGGTTTCTCCACGACCTGCGTTATCATTGTGTCAAGAATATTACTGATAAAATTTACATTACGAACAGAGAAATCTTTAACGGGGAGTTGAGCAAAAAAACCCTTTTTTTTAGTGAGAATAAGTTTTCAAACTCTAGGATTTTAGTGTGAGTCTGTAATGTACGTGCGTAGTTAGAACTTTTTTATTGGAAATTTCCTCCTCTTTAACGAGCTTTTTCAAAATTGCTTAAATGTTGATATTTTTTAAGTTATTAACAAAAAATTAAATATCATTTATTTTCATCTTATTTTGTTAATAACAATTGCAATTTTTAACCTGCACCAAAATCCTTCAAAACATTTTTCTAGAGGTGATTCCGAATCGAATGAGCCATCGCTCATATTTTTAGGACCTTTATCTCTATTTTTCACGTTTTTGAACTTGCTGACTAGAGTATTAAGCAAGCATAATTTATATTTCAGAACCAGTGCAGAATCCACATCTAGAAAAAACCGAACCAAAGCAATTATTAAACGACGATGAACGTCAAAAGAATGCCAACAATCATAACAAAAGGGTTATAGACGAGATAATTCACACCGACTCAAAAGAAGATGAGGGAGATAGCAGGGAATTCCAAGAAAGAACCAAATCGGATACAAACAAGAAGAGTCACGAACCGCACAACCTTCCTTCTTCAGCGTCTCAAGAATCTAGTGAAGAAGACGCATCACTTGAGGAAAGCAATCCTGATGAAGAGTTCAATCTAAATGCATTTAAAAAAAGACCATCTGCTAGTCAGCACTGGACTCCATACACGAGACCACAATCGCAGTATAAGCCTCCATATAATGAAGAATCATCTCTAAGCGGGAAACCTTCTTCGCTTGGCGGTTTCTCTAACTCTTATAAACCTCCCAAAGAAAAACCACCTTCCTATGGTGGGTCCTCTTATAACGAGAGACCACCTTCTCATAAACCATCTTCTCACCATGATAAACCTCCAAAAGAAAAACCACCTTCATATGGTGGATCTTCATACAACGAAAGACCACCGTCTCAAAGTAAACCATCTTCTCACGGTGGTTTATCTTACCACGAGAAACCACCTCATCATAGCAAACCACCTTCTCATCATGATAAGCCACCCAAAGAAAAACCACCTACATATGGTGAATCTTCGCACTATGACAGACCACCTTCTCATAATAACAAACCACCAAAAGATAAACCACCTAATCTCGGTGGATCTTCCTACTATGAAAAACCACATTCTCATGGCGGGTCTTCTCACCATGAGAAACACCCTTCTCACCATAATAAACCGTCTTCGCACCATGAGAAACCACACCCTCATCATGAAAAGCCTTCCCATAGTGGATCATCTCATTATGAAAAACCTTCTTCTCAAGAATCTTCGGAGTATGAGAAACCTTCAAAAGGCGAATCCTCCGAGTATGAAAAGCCTAACAGACCTAACAGACCTAGTAAACCTTCCAATAATAAGCCAACATCACCAAGTGAACCTTGTTGTCAAGAGAAACCTGAATCTTATCATAGCAGACCCAGCCAAAGTAAGCCACAGAATGATGAACCACAAAGTGAAGAAGTTTTTCTACATCCACTCTTATTCCACGCGCAGCCAGTCATCCCTGCCAACGAGAAGCAAGATAAATACAAAAATACTTTGATAGACATAAAATAATCCTAGGTGTAGATTTGATAGAGATTGTAATTGTTAACACTGAATAATAAGTAAAATGATGGTTTAAGTATAAAAGTGATCCCGATATGTTAATCTCAAAACTTTAAAGAAAAAAGATGACAATATGGTATTTTTACAGTTGAGTTTTGTAATAGCTATAATTTCTATAGCGTTAAGTGCGAATTTAGACTCTTTTATTTTTACTCTGCCCTGGTAACTGGGGTAATTAATTTAAAATGAAATAAACACAAATAACTTAAGGCTTTCGTTTTATTTTTATTCCAATATTCACTAAAATAAAGTAGAAGCATAGTAATAAATAATTATAATGTTTAACTATTGCTAAACGATAAAATAGTCTAACATAGCAAAGAATTTATTTTTAAACGACTTCAAAAAAAGGAGGTTATTGATTCGACCCGTGTGTATGTCATATTTCCAGAACTGCCCAGTTTTCGTATTTGTTAGTCTATATCAGCGTCTGAACAAAATGTGCCAAATTTCAAATGTGTATGTATGTATGTATTTATGTTTGTGTTCGCATATCTCTGGAACTACAAGTCCAATTAAAGTAATTATTTTTTGTTTTACTAGGTATTCTTTAACTTAGGGTACGCTGCAAGTTTAGGGAACGGGAAAAAAGAACAAAAGATAGGGAATTTTTAAGTTATTATGTTTGTGTTCGCATATCTCCGGAACTACAAGTTCGATTTAAGTATTTTTAAAATACATGTTCAAATTAGAGAATACTCGAAGTTTCATCAAAATCGCTTTAGTAGTTTGAGATAGGTAATTTTTTTTTAATTTAAAAATTTGTAATTTTACAAAAAAAATCATCGTATCATTTAATTGCTTTAATTTACCTAAGCATATCTATGAAGTTGGTGCCATCCAAGGTTTACCCACGATCTCATCATTAGATCCTTATAAGATGACTACGGGACCATTTTGAAATTGTGTGTGCGTGTGGATAGAATTATCAAAATGAACTACTCTGTGAAAAGTTATGCGTATTCATAAATAAAAAACATATACACGTCGAATTGGGAACCTCCTCTCTTTTTTTTTGTCGGTAAAAAAGTTAAGGAACACAAATATGAGTTTTATAATTTACTAGCAATCGCCCTAGACTTCGTCCGCGTGAAAACCTCTTAGGTACCCTTCTAATTTTAAAGTCAGACTTTCATATGAAAAGTGCTCATTCCCCGCTCACCCTCTCAATTTAATTTTTTTTTAATTTCTCGTGAAGTCCCGTCGTCCCGTATACTCATCTACATTTTTGTTAAACATTGTACGACATTACAGTACATTAACATTAACAATATATATTTATGGCAAGCTGATATGTATAGCTTGATATTAAATAGTTTATTACACTCTTGAGTCTAGCTTTCAAAATAAACAAAAATAATTTTACAATCCGACACGCAGATCTAGAGATTAGCTCGTTTAAACAAACGAACAAACTCTTCCGCCTTATATTAATAGTATAGATATTGTCTTCTATGCCAAATAAATTGAACAAATATCGAATTCTCAACTCCGTTACTGTATTATCGTTTCTATGAAATAGCATACTTACCAAAATGCTGACGTCTATTCAGTACGTACTGAATAGACGTCAGCATTTACTGAACTGAACTCTACGTACGTACGAGTACGTAGAGTTCAGCGGCAGAGGCGCGCTTTTTATGTGTTATCTCCTAAACTATGTAATTAATTAACGTGCTGTAAAAGGCAAGTCTTATCTTTATAATATGCTTGTGATTATTAAATAATTTATTTTCATAAGGATTTAAGTTTAGTTGTATAAATAATGACGTAAACGTAAGTATATGAATTAAATGATTTTTTTAAACACAAATAGTTATATATCTGGCAAAATATAAAAGACAGATATATGTTATAGCGGACGTTTTTGTAAAACTTTTACATAAAGTTTTTATACAATGTTTTCAATTATATCTAATAGTTAAGGCAGCGCACGCGCATAAACCTGATTTAATAAATTTCACGGTCCGACTCGCGTGACAAAAACTGTGATAACTCGGCTAATTTATATAATACAAATATAAAATATAGCCTATGACACTTCCCGATAGTGTAGCATTCTAGTAGTGAAAGAATTTTTTTAATCGCATCAGTAGTTCCGAAGATTAGCCCCAATAGATGCCCCATTTACAAACTTACAAACTTTACCTCTTTATAATATTTGTAGAGATTTAAAGAAAACTTTAAAAATACAAAAATTGGCCTATCTCTCTTGTCACGTTAATCTTTTAATCCTGTAAACAGATTATGACTTTTTGATTTATTAAATATGGAAATGCCACTAATAAAAACGCTTAGCTATAACAAACTTTATAAACTATATAATTGGTCGAGTTATCCCAATTGTTTAATTAGTATAAGGTAAATTAGATATTATAGAATCGCAAGAACATATACGAAACAAATTATAACATTGACCTCAGTAACACTAACCAACAAGTGGATATGTCACTGGAAAATAGCGAGAACCGCAAATTTATAAATCTCCTAGGAAATTTATAAACTTTCGTAGAATTCTAAACGACAGATAAATTGTATTATTTTACGCCCACATTATCGTAATTTCATAAACTTACCGAACTCACGCGTAAAATAATAAGTAAGCAATAGCTAAACGTCATATGCGCTCTGATTGGTTGAATAAGTCACGTGATCCTTCTTCTTCCTCTCCACCGCCGTTGTTCGCAACGAAATATTAACAAACCGGTTGTTTGTGTGTTTTTGTAATGTTTTAATTTTGTAACTGTTTGGAACTGAAAATTGTTTTATTTTGCTGAGGTTACTAAAATAGGCATAATGAGTGACCTAGCGGCTGCGGAAGTTGGAATGGACAGAGGAAAAATTAAAACGATTTCAATAAAGCTAAAGTTTTGGGGCGGCGGCCCACAGACAAAGAGTACTATCATGCCAAAAACTGTGTGTGTGTGTGTGTGTGTGTGAACAAAAAAGTGACTAGGAAGCCTCAGCAAGATCCAATGGTACAAATAGTTCCAAATTGTCAATACTATTAAGGAATTCTCGATACACAACACACAAGTGTTGCTACAACTGTACCTAAGTTTATGGACACAAGTATTGCCACTATCAACATGAACCAATCAGATAGCAGTGTGTTATTTTCCGTATTTTTAAGAAGCGTAAAATTAAAAGCTTTTCTGTGATTGGTCGAACCGTTTAGAATCTTACGAATGGATATCCGTTAGTTTATAAATTTACCACGAGATTAATAAGCAAATTGATAAATTTATATCTCGTTTAAAATCCGACGAAAGTTTATAAACTTGGTTTATAAATCCTAGGAACTTTATAAACTTGCGGATCTTGTTATCTTCCGGTGACAGATATATGAAGTACATTGTTCTTACATGAACCATATGTTGTGAGTCAGCGTCCAACAACAGAGTGTCTCATACCTATAATTAGAGTAAAATAAAAAATAAAAAATGTTTTATTCGACTGTATTGATTTTAAGTCTTGCTCTCAATTTATCACTATGTGAAGCTCAAGTGAGGCATGTATTTTTATATCTATTATGTATGTTAATACATTCAATAATTTATTATATACTAGCAGTTTCCGCGGACTCCGTTTCGCGTTAGAAATAAGGCCCATTTGTCCCACGTAACAGGTTGAAAGTTCGGGATGAATAAAAATTTTGATGTTGAAGGTTTTTTTTGTTGTTTTGTTTTATTTTATGTTACTGTTATCTGTCGTTAGATATTGTTATTACTTGTTGTTAATATATACTATTTACATTATTCACATGATGTTTACTTTGTTTTAATTGTTCAAAACTTACGTAATATACTACATTAGTAGTAATGTTACTAAAATATATTGTCTTTCAGGAGTTTTAACTCGCGATAAGCCAACATATGTCCATGGGAAAAACAGTGCTTTCTCAGGTCAATGTTTTTTAGGGCCAACGTGGCGCAGTGATATGCGCAGTGGATTTAACAGAGGGAGGTCCTGGGCTCTATTCCGGCGGGGCAGATTGAGACTTTTTTTAATTTTTCTTGGTCTGGCTGGTGGGAACCTTTCGCCGTGGCTAGTTACCACCCTACCGACGCGACAAGACAAAGACATACCGCCAAGTGATTTAGCGTTCCGTTACGATGTCGTGTAGAAACCGAAAGGGGTGTGAATTTTCATCCTACTCAGGTGTGATAGCAGTCAAGGGCCAAATTGTAGTAGGGGGCCGTTCAAGTATTACGTAAGTACTATAGGGGGGTGAGGGATCTCTGTTTTGCTTATTTTGGATGCCATGGGGGGTAGGGGAGTCTAGATGATGATTACGTCATCGGTAGTTAATAATTTTTTTTACACGAATGGCAAAAATTCGTGAATTCTCTATGTTGAATACTGTATCAGTAATCTGATCTCTGTCCTAATTCTGTTTTCTTATTTTTGCATTTCTTCGGAAAGCTTTAAATTCTTGTTGTCTGTCTGTGCGCACTATTCAGATGTTCCTTTACAACTCCTACACGACTTGGCCGATCCCCGATATGACATATTCTTATAAGAAAAAATTTGAGAATTTTTTTAAGTACTTTTATTTTCACCCGACTGCGTCAGGAGGGAAATGTTTTTATGTGTGTTCTCGAATAACTTCGTTGTTTATTAACCGATTTTGATGATTCTTTTTTTGTTGGAAAGGAATGGCCTACTAGAATAATCTGACTTGCTAACTTTTGGGAAAAATCTAGAGCTTAGACCCACAATTCTGCCCCAATGTGAGTTGGTGGACTTAAGATGATAATAGTGTTATGTCTCTTTTAGTGGCCCACTAAAAGAACCTATCTCCCTGACTTGTGTGAAATATCTGGAACTTAGACCCATCATGCTGCTCCAGTGTAGGTTGGCGGGCTTAGGGTCATAATAGTTATATGACTATTTTAATGGCCCACGAGAAGAAGCTGACTGTCTGACTTGTGGGAAATATCTGGAGCTTAGACCCACCATGCTGCTCCAGTGTAGGTTGGCGGGCTTAGGGTCATAATGGTTATATGACTATTTTAATGGCCCACGAGAAGAAGCTGACTGTCTGATTTGTGGGAAATATCTGGAGCTTAGACCTACCATGCTGCTCCAGTGTAGGTTGGCGGGCTTAGAGTCATAATAGTTATATGACTATTTTAATGGCCCACGAGAAGAAGCTGACTGTCTGACTTGTGGGAAATATCTGGAGCTTAGACCCACCATGCTGCTCCAGTGTAGGTTGGCGGGCTTAGAGTCATAATAGTTATATGACTATTTTAATGGCCCACTAGAAGAAGCTGACCGTCTGACTAGTGGGAAATATCTGGAGCTTATGTAGATATGCTACTCTAAGGTGGACTCTGGGCTGAGTATTTTTACTGAGAATTTCTGATAGGTGCGTGAAGTTAAGTACAAAATGTATAGAGAGGGCGCCCTCCAATATTCTGATCAGAGAAATTTCTGACGTCCGATCGTTTGAATCTGGCGCCCATCAGAAGTGGACGTCAGACACGTCAGAATAGTATGCGGAGTCCACAAAAAAATATATGAACAGAGTGCTTCCGGCTGATTTTTCTAACAGAAAAATTCTTAAAATATGCAGCCGGCCTTAGTGTTCATTAATTTTTATTGTGTGAGTGCAAACGGAGCAGGTAATTCGTCGTTTTGACCTTGTAGACATGGTGCTGCTATTTATTCATACAGTTAATAATAGGGATACAAAACTATATCATTATTTTCCAATCTTAGGAGCATACATAAACAAACACAGTTCTTTAATATTGTAGTACATTGTTTTGTTCTATCCTCAATAGTTTTCGCAGCGGACGCGATTAAAGCAATTTTTTTACAACTTGATTACATTATTCAAGTTTAAGTAAAAATGCGTAATTAATTTTGTAAATTATTATAGCCTATCACACTCCACAATAAGGTAGCTTTCTATTGGTGTAATAATTTTGGAAACTCGGTTCAGTAGATCTAGAGATTACCTCTCACAAAGTCACAAACTCAGAACATCACACACTTATAAACATTACCTCTTTATAATTAGTATAGATAATAAAAAATAATAATTACGCGTATTAACATTTTCCTTACATGTGACGATTTAGAAGAGTGTTTACCATAATATATTGTTTGTTTTCCCTTAACATTAACTGGAGAGACTCCTTAATTTATAGACATACTACGACAAGCCCGCGGTTTCGCTCGTGTTGCTTATAGAATATTTTTATGAATTAGATTTTTTTTTCTGACGAAATTTGTAGTTTAAAACTGTGTCGTTGTTATTATCGTTCGTTCTCGTGAATATTGTTCCTTTGCAATAATGGGACAAAAAGTATGTAAACCATAGACGCAGCCTATTACTGTTTGTTATATCGATTCGATTTTGAAATCCTTGTAATAAAAAGAACCTTCTTTCACCAACCAATAGATCTTACTAATACCTAATCGTTCGCCCTTATTTTTTCAGGTACTCGAACTCTAATTTGGTAAGTGGGTATATATATATATATATCTACACTGTTCCAAAAAGTCTTAACTAATTAATACAGAGTATTCATTGATGTTCTAGTGGAAAAAAGATACATTTAAGACCTGACATTTTCTAATCCAAAATATTGTAATGGTTTGATTTGTAACAGCGATATCATTACCAATATTAATACAAAACTTTACAAAAAATGCAATTACTTAAAAAATACCCAATTTTATTGACTCGAGATTTCATTACGGTATGGGCGACCATGTATTTACAAAATCCTATTATATCTTTCCAGCCTCCATACAATCAATACATAGTTATCAACATTGGAGAAATCGCGCACAGAACAGATGGCGTTGTGTTGGGTGATGATGGTGGACTTAATAACAGCAGTGCTCCCACGCCAACATTTAACCTACCACGTCCAACTCAATGGCAGGGCATAACAATTAACAATATTGGAAATGGCTATGGAAACACTAATACCGTAGTGACTCAGGGAGGACAGCCTGGACTTAGTCATTTTAACGTTGGCTATAGACCAAATGACACCAACAAAATCTATGTTAATGGAAGAAATATAGTACCACTGGCGTACGCAACCGGTGCTGGCAGAGCCGCTCTAACAGACACAGTAATTGACATTGGAAAAAGCGCGCACAGAACAAATACCGTTGTGTTGGATTACAACGGTGGACTTAATAACAGGAGTGCTCCCACGCCAACATTTAACCAACCACGTCCAACTCAACTGCAGGGCACAACAGTCAAGTACGTTGGAAATGGCTATGGAAACACTAATACCTTAGTGACTCAGGGAGGACAGCCTGGAGTTAGACATTTAAACGTTGGCTATAGACCAAATAACACCAACAAAGTCTATGTTAATGGAAGAAATATAGCACCACTGGCGTACGCAACCGGCGCTGCCAGAGCCGCTCTAACAGACACTGTTATCGACATTGGAAAAAGCGCGCACAGAACAAATACCGTTGTGTTGGATTACAACGGTGGACTTAATAACAGGAGTGCTCCCACGCCAACATTTAACCAACCACGTCCAACTCAACTGCAGGGCACAACAGTCAAGTACGTTGGAAATGGCTATGGAAACACTAATACCTTAGTGACTCAGGGAGGACAGCCTGGAGTTAGACATTTTAACGTTGGCTATAGACCAAATAACACCAACAAAGTCTACGTTAATGGAAGAAATATAGCACCACTGGCGTACGCAACCGGCGCTGCCAGAGCCGCTCTAACAGACACTGTTATCGACATTGGAAAAAGCGCGCACAGAACAAATACCGTTGTGTTGGATTACAACGGTGGACTTAATAACACGAGTGCTCCCACGCCAACATTTAACCAACCACGTCCAACTCAACTGCAGGGCACAACAGTCAAGTACGTTGGAAATGGCTATGAAAACACTAATACCTTAGTGACTCAGGGAGGACAGCCTGGAGTTAGACATTTAAACGTTGGCTATAGACCAAATAACACCAACAAAGTCTACGTTAATGGAAGAAATATAGCACCACTGGCGTACGCAACCGGCGCTGCCAGAGCCGCTCTAACAGACACTGTTATCGACATTGGAAAAAGCGCGCACAGAACAAATACCGTTGTGTTGGATTACAACGGTGGACTTAATAACACGAGTGCTCCCACGCCAACATTTAACCAACCACGTCCAACTCAACTGCAGGGCACAACAGTCAAGTACGTTGGAAATGGCTATGGAAACACTAATACCTTAGTGACTCAGGGAGGACAGCCTGGAGTTAGACATTTAAACGTTGGCTATAGACCAAATAACACCAACAAAGTCTATGTTAATGGAAGAAATATAGCACCACTGGCGTACGCAACCGGCGCTGCCAGAGCTGCTCTAACAGACACTGTTATCGACATTGGAAAAAGCGCGCACAGAACAAATACCGTTGTGTTGGATTACAACGGTGGACTTAATAACAGGAGTGCTCCCACGCCAACATTTAACCAACCACGTCCAACTCAACTGCAGGGCACAACAGTCAAGTACGTTGGAAATGGCTATGGAAACACTAATACCTTAGTGACTCAGGGAGGACAGCCTGGAGTTAGACATTTAAACGTTGGCTATAGACCAAATAACACCAACAAAGTCTATGTTAATGGAAGAAATATAGCACCACTGGCGTACGCAACCGGCGCTGCCAGAGCCGCTCTAACAGACACTGTTATCGACATTGGAAAAAGCGCGCACAGAACAAATGCCGTTGTGTTGGGTGGCGATCGTGGACTTAATAACAGTAGTGCTCCCACGCAAACATTTAACCAATCACGTCCAACTCAATTGCAGGGCACAACAGTCAAGTACGTTGGAAATGGCTATGGAAACACTAATACCGTAGTTACTCAGGGAGTGCAGCCTGAAATTTACGTTGGCTTTGGACCAAATTACATGAACAAAGTCTATGTTAATAGAAGAAATATAGCACCACTGGCGTACGCAACCGGCGCTGCCAGAGCTGCTCTAACAGACACTGTTATCGACATTGGAAAAAGCGCGCACAGAACAAATACCGTTGTGTTGGATTACAACGGTGGACTTAATAACAGGAGTGCTCCCACGCCAACATTTAACCAACCACGTCCAACTCAACTGCAGGGCACAACAGTCAAGTACGTTGGAAATGGCTATGGAAACACTAATACCTTAGTGACTCAGGGAGGACAGCCTGGAGTTAGACATTTAAACGTTGGCTATAGACCAAATAACACCAACAAAGTCTATGTTAATGGAAGAAATATAGCACCACTGGCGTACGCAACCGGCGCTGCCAGAGCTGCTCTAACAGACACTGTTATCGACATTGGAAAAAGCGCGCACAGAACAAATACCGTTGTGTTGGATTACAACGGTGGACTTAATAACAGGAGTGCTCCCACGCCAACATTTAACCAACCACGTCCAACTCAACTGCAGGGCACAACAGTCAAGTACGTTGGAAATGGCTATGGAAACACTAATACCTTAGTGACTCAGGAAGGACAGCCTGGAGTTAGACATTTAAACGTTGGCTATAGACCAAATAACACCAACAAAATCTATGTTAATGGAAGAAATATAGTACCACTGGCGTACGCAACCGGTGCTGGCAGAGCCGCTCTAACAGACACTGTTATCGACATTGGAAAAAGCGCGCACAGAACAAATGCCGTTGTGTTGGGTGGCGATCGTGGACTTAATAACAGTAGTGCTCCCACGCAAACATTTAACCAACCACGTCCAACTCAATTGCAGGGCACAACAGTCAAGTACGTTGGAAATGGCTATGGAAACACTAATACCGTAGTTACTCAGGGAGTGCAGCCTGAAATTAACGTTGGCTTTGGACCAAATAACATCAACAACGTCTATGTTATATTACCACAGGTGTCAGCAACCGGCGCTGACAAAGTCCCTCCAGTCACTACCCAGGTTTTTGCCAAGGGTAAAGGAGTGGTACCAAACCAGGCTGATGCAGTTTATAGTACTTACAATATTGTTGGTCAATTAAAACATGTCAAAAATCAAGGTGAATATAACATTATTTTTGTAGAACGTCCTTTGACTTGGATTTTTCTGAAAAAGCAGCAGTCTTATAGGTGAGAAGTTTTTGGCAAGGCATTCAAGGAACAGTATGTTGATTCTTAAAATAAATACATCGAATAAACATCTCGTCACGCGGTAAACTAAAGTTATAAAAACATGGGCTACATTTACTTCAGAAATTGTAGTTATTTTAATATTAATTCCAAGTAAATGAAGTCATGTATGCTCGTTTTTAGGGTTTCGTAACAATAAAGGAAAAAACAGAAAACTTATAGGATCACTTCGTTGTCCGTCTGTCTGTCTGTCAAGATCCTTTTTCTCAGAAACGCGTGGAAGTATCAAGCTGAAATTTATATTAAATACTAAAATCTGCTGTCCCTTAGAGTCGTGAAAAAATCAAACTTCTAGGCCAAGGCAATCAAAAGATGTATCTTTTAATTTTTGGTACAAGAAAGCTGTAGCTTTCTTATACCAAAAATTTCCCCAATTTTCAACACGGTCAAGTAAATCAAAACCTAACGGGTAGTTGCCGTAAGCTTAGGATCTTGAAATTTTGTACGAAGTAACGTTATATAGTATATATAATATATAATATATAACGTTAATAGATAATGGAAAAATTACGAAAACCGTAAATTTTTAGTTGCATCATATAATAATAATGCTTTTAAAAATTTTAAGCTTACCCCCTTTTCTAATGAACACGTAAAGGTATTAAATGGAAATTCATATCAAATACTTGACTTATATATCATATCTTTAAACTGTAACAAAATAAAATTCCTAACACAATTAAAAGATATAGCAACATAAGCCGCATATTTAACTCACAACAAGAAGCAACTAAACCAAAACCTAACGGGTAGTTCCCGTAAACTTAGAATCTTGAAATTTAGTACGAAACAACGGCATATAGCACAGATAATGGAAGAATTACGAAATCTGTAAATTTTTACAAATACTTGGCTCTATAATACCTTAAAGTTGTATCAAAACAAAACTTCTAGGTTAACACAGTCAAAGGATATAGCAATATAAACCGCACATTTAACTCACAATTAAACACAGCTAAATCAAAACCTAACGTGTAGTTCCCGTAAACTTAGAATCTTGAAATTTGGTACGAAGCAACGTCATATAGCACAGATAATGGAAAAATCACAAAAATTGTAAATTTTTAATTACATCATGTATTAAAAATATTTTTAATAATTTTACACTTACGCCTTTCATGAGAAAATGAACGCGTAACGGTATTAAATTAAAAATTATATCAAATACAAGAGTCTACAAAACCTTTAACCTGTGACAAAATCAAACTTCTATGTCCACGCAATCAAAAGATACCACATAAGCCGCATATTTAACTCTTTACTACTCGCAGTTAGTCCTAGAATCTTGAAATTTCGCACAAAGCAATGTTTAGGAATAATTCCGAAAATCTTAAAATTTACGGAACCCTCGGTGTGCGAGTCGGATTCGAACTCGGCCGGTTTTTATTTATATAATAATTTAAGATGCCTCTTTATATTACAGAAACCTTGGCGTAACCCAGCACCAACAGATGCCCAGGTCCAAAGTCTATACGCACTATCAAAACAGTTACGGCACGTTACAACGAAATTACAGCAGGAAGTAGCAAAACTTAAAGTTTAGGCTATAAACTAGATATCTACTGCTCTGCCGTGCCACGACAAAACACTGTATATAAATATTATAATGAAAAAAATGAATAACAACACGCTCTTAACCCGCCTGCATCCAGCGGCACCCAATGTTTTGATGCGATAATATTATAACTGGGGCATGATTGTTTAAACTTAATCATGTCTTGAAGTATAATAAATAATACTTATAACTATGCAGTTAAAGGCTATCTTGCATTATACTAATTGTGTATTCTTAAAAAGAATGAACGTAATTAAAGAAATTGTTACCTCGAAAAATGTAATTATTATTTTAGTCAGAAGATATCTAATATAAAAGTATTTATAGACTAAACTCTGTCTTTTATTTGTCAAAATATTTTTTACTAGCGGACTTCTTCCGCGTTAGAAATATGTTTGTCCTGACCCGTTTGTACCGCGTAATACTACGTAGAAAATTCGGGATAAATAAAAATTATAATAACGATAGCGAGTCTACTAGATGTACGTGCTCTTTTAGTGGCAAACAGCTGCGAACGTTTGGTGCTAGATTCCCTATTACGTATGTTCGACATATATGGTTAGCCAGTCGTTGAGACGTTTTACTGGTAGACTCTCTCACACGTTTTTGCAGAGGTAATAACCCTTTGGCTGGCAAGCCGCTGCGAAAGTTCGGAGCTAGATTCCCTATTACGTATGTTCGACATATTCAGTCTGTGGTAAGCCAGTCGCTGAGACCTTTCTGGGTTAGTCACTCTCACACGTCTTGCAGAGGTAATAGCCCTTTGGCTGGCAAGCTGCTGCGGACGTTCGGTGTTAGATTCCCTATTACGTATGTTCAGCATATTTTGTCTGTAGTTAACCATTCCCTAAGATCTTTCAGTGCTAGACTCTCTTACATGCCCTGCATAGGTAATAGCTCTTTGGCTAGCAAGCCGCTGCAAACGTTCGGTGCTAGATTCCCTATTACGTATGTTCGACATACTCAGTCTGTGATTAGCCAGTCGCTGAGACCTTTTAGTGCTAGACTAGCTTACACGTCCTGCAGAGGTAATAGCTCTTTGGCTGGCGAGCCACTGCGAACGTTCGGTGATAAATTCCTTATTAGCTAGTCACTGAGAACTTTTTGTGCTATACTCTCTAGCAGATGCTTGGTATCTATATGCACTTTCATTCTCAAGACGTGCTCTAAGGAAGTCACTCTTATTCGGCGTACAGTGGCCGCTCTTGTCTGAGATGTTTGTCTAGACGGTGGTTCGTATTAGAAATTAAACTAAAAAAAGTTATTTCTTAACTTTTTTTAGTTACCTACCTAGACTGAAGAAATTAGTAAATTTAGTAGAGCAAAAAAACGAAGTTGTTGAGAAAACAAAAAAATTAAATGTTACTACCTATATCTGATCGCAAAGGCCTGGGCGGTGCGCATCGCACGTTTTTATTTTGCTAATATCTTTGAAGATATTTACTTAAACTGTATAAAGTGAAGGGCACAAATATTCTACATTAACACATTCGCTGCGGCACCAATTTTTGCATACTTTCCGTTCCTGCGGCACGAGGTATAATCGGCCCGTACCGTGACCAGACGTTAGGGCGACACGCGGTCTATTAGACCCCACCTCCTTTTACAGACTAAAATCCATTTTCTGGCGCGAAATCAAAGATAAATGAGAATTTTGGTCCTTATTGATATAGACAGTGAATTGATGAACCCTAATCCACCGTCGCCCCGGGATCTGATGGCTAGTTTAAGAATTATTAGCAAAACAAAATATGGGATCTTATACACCTCGTAATGCACTGAAATAGGGCAAATTTTCGCTGAGATTAGTGATGGGAAAAATAATATCGACGTTTTTAAACTGTCTTAACTACGCAACGACTTGACCGATTTTGATCAATTATATCTCATTAGATCGTTTTAAGGGCAAAACCTGGCAAAACAACACAAAGCTATCAAAGGATACATTTTTTTTAATAATCTAAATTGTGCTTGAAGGCGCCATAAAGAAAAAAAAACCGGCCAAGTGCGAGTCGGACTCGCGGACGAAGCGTTCCATTCTATACCATTAAGAGGCACCTATTACAGACTTATTATTGGAAAATAATGGATCACGGTTTATGCATAAGGTTTATCTATCTATTTGTATATGAAAATCTTAATGCGGTTCACAGAATAGAAAAAAAAGGCAACCAGAAGTAGAAAAGAAACTGTCCTATTTATTCTGCCTCGGGCTCTGTTTCTGAGTTTTTTTAAAATTAACTTCTTCTGACATCGCTTAGACATGTTCGGCGCTGTAAAAGGACGTGCTCTCCAATCGACGTGATGCACAACACTGGGTGCGGTACGAGCTCAGGGGGATATGGGACGTTTTAGCCTCGTTCCGCACTGCATTAAAATTATGTTAATTCAGTGCGGCACGAGGCCTAAGACATCCGGTACCAAGGTAGGTACACCACCAAGTACGGAACCATTAGAGCATCTCAAATATATATTTATCTCTTTCCTACACTGGACCAAGCCAAAGCTATGCCATTCGCACGACAGAGAAACTCACGTTTTTCCTTGCCGCACCACAGGGAAGTTGCATCAGGGGTGATTTAGGCCTCGCTTCGCAGTGAACGTGTTAAAGAGCAATTTGCCGAACAAATTTTTGTTGACGTCTTTTTTTTGCGTCTATGAATGAAAAAAATATAAAATTATAGAGAAATTATTTCTGAACAATTTTTTCTTAAGGTTTTATAGTATGTGAAGTCTGGAATTAAAGATATTTATGTTTGAAGTTTGAGACAAAAAAGCATCGATACTTTGGACTTTTTACTCGATAGTTTTGAGGAAATGACTTAAAACGTAATTTTAATTATATCAAACATACTAATTGTACATTCAATTATACTCGAATTGCTGTAAGAAAGTGTGGCTGACAGTTGTCAGTATGACGTTGACGTCAGTGACTAGGGATGTGACGCTTAGAAATTCATGTTTATCGTATATGTTGTATATGTTGTATGTTGTAAAAAAATTAGCTTAAAAGGCAAATTATTATTTGTTCGTTATTTATGAGGAGACTTTGTTATCGTGGTTATACTAATGCATAGTTTCTAGGGATTAAACTTTTATTGACTATAGTCTCTGCAATAATTTTTTTAACAACTACAAGTTGGCAATTGACTGCTATCACACCTGATGTGTGATGCAGTCTAAGATGGATGCGGGCTAACTTGTTAGGTGTAGAATGAAACAACATCGTACCGGAACACTAAATCGCTTGGCGGTACGTCTTTGTCGGTAGGGTGGTAACTAGCCACGGCGATAGCCTTCCTCCAGCCAGACCAAGACAAATTAAGAAAATCTCAATCTGCCCCGCTTTACCATTTGGTACAGGTTAATAAACCCCAAACCAATCCAACCGCAACAGCGAGTTGATGAACTGGAAAACGGAGTAGATATAAAAATGTTAAAGTTGGAGCTTATTGCCTTAGTCCGGCGTCAAAAGGCACCAACTCCTACCTATGCTCTAGAAGAGATGACAATAGGTCTGACCTTGGTCCTTATATAATGTTATTGGGCCCAAATAACATGTATGCTTTTAATTTCAATTCCTATTTTGAAGCTTTATAAAATCAGCATTTATAACATCAGCGTTGCGAACGCAGCATTACCTATGAAATAATTGATTATTTGATTGAATGATTTGATTGATTGAATTTAAATACTTTTTTTCCATTTAATTTTCAGTCACGCCGCAAAAATTAATACCTACTTCACCACCATTAATGGCAAATAACATGTTGGCACTGTTACAAGAGGCCATCAACAAAGATTAACCTGAAGGCTGGTCGAAGGTCGTGAATAAAACAAAAAGGGATATTATGTCTGATTGGGATCGTGACGTCCATATTTACAACATAATTAATTCATCTATACATATAAATAAAATTGCATTGTATGTTTGTGCATATATGCATACCGTACATACACCAAAATAACATTTTTTTTCAATTATTGTCTGTCTGTCTGTTTATTTGTTCTGGCTAATCTCTGAAACTACATCAGTCATCAGTCGGATTATAAAAAACCTTTTGTATATGATAGCTCGACTCATGAGGGGTGACATAAGGTAATTTGTATCCAGATATTACCACGGGACCAGGAACTACGCAGGTGAAATACCGGGAGACCGCTAGTTGTTAATAATATTCGTGATAGATTCTGATGATGAATTTAGTGACAACTGAAATGTTCCTAATTCTGATATAAGTTTAGACGAATAAAATATATTTTTTCTTTGCAACCTTTTGAGTAAACTTTCCCTGATGTTCTGTTGTTGTATAAAATTATAGACTTTTTAAAAATAAAAATTGTACTACAATATACGTTTATTATTAAAAAAAATATCGACTATTCATCGTAGAAGTACGTCCCATCACTAGACACGTCTATGGCGTTACGTTATACGTTACAACACTTTGCTTAATTTTTCTTTTAATTTGATTTTATTTGTAGACTAGAACATTCTGGCTGGGTTTAACGGTTTTAAATTTAAGTTACTACAGCTATTAACGATTTAATATATTAAGAATTTGGAACTTGGAAATTTTCTTTGACATAAATAAATTTACATCCTTATGTTGGTTGACTAAAGATAAACTATATCTGTCCAAAAAATGTAAGCATAAGGTTGCATCACTGTTAGCATACAATTTAAACGATGCAGTTACAAGTTTTGTAACACAGTCTTTTGACAATTATACAATTTGTACTAATAGTACTGATATTTCTATTCTTGACCAGAGTACTTATGCTAGTACTGTCATAGATTGTAATATATCTTTAAACTAGTTGATAAGACAAAGGAGGAGCTCTGCAACTTGAACATTGTACACCAAAATATACAGAGCCTCACCGGCAAAGACTTAGAAATTGAACTATTTGTTGAAAAATTTAATGTGCATATTCTATGTATTACAGAGCACTGGCTCACTAGCTCACAGTTAGCAGTTAATATTAATAATTTTTTATTGTCAAGTGTGTTCTTCAGAACGACTGCAATTCATGGTGGATCTCTAATTTTTGTACGTAACAACCTAAAATGTAAAAATCGAAAAGATATAGTTGGTCTTTCTGTTGAACGCATTGTTGAACTATCTTGTGTGGAGTTGGAACAATTTGTTGTAGTGTGCGTGTACCGCCCACCTACTGGGGACTATGATTACTTTGAGGAGACAATGGAGGAGGTGATGAAGCGATTGAGTACTTCTACTAAAAAAATACTGATATGTGGTGATTTTAATGTTGATATTTTACAAGTAAACTCAATGTCTCTAAGGTTTCTTAACTTATTTAAATGTTTTAATTTAAGACACGCTTTTAATGAACCTACTAGAATTACAGCCACTTCAGCTTCTTGTTTAGATAATATATTTTACAATACTGATATAGTTGACAAGGTGATAATTAACAAATTAAGCTCTGATCATTGCGGTCAACTTATCACTATTCTAAACAACAAACCCATGAGCAACCAATGGTTAAACTTCAGGCCAATAACTGAAGGTAAATTAGAGAGATTCAAAAGCGTAATTAGTAGCAAAATTCCAAGTCTATCTTTTGTTAATCGTGACCCTAATATTCTTTTTGGTGCACTTTTTGAGACAATAGACAGTGAGTTTTCTAAAATATTCAATTTAAAACGTGTTAATTTAAGCCAAAAATTAAAGTTCAGTGACTGGGCTACTGTAGGTATTTATAAAAGTAGAGATAAATTGTATGAGTTGTATGATGAAAAACAGTATAATCACAGTCAAAAATTTTCGGAATTTCTTAAAAATTATTCAAAAACATTCAAACGCGTATGTATTAATGCAAAATCCATACACATGAAAGAGTTACTAATTAGAGCTGACAATAAGATACAAACCTCGTGGAACATAATAAATTACGCAACTGGCAAAGTTAAACCTCGCCATATGAATTATGAATTAATTGTTGATAATAAAAAAATAAACAATAAAAACGAGGTTGTTAATGCTTTTGAAGACTTCTTCCAAAATGTACCTATCTTATTAACAGATTCGCTAAATTCGTCTCCTACGTCAGCCCAGAGGTTACTAAGAGACAATGTGAAAGAGTGCAACATTCTATTTAAATTTAATTATGTAACTGCTTTTGATATTATAAAAACATTTAAACTACTTAAATCAAAGAGGACTGGCGATCTGTGGGGGATGTCAGTAAAAGTAATATCTAATATTATAAATATCATTGCTCCACACTTAGCTGTTATTTTTAATGAATGTGTGGACTCAGGTACTTTTCCAAACCTAATGAAACATGGAAAACTTATTCCACTTTTTAAATCAGGCGACCAAGCAGATCTCAATAATTACAGACCGGTTTCAATATTGCCAACACTAAGTAAGGTCTTTGAAAAAATAGTTTTAAATCAACTGCTTAGTCATTTTAACTTAAATAACTTACTTAATCCTGACCAATATGGTTTCACTAAAGGTCGCAATACTACTGATGCAGGTGCTAAACTATTAAAACACATCTTTGATGCCTGGGAAAGGTCTAAGAATGCTATTGGCGTATTCTGTGACTTGTCCAAGGCTTTCGATTGTGTTGACCATAAAACTCTTTTGCTTAAGTTAAGCCACTATGGCATTAAAAATGTTGCACTTAATCTCATTGCCTCTTATCTTAGTGATAGAACTCAAACGGTATGCATTAATGATATAAAGTCACGTGGCTCATCTCCTAAAATGGGCGTTCCACAGGGTTCAATTTTGGGTCCTTTTCTATTTTTAGTGTATATCAATGATTTACCATACCATGTTAGCGACATTTGTGAAATTGTACTGTTTGCTGATGACACATCTTTAATTTTTAAAACTGATAGAAATAAAAGTGACTTTGACGATGTAAACCGTGCTGTATCGCATGTGTCGCATTGGTTTACTGCTAATAATTTACTATTAAATGCAAAGAAAACTAAATGTGTTGAGTTTTCTTTACCGAATGTAAAAAAAATAAATAAGTCTTTAATGATAAATGGTGAAACGCTAAAAATGGAGAGTTCTACAGTCTTTCTAGGAGTGACCTTGGACTGTAAACTTCAGTGGAGCGCTCATATAGAGTCACTGACAGCTAAACTTAGCTCAGCAGCATTTGCAGTGAGAAAAATAAGACAGTTTACCGATGTAGAAACAGCTAGACTGGTTTATTTTGCTTACTTCCACAGTGTGATGTCTTATGGCATCTTGTTGTGGGGAAAGGCTGCTGACATAAATTCTGTCTTTATACTTCAGAAACGAGCAATTAGGTCGATTTATAAACTTAAACCACGCAAGTCCCTTCGAGTCAAATTTAAAGAAATAGGAATTCTTACAGTAGCCTGTCAATACATATTCAATAACCTACTTTATGTTAAACTAAATATAAATATGTATAAACAGAAAAAGGATTTAAACAACCGTCTTCCTAGAAACGGACATAAGTTAGTCATATCAGCTTATCGCCTCCGAAAAGTACAAAAATCTTTCGTAGGATTGGGTGTACTCTTCTACAACAAGATGCCCAATTCAGTTTTAGATCTGCCATTGCATAAGTTTAAACAATGTATTAAAACTCACTTACTGAATCAGGGTTATTATACTATCGATGAATTTTTAAATGACAAAGATGTTCAAATCCAATTGGATAGGCTTTCAACTTCACACAGGAAATAAAATAAATAACTTTATGTAACAACACACTTAATATTGTAAAATTGATAATATTATAAAAAGAGCAACTGTTGAGTTTCTTGCCGGCTCTTCTCAACAGGGCCTGCCTTCCGAGCCGGTGGTAGAGTCACTACAAATAGTCCAATTTGACGTTTCAAAAGTGCTTGTAATAAGCCTACTTGAAATAAATGATTTTGAATTTTTTTTTTTTTTTTGAATTTTTGAACAGCTGAAATACTAAGTCATAATTTGTAAATCGCTTCAACTTTCAAGAGTGAAACGGAAAGTTAATGACATATGTCACAGGCACCATGTTAGAGCGCAGGCACTATACTTACATCTAAAAACGCTTGTTCTTATCTTCCTTTCCTTCAAAATAGAAACCTACTGCGTATTTTGATAATTGATATTACATTTGACTATTATTTCTTTATTTTCTTAGTAAAGTATTAAATGCCGCCAAGTAAGAGTGAACATTTGTCATGATTAGCAATTTAAATGCAATACGCGTTTATAAATCAAAATATTTATTGACATTTCAAAATAAGTATTATTAGTTCGCCATTATTGTTACTTTATAGGTTTATTCTACTGAAATTAAGCTGAAATCATTGAACACGAGTAGTTTGGCACACAAAACAGTAAGTTTAACCAGAAAAAGTATCGATTTGGTTCGATACTACTTATGTGTACAGTATCGATACTTTCTTTTCGATAATCTGTCCCTAGTTGGCCAACATATGTCATATTTTTGTGTTATTATTGCGTGGTTTCCATACTCAATTATGATAATAGTCCAGGGTCGATAATTTTTAAAACCAAAAAAAATCATAGTAGGATGAAACCCATTTCAAAAGGAAAAGAATGCCATAAAAATAAAAGGAAAAATAAATTACGGGCGATTTGAGGTCGGGAAGGGGTAGGGGTTGAGGGTTTAGGGGTAAAACACGGATTTTCTCGATTTCCGGCAAAACTAAAAGTCCTATGGAAAAGACTTGAATGGCAAAGTTGTAGATAATAAAAAGATCTAAAACTTTTGTTTCTACACTTTTTTCACATAACCTCAAAATTTGTGTGAAAAACACAAAAACCAAGTTTTTAGTTTTATATTTTTATCTTTTACAAATAAAGTTTTATTTTCATAATATTTGGTGAAACCTTGCCTTCTTATGTCCCAAATACGCTATAATTTATTTGATTAAAAATATTTATTTTTACACCTTATTTTGAATGAATATCGAAAAAATAACCTAATTTTCAATCGAAAATTCACCCGTCAAAATATCAGCTTTTTTCAAAAAGTTGGTATGGTTTCTGTTTGTTGAAATCTCTACTTTCTGAAAGTGAAATAATATATATAATATATATAAGTGAGTTTAATATTGTAGTACATTGTTTTGTTCTATCCTCAATAGTTTTCGCAGCGCAGGCGATAAAAAGCAATTTTTTTACCACTTTGAGTACATAATTCAAATTTAAGTAAACATGCGTAATTAATTTTGGAAATTGTTGTAGCCTATGACACTCCACAATAACGTAGCACTCTATTAGTGAAATAAATATGAAAATTGGTTCAGTAAATCCAGAGATTACCCCTTACGACGTCACAAGATCCCAAATTCACAAACTCTTCTTTTCGTAATATTAGTATAGATAACCTTATCTAAGTTATGCGCTCCGTCATCTGTTTGTATGTTCACGAAAAATTTTGAAACTACTGAACAGGATTGAATTCAGTTTTTACTTATATATAAAGTTATTTATAAGGAAGGTTTAGATACATATTGTGACAGGTTTTACTTAAATTGGCCGAAATACAGCGACAATTATTAAAAAAGAAAGAAGTCGAAAAAGCTCAATCCGCCTTTCATTTTAAACTCCCTACTCTTTTTTACATATTAAACAACTACGTGAAGGTTATTGGTCCGTTTTATTGGCTGGCACCAACTTCATAGATATGCTTAGTTAAATTAAAACAAAGCAATTAAATGACGCAGTTATTTTTTACTTTTTAGTGCGTTTTGGGTCGGTTCAATTTTTTTGGTAAAAATTTTTATTTCTTGCTTTTTAGTTATTTACTTTTAATTTAGCAACCTACTCGTACTATACTATTATAGTACATTATACGGCACTAGTGGCCAAAAAGCTACCGACATTTACACAAAAGCCGAAATCGCTGCAAGTGTTCCTATAAAATTAAGAATTCCTTAAATCTTCCCAGGATATCATCATCAGATCCTAATATAATGACTATGGGACCATTTTGGAAGTGTGCCCTTACTAATAAAAAAAGAATTATCAAAATCGGACGACTCTGTAAAAAGTTATGCGTGGTCATACGTAAAAAAAAAGTTTTTCTTTTTTAAAAGAAATCTTCAATAGAATCCTAAGACGGTATTGGGAAAGTTCGTGGTATTACACCCCCTTGCCTCGGAGGCTATGATATGGTAGTTCATTTGAATACAACGAGTCCTACCTTATTTTGAAAAACGAGTGAAAAATGTTCTGTAAAAAAATTTTAACCTACATCTTGAAATATAATGTTTTGAAGTCGGTTAAAAGAATTTACATATGTTGTTTATTTTTATTATTTTGTTTTTTTTTATTTGCAGTTAGCATTTTACATCTCGGCTTTTCCTATCTTATTTTATCTCTGAGATAATGATTAAACTTCCATAAATATACCAATTAACAACAAAACATAAGAGTCATGTGGTATTTGGTTTCTCCACGACCTGCGTTATCATTGTGTCAAGAATATTACTGATAAAAACTTACATTACGAGCAGAGAAATCTTTAAGGGGGTGTTAAACAAAATCTCTTTCTTTTTAAACGACTTCAAATAAAAAGGAGTTTCTCAATTCGACCGTATATATATATATATATTTTTTTTTATGTGTGTTCGCGCATAACTTCGTCTTTTCTGAACCGATTTTGATAATTCTTTTTTTGTTGGAAAGTAGATAGTCCGGTGGTAGTACCATAATAAAGAAACCAGGATCTGATGAAGGAATCCTGGAGAAACCGAAGGGAACTTTCAAAAATTGTAGTGATAACAAGTACGTTTGTTAATTTTTCCGATAAGTATTAAAAAGCACTACAATTTAATGAAGGTCTGGAGTCGATCTGATGATGGAGCCGATCTACATATAAGAGAACTCTTTGACAATTTACTGCATTTACCTTGTATTTGGGCTCGATTAATTTGTCTTGATAAGAACTTTGCATTTAGATGGGCTGTGACTGTCATTGAGGGTCTGGTGATGAAGACAAAGTACAGTCAAGGGAGCTCCGTAACGGCTTACAGTAGCTACCCTGTGGTTGGGCTTGATTAATTTGTCTCGATGAGAAATTTACATTTAGATGGACTGTGACTGTCATTGAGGGTCTGGTGATGAAGACGAAGTACAGTTAAGGGAGCTCCGTAACGGTTTACAGTAGCTACCTTGTGTTTGGGCACAATTAATTTGTCCCAATGAGAACTTTACATTTAGATGGGCTGTGACTATCATCAAGGGTCCGACGATGAAGACGAAGGACAGCTGAGGGAGCTCTTTAACGGCTTACAATAACTACCTTGTGTTTAGGCTCGATTAATTTGTCTCAATGAGAACTTTACATTTAGATGGGCTGTGACTGTCATCAAGGGTCTGGCGATGAAGACGAAGGACAGCTGAGGGAGCTCTTTAACGGCTTACAATAACTACCTTGTGTTTGGGCTCGATTAATTTGTCTCAATGAGAACTTTACATTGAGATGGGCTGTGACTGTCATTGAGGGTCTGGCGATGAAGAAGAAGGACAGCTAAAAGAGCTCTTTAACGGTTTACAGTAGCTACCTTGTGATTGGACTCGATTAATATGTCTCAATGAGAAGTTTGTAAGGTTATACATTCCAGTTGGTTTAATGTTAACTAAGTCATGGTCTGATGATGACATCTACGAAAACTCGAGGAAACTCTTCAAACTTTATAGGCACATTTGTAGGGAAGTAATTATAAAATTCCATGTTATAATTAGCTAGTGAATATTGATACTTATGATTTAGTTCGAGTAGGTTCTTTAGTATTTTCGTTGTTGATAAATCACTAAAAGGTATGAAATAAAAAAATTTTAACAAAGAATAAAAACGCCTTCAAAACGCACTAAAAAGAAAAAAATAACTATGTCATTTACTTACTTTAATTTACTTAATAACATCTATGAAGTCGGTGCCACCCGAGCTTTCTCCATTAAAGACTTTACCTAAACTTGGATGGCACCGACTTCATAGATGTGATTAAGTAAATTAAAGTAAGTAAATGACGTAGTTATTTAAGTTAAATATTTTTAGACTCTAGATTTTTAATAAGACTGAGTTGTTACGCACAAGTCTGTAATACTCGTTCGGGTTAAATCTTTAAGGGGGTGTTAAACAAAATCTCATTCTTTTTTTAATGTGATATTATTAGACTCTAGATTTTTAATAAGACTGAGTCGTTACGCACAAGTTTGTAATACTCGTTCGGGTTAAATCTTTAAGGGGTAGTTAAACAAAATATCTTTATTTTTTTAATTTGATATTATTAGTCTCTAGGTTTTTAATAAGACTGAGTCGTTACGCACAAGTCTGTAATACTCGTTCGGCTTAAATCGGCTCTAAGGGGAGAAGTACTAATATTGGACCTTGCCTTGAGGCACTTTCACTTCTGTGGAGTGGACTTAAGCACACATAGTTTATATTTCAGAACCAGTGCAGAATCCATATCTAGAAAAAGCTGAACCAAAGCAATTATTAAACAATGATGAACGTCAAAAGAATGCAAACAATCATAAGAAAAGTATTATAGACAAGACAGGGTATACTACTTACGTTAGGGGGCAACTAGGGGCTAGGAAAGAAATGCAACGATACGTAATAATTATTTAATTAATAATTAATTACAATATAATTAAACTACATTAATAAAGATCAACGATTGATCTTCTACATACTAAAGATCCCGATTGATCTTCTACATACTAAAGATCACGATTAATCTTCTACATCCTAGCTAAGCCTAAGGTGACTACCTATCGGCGATCGATCAAGAAGTGATTCTCGTAGGCTCCTAACTTTAGAGGTAGCAGCGGTTCACGTGAGACTTGCATGTAGATCTTGCTGCGTGCTTACGCCTGCACACTGAACCAGTCGCACGAGCCGCTTGGTTCAGTGTGCAGGTTTTAAGGCCATAGCTTACACGGCAGCGACCTTGACTTGGCTGCACGTAACACCTCCCCCCGTAGAACAGCGACTATTGCAGGGCCTGTCCGAAATGGTCGCTGGTAGGCATACGTGAGAGTCGATGGAGTCGATGTTGCTGAATACTTGAACTTCATGCGGTGCTTCAACGAGCTGCATTCTTCTACCCAACCATCTTTTGCGTAGACATAAATTGAACTTTTAGATCTCAATTTTTAGACCAACTACCAGTGTTGAGCCGCCTGCATCTAACAACCCCGGATGACCTCGCTTCTCGCGAAGATGAAATCTGTGATGTCGGCGGTCCACTCTTTCGGTCGGTGGTCACAATTCCTGCTCGTACTTCCTTTCTTCTTTTAAGATCGTAATAACCACCGATAGGAATTGAAATAAATCAAACAAATTTTTCCGGTATACGGACTCTGAAAAACATACATATATTACTATGAGTTTGATAATTATGATATATTGCAATAACACGTTTGTAATCATAATATATTTCTAAGAATTCTTTCATTTATTTATATATAATTATTTTCTAAATTTATTACAAAGCTTATTATAAACATTATAAAAAGAACACTATTAAAAATTAAAAAAAAATTGAATAAATTGAATTGAAATGTCTAAGAATATTGTTATACATATACTGGAACAACAAATAATTTTACCAGGCTAGAGTAACAATCATACAGTCAAGGTAAATATTGCATTTAAACACATATAATATACTGCTAATTATACACATTGCAACTAAGCCTAAATTATAATTTAGTCACTTTTAACATCTACTGAGTCACACCATTACCATACAGTCTGTTGTTCAAAAAACGTGATCAAAATAAATCTTAGTCATCACTGAGTTCATCGTCAACGCTATGAGTAATTGTCATTCCTGAATTATAGTATTAGTTAAATTAGGAAAAGATTTGATTTTATATCATAGATAAGAAATAATCATCCTGATGTCATTAACTATTAGTCTCACGATAAACTCATAATATGATAAGCCTTATTATGTAATAGGTACAATTGCTATATACAGTAGTTTTCGCAAATTTTTATTATTTTTAATTTGTATCATAATAAGATTGTAAGCTTCTATTAATGATAAGTCTCGCTGAGTCGAGCGAAAATAATGTTCAATATATGATTATAAAATAATACAATTTCAAGCTTGTGTTCAAAAATTATGTATAAAGAATAACGTAACGTAATTGAAAGAGTAGTTGTAAGAGCCAGTTTAAAACGGTGACATGTGTGAACGGGATGTAATAGCAGCCAAACAGTAGTTTCTATTGGCAGTTTAGTGCAAAATTCCATCCGAACGTTTCACAAGTCTTTGGGGGTCACGGGCTTTGTTCGGAGTTTTTCTCTCTGCCACACGATGGACTCAGCACCCGTAGGAATGCAAAGATTATCGTATCATTGAGAAAGACGTGAGGCACATCTTTCGTAAAATTATGAAACGTATTTTGCAAATACTTGGATTAATTGCACAGATTCTAAGGTGATTTTATCATGACCATTTAAGGCTGATTGCATGGCCCAATACAGAGCCAGGTGTCTCGGAAAGTACGTTAAGTGGTCGGTATACGCCTAACATTGTGACTAAACCTGCCAACCAGCATTAAAGAGAGTAGTGGGCCTATTATTCATTACAAGTTAACCCTTGACTGCGATCACACCTGATAGCAAGAGATGATGCAATCTAAGATGGAAGCGGGCTAACCTGTTAGGAGCAGGATGAAAATCCACACCCCTTTCGGCTTCTGCACGACATCGTGAACGCTAAATTGTACGCGTGGTAACTAGCCACGACTAAAGCCTCCCACCAGCCAGACTACCAATTAAGAAAATCTCAATCGGCCTCGCCGGAAGTCGAACCCAAGACTTTCATCTTATAAATCCACATTTTGTTTGAAATTTACAAATATTTCCTGCAAACTCAGGCAGGGAAAAGCTTAATCAAAAAAATTCAAAATTCAAAATCGTTTATTTCAAGTAGGCTTATTACAAGCACTTTTGAAACGTCAAATTGGACTATTTGTAGTGACTCTAAGTTGCTCTTTATTATAATATTACCAATTTTACAATATTGTGTTGTTACATAAAGTTATTTATTTTACTTCCTGTGTGAAGTTGAAAGCCTATCCAATTGCCTTTGAACATCTTTGTCATTTAAAAATTCATCGATAGTATAATAACCCTGACTCAGTAAGTGAGTTTTAATACATTGTTTAAACTTATGCAATGGCAGATCTAAACTGAATTGGGCATCTTGTTGTAGAAGAGTACACCCAATCCTACGAAAGATTTTTGTACTTTTCGGAGGCGATAAGCTGATATGACTAACTTATGTCCCTTTATGTTCCCTGTTTATACATATTTATATTTTGTTTAACAAAGACTAGGTTATTGAATATGTATTGACAGGCTACTGTAAGAATTCCTATTTCTTTAAATTTGACTCGAAGGGACTCGCGTGGTTTAAGTTTATAAATCGACCGAATTGCTCGTTTCTGAAGTATAATCTGGTCATAAAACCCCTGGTATTTTTGCTGAGTTTATATCAATATATATAATCTTAACGTAGTCTAAAATGGTATTGCCCGTTTATTAACATCGTCTGGGTTTCAATGTTTATTTATAATACATGATTACATTTTGTTTAGAAAATCCATCCTTTAGATAATTTTAAGTAAATATCTAAATCATGGGTAAAAAATATAATTTTTAAAAAATGTATTTTCGTATCTTTAAACTTATCTCATCATAAAAATAATTTCATACAATTGAAAAACTGTTTGTAAAAACTTTTTGTAATAAATAAATTATTTAATATTTTGTATCATCATCATCATTATTAGCCGATAGACTTCCACTTGTCTATGCCTCTTGTAAGGTTCTTGCTTATACCTCCTTATATTACGGTCTTCAGCGATCAACTTTCCACCATTACAGCATCCTAGGACTCCGTCCTTCATCGGCACATCGAACTGTGCCACGTCCGTTATGCTTAATTATTTTCTTTCATACAAAACGACTGACTATTTTCATACATACATTGTACTTTGTTACTTACCAACTTTCCTTTTTACGAGAAAAAGTACGATTCTCGAAGAAAATAAATTTTACTATTTCACCTAAAATAAATTGTTTGACATATTTAGTTTTCATTAACATAAGCAAGAGTTCGTTGAATATAATCATCAAATACTAAAAAGGTTCGATATGAGAAATAACTTTTTAGCAAAAAAATTGAACCGACTCAAAATGCACTAAAAAGTAAACGTAGTGAAGCAGTTTGTGGGTTCTAGGTAACGTCCTTAAAGTACGAAAGTCCTTTGCTGGCACCGACTTCATAGATATGGTTAAGTAAATTAAAACAAGTAAATGACGCAGTTATTTTTTACTTTTTAGTGCGTTTTGAGTCGGTTTAATTTTTTTGCTAAAAAATTTTATTTCTTACTTTATAGTGATTTATCAACACGTAACCTACTCGTACTATACTATTATAGTACATTATACGGCACTTGTAGCCAAAAAGCTGCCGACACTTGCACAAAAACCGAAATTGTACAAAAATGCAAGTATGCCTATGAACTTTGTAGAGTTCCTTGGATTTTTCCAAGATATCATAATCAGATCCTAATATGATGACTATGGGACCGTTTTGGAAGTGTGTCCTTTGTAATAAAAAAATAATTATCAAATTCGGACGACTGTAAAAAGTTATGCGTTGTCATACATAAAAAAAATAACAAAAAATATACGTGTTGAATTGAGAACCTCCTCCGTTTATTTGCGTGGGTTAATAAAATAAATAAAGAACACAAAATTGAGCTATATAATTTATTTAATAAAAAGTTTAAAACCCAGCTGGCCTACCGGTCTTCTCACGGTAATTTTTGAATTTCTAAACGGATTATCATGCGTTTAACAAAACAATCATATTATTTAAATATTTATTTATTTCGTAATCATATTTGGAAATGCCAGTAATAAAAAAGTTTAGCTATAACAAAGTTAATTAACTACATTATTGATCGGGTTATCCCTACAACATTAGGTTTACCAATGTTTAAACTAGAATAGGTATTATAGAATCGCATAAACGTATACGAAATATGTTATCACATTGACCTCAGTAACACCGACCAACAAGTGGATATATAAAGTACATTGTTCTTACATGAACCATAAGTTGTGATTCAGCGTCCAACAACACAGTGTCTCGTACCTAATTAGAGCAAAATAAAAAAATAATAATGTATTATTCGACTGTATTGGTTTTAAGTTTACTTCTTGCATTTAATTTATCATTATGTGAAGCTCAAACAAGGTATGTATTTTTACATCTATAATGTAGCATACATTGCATACATTGAATAATTTATTAAACATAATAAACAATGATATTTAAACATAATAACATTTTCCTTATATGTGACGATTTTGAAGAATATTTACCACAATATATTGATTGTTCGATTTTCCTTAACATTAATTGGATACTTAGATTCTTTAGTTTATTGACATACTAGCGACCAGACTGCGGCTTCGCTCGTGTACACAAAGTAGTAAATAGAATATCCTTATATATTACATAAACAGTTTAGGTTTTTTCTAATGAGATTTATAGTTGTGAAAAGTTTAATTGATAAGATTATAAGCTGGGCTTCGCAAAACTTCAGTGGACACCGTACCTTTGAGATTATGAGGACATAAACTAGCATTATAATAAGCCATACACTGATTGTTATTTCAATTGGATATTCAAAATCTTGTGATGATAAAAGAAATTTCTAACCTTCTTTTATTAACCAATAGATGTTATTATTAATCTTTTATTTACTTTATTAGATCATGTGTACGAAATTATGTAGATCATGTGTAATAATTCATTATTAAACTAACAAGTTCTTTATTTTTTTCAGGTACTTGAACTCTAATTTGGTAAGTAAATAAAACACTGTTACATAAAGACTAAACAAATTTATACAGAGTATGCAATAAAAATAAAATAAGACTTAATCTACCTGCTATCATTGACGTCCTAGTGGAACAAATATACATTTAAAACCAAAAAGCAGAAGTGTAAAAATAATTCGATCTTTTAACTAACTTTTTTAGTTCCAAAATGTTGTAATGGTTGATTTGGTAAAACGATATTATTACCAAAATTAATACAAAACTTTACAAAAAATGAATTAAATTTTTTTAAAGTTTCGTATTACTTAAACAATACCCAATTTTAAAATTGACTTGAGATTTAATTCTGCTATGGGCAACCTGTATTTATAAAATCCTATCATATCTTTTCAGCCTCCATACAATCAAGACACAGTTGTCGACATTGGAAATGGCGCGCACAGAACAAATGTCGTTGTTTTGGATGATGTTGGACTTGGTAACAGATTTGGCAGTGCTCCAACCCCAACTTTTAACCAACCACGTCCAATTCAATGGCACGGCACAACAGTCAACAACATTGGAAATGGCTATGGAAACTCCAATACCGTAGTTACTCGGGGAAGACAGCCTGGAGTTAGTCATTTTAACGTTGGCTATGGGCCAAATAACAACAACAAAGTCTTTGTTGATGGTAGAAATATAGTACCACAGACCACCCATGCCTCCCAACCCAGACCAACTAATGCTGGTCAACTAAGACCAACTAATGCTGGTCAACCAAGACCAACTAATGCTGGTCGACCCACAACGCAGCAAATAACTCAGGTGTATGTCAATGGTAAAGCAGTGGCACCAGACCAGACTGATGCTGTTTACAGTACATACCACACTGCTGGTCAAACAATACACGTCAGAAATCAAGGTGAATATAACATTATTTTGATAAACTGTCATCTGGCTTGGTTTTTTCTGAAAAATTAAGTCTTTTAAGTAAGTTTAGTGAGTAGCACTTTCCAAAGTATTCAAGGAACACCATTTCGTTAATGCAGCTGTGTAACCATCAACCAAAGTTGTTAAGACTCATGTAACTATAATTTTTTCGACAAGACCAATTTACCACGATTTACAAATAAATAAAATTGAACAGTCGGTCAGAAATTAACAGCACTCATCAAAATATCAGTTTTATTTTTTAATATGTGAATCGGACTTTCCATTTAATCATTGATAGGGCTGGGCCGATTTTGGCGAAACCTTTACTTGCGTAAAACCAAAGTTATAAGGACTTAATACTACTCTTATTTCAAAAATTTAAATTTTAAAAGTCTTATTTCCACGTGTACAATGTCAGGTCCGCGAGTTAGTTATATAAAAAAAAATTAATGATCACTCTTTATATTACAGAAATCCCGCAACAGCGTCCGCAACCCAGCACCACCAACGCTGCCCAGGTCCAAAGTCTATACACACTATCAAAACAGTTACAGCAAGTTACAACGAAGTTACAGCAGGAAGCGGCAAAACTTAACGTTAGGCTATAAACAAATAACATTTAGATCATAACCGTTAAAATGGACATCCACTGCTTTGCCGTGCCACGACCAAACACTATATGAAACAATGAATATTGTTTTGTTATGGTATGGAACTGCTGGTTTAAGGCCGCATTTAAGGACACCAAAACACCATAGTCTTGACCCAGCTGCATCCAGCGGCTCCTGTCAATGCCATATTATTATTATTAATTGTACAGTAAATTAAGACTAGGTACAAATTGCTTATGACATGATTGTTTAAACTAAATAATTTCTTGAAGTAATTTTTTCGTTCCGTTATATAGTCCAGGGTCGATAATTTTTAAAACCAAACAAAATCATAGTAGGATGAAACCCATTTCAAAAGGAAGAGAATGCCATAAAAATGAAAGGAAAAATAAATTACGGGCGATTTGAGGTCGGGAAGGGGTAGGGGTTGAGGGTTTAGGGGTAAAACACGGATTTTCTCGATTTCCGCCAAAACTAAAAGTCCTATGGAAAAGACTTGAATGGCAAAGTTGTAAATAATAAAAAGATCTAAAACTTTTGTTTCTACACTTTTTTCACATAACCTCAAAATTTGTGTGAAAAATACAAAAACCAAGTTTTTGGTTTTATATTTTTATCTTTTACAAATAAAGTTTTATTTTCATAAAATTTGGTAAAACCTTGCCTTCTTATGTCCCAAACACGCTATAATTTATTTGATTTGAAATATTTATTTTTACACCTTATTTTGAAAGAATATTGAAAAAATAACCTAATTTTCAACCGAAAAATTGTCCGTCAAAATATATTTTTTTTTCAAAAAATTATTGTGCTTTCTGTTCGTTAAAATCTCTACTTTCTGATGGGGAAATAATATATATATGTTACCATAGTAAACCTTCTCAGAAAAGGCAAAAACTAGGCTAACGGTTTTTACTGCTGCTACGTAATAGCAGGTATGTAGTAAGGCCCAGTTGAGGGTCTGGCTCGGTGGACTCTGCTAATTAGGTTACGGAAGATTTACGATACTCCCGGCACCCAATCACCAGACGATTGGAAGGAACATCGCTTGGTTTTAGCGGGTATTCCGGTTGGTTCTCAGCCGATGAGTCCTACATACCCTCTGAGAAGTTAGCTGCCCTATATCTTTGCATAAACACATTTCTCAGTGTTAAAAAAAAGGTATGTAGATCCAACAAAGCTCAGATCCGCCTAGCCCTGTCTCCACTTTTCTATGTTGACATTGTAATGTGACCTTTTAGTGGGCTAAAATGTTTCGTAGGTCACTCAGGTATATACCTGAGCGACCTACATTATCTTAAAATAGTAATAAATAGGCATCTACGCCTGCATTTTCATTGCAGCTGTAAAAACCGTTAGCCTAGGTTTTGCCTTTTCTGAGAAGGTTTACTATAGTAACATATATATATTTTTTCACCTTCGGAAAGTAGAGATTTCAGCAAACAGAAACCATACCAATTTTTTGAAAAAAGCTGATATTTTGACGGGTGAATTTTCGATTGAAAATTAGAGTGTTTTTTCGATATTAATTCAAAATAAGGTGAAAAAATAAATATTTTTAATCAAATAAATTACAGCGTATTTAGGACATAAAAAGGTAAATTTTCACAAAATTTCGTTAAAAAAAATAAATTTTTGTAAAAGATAAAAATAAAAAACCAAAAACTTGGTTTTTTGAATTTTTCACATAAATTTTGAGGTTATGTGAAAAAAGTGTAGGAACAAAAGTTTTAGATCTTTTTATTACCTACAACTTTGCCATATAACTCTTTCCCATAGGACTTTAAGTTTTGCCAGAAATCGAGAAAATCCGTTTTTTACCCCTAAACCCTCACCCTCTACCCCTTCCCGACCTCAGATCGCCCGTAATTTATTTTTCCATTAATTTTTATGGCATTCTCATCCTTTTGAAATGGGTTTCATCCTACTGTGATTTTCTTTTACTTTTTATTATGTTTGAGGCTATCTGCACTGGGCTAATAATAATAATAGTTAAAATAACTTTACAATTAATTGCAATTTTGTATTAAATTGACTTGTATTCGTAACAATAAATGAATTAAGTATTTAAAGAAATTGTTACTTTGAAATACGTAAGTAATAAGATAACAAATATAAAAAGTATTTATAAACTAAACTTTATCTTTAATTTGTCAAAATGTTTAATATAACCTTATAATCATCACTATAAAATTACGAAACAAAGTTCTCCGCTACGTCTGTCTGTTTGTGTTCACGATTTTAGAAACTACTGAACAGATTCAAATGTAGTTCTTACCATTGGATAAAATGATTTATAAAGAAGGTTTACATACATAATGTAACAAGGTTTTATGCAAATTGGCTGAACCACAGCGATAACTATTACAAGTGTCGAAAAAGCTCAAGAGCTTTCATCTTAACCACTACCACTAAAGGCATTACCTTTTGACACAGAATGCAATAATATACAGGTTGTTGATCCGCTTTATTAGGACGTAAGAAATTCTTTAAAAATAGTAGAGTAAGATCCCAGAGCGATCAGATACTTCTTTTCACATTTATGTGAAACCTTAAGTTTCCAGTAACATGTCATGTTCTTGCGTAACCTACGTGCTTGTAGAGATCGCTTTATGACACCTGGACAGATAGGTACCAGGTAAAAAAGAAAACTAAATAAAATTACTTATCTTAAATTTACATTATTCTAAAATATATGTTAGTGTTATACTTTCCAGGTACCAAAATTTTTGTCAGATGCTTTAAAGCTCCACAAAAAATATTTAATGAACTTTAATTATTCTTAAATGTCTGATTTCTAAAATTATTAAGGTATCTATTACAAAGTAAAATTTTATTGGTCACACAAATTGTACTAACCAAACATCCCATAAACACAAAAAATATGCCGAGAGAATGAACGCCAGCACTTTGCGCACGCGTCTCAGAGTAAAATATTTATTTCAATATTTTTAAGATAATATACACTTAGGTACTTACTACTTTCGATCCAATACTTTTGCATCTGTAATTAAATAAAAGGAAATTCAATATTAACTGTAACTGTAGTACTGTAACAGCGCTTATGACGAGCACAAGAACGGCTTTTTCATTAAATCGCAAAAAGTCAAAATTCTCTTCTACAACAATTTCGCACTATAAATGTAATCATATAATTTCACTAGCAATGGCCCGACTCCCGGTCCATCGTGTTCCAATTTTAAAGACAGGCTTTCATACAAAGTGTGCTCATTCCTCCTCTCAATTTAATTTTTTTTATAGCTTCATATATCCGTCCCGTCCTAAAGATCTACATTTTGTTAACATTAACAATATATATTTATGGCAAGCTGAGGTATAGCTTGATGTTAAATAGTCTATTAGGCTCTTGAGTCTAGCTTTCAAAATACACAAATAATTTTACAATCCGACACGCAGATCTCGAGATAAGCCCATTTAAACAAACGAACAAACTCTTCCGCTTTATATTAATAGTATAGATATGGTCTTCTATGGCAAATAAATTGAACAAAGATCGAATTCTCAAATCCATTACCGTATTATCGTTTCTAACATGTAACAGCGTACTTACCAAAATGCTGACGCCTATTTAGTAGGTACTCGTACGTACGTATCGCGTGTCGCGCTTTTTAGAAATGTTGTATTATCTCCTAAAATATATAACTAATTAACATACAGTAAAAGGCAAATCTTATTTTTATAATATCCTTGTGATTATTAAATAAATTATTTTGATAAGGATTTAAGTTCAGTCAATAATAACGTAAACGTAAGCACATGAAATAAATAATTTTTTCTAAACACAAAAAGTTCTATATCTGCCAAAATGTAAAAGATAGATATATGCTATTGCGGACTTTTGTAGAACTTTTAAATATACATAAAGTTTTCATACAATATTTTAAATTATGTCCAATAGCTAAAGCAGCGCACGCGCATAAAGCCGATTTAATAAATTTCACGGTACGACTCGCGCGACAAAAAGTGTGATAACTCGGTTAATATACAAAATACAAATATAAAATAGAGTCTATGACACTCACCAATAACGTAGGATTCTACTGGTGCAAGATTTTTTAAAATCGGATCAGTAGTTCAGAAGATTAGCCCCAACAGATCTTTTTTTACAAACATACAAACTTTACCTCTTTATAATATTAGTATAGATGTAATCTGAACCTAGAAAAGGGCTCCAACGATTTTCATGAAATTTAGTATGCAGGGGATTTCAGGAGTAATTAATCGATCTAGCTAGGTTTCATTTTTGTATAATTTCCTAAAAATCAAAAACTGAGCAAAGCTCGGTCAACCATATTAAACTAAAAACAAACTTAGTAAGTAAGAAAAACTGTTACTAACACACAAAAATATTATAATATGGATCTGTGGTCTAAAATAAACGTTGATTTATTTATTATAGTAAATTTTATTCAATTTTTTACAAAATTAAGGAAACTAATAAAAAAATATTACCGGCTATAACTTAAAATATCCTCTATATATTATCCTAGGCCTCGCTCCTCATAGCAGAGGCGATATGTAGCGTAGACTCAACAAGCTGCTCCAATGCGGGTTGTCGGTCTTAGAGTGATAATGTTTATTTCATTAACGATCACTTACAGCTCTCAATTATAGAAACAGGAACAAGCACGGGGCAAACCCAGACTTTTAAAAAAAACCAGACTTGGAATTAACTGTAAATTTCTTAAGAGAAACTTAACTTAGAGCTATTTCTAAACTCGACCCAGGGTTCGATCCCAGGACTTCGTGATCGAAGACTAGGTACACAATATGTGGCCTGATCATGAAACAATGACATGAGTGGAATAATAGTAGACATTATAATTAATATTAATATGTTTTGCCCGAGAGCTGTCTGAATCACTGATGAAGCAAAACAATGACGCTGATCGGGTTTTTCAATAAATTGCAATGCAGCACAACTTAAGATTCAAGTAATATAAATAATAGCAGAAGCCCGTGACTTCGCTCGCCAGCATAATAATGTATTGCAACCTTCCAAGAACACAAAAAAAAACAAAATCTAATCTGACCCTTTTTTATGTAAGAATGAGTATACTTAAAAGACCTAAAACCTAGTTAATAGGCACAATTTTTCTTCTAAACATGGTTTTGTACAAAATCTTTACAAATTCCTTCCTTCCTCTGGAATTACTTTACTCTAGTAGGCCGTAGACTCTATGCGGGACCACAGCGCCGCCTAGGAAAACTAGAAAGGTAGTGGAAAAACAATCTAAGGATGTTTCCTCGGAGACTTGGACCTCGACTTAGAGGATATTTGGCCTTTACAACGACTGATACCTCCGCGACAGCAAGTGAAATTCACGTCCGGATGACGTATAAAAGCGAGTACCTGTTTGGCGATAACGCTTTGTAGATTAGGTGTGTCTTAGGAGGCGTTATTCTTTGTTACGTCATCATCAAGGTCGTAAATAATGTTTTGGGCGTCTACGTTTACATTTTGTGTCTACGCCGGCTGTGAAAAGCATAGAACTGAGTAAAAAAGAAGAAGAAGAAGAAAGAAAATGTTTTATTCAAAATTGGTGCTAAATATTGTACACATATCTCATCATATGTTTCATAAGTAACTGTCTTGTAGCACCAAAAAGAATGGTTGTAACTGGTCAAAGCAGTATACATACCGACATTCAATAATTTTTGTTTCTCCCGCTTTACATAACACAACTTATCGTGTAGCTATAAATAAAAATAAAATAAGGAAAAGTAATTGAATAGCTCTACACTTTACCCTTGGGTTTACCATCATACCTCACATAACTTGCAACTGTTTAAATGATATATAAACATACATTGAACATTAGCACCACGAGTCTGATATAAAGAGTTCGTGAAGACGGTACCTTTACTTTTGTAAAGTTTTTAGTAAAACTTTAATAAT
The DNA here is from genome assembly GCA_034621355.1 of Mycalesis mineus. Lineage (NCBI taxonomy): Eukaryota > Metazoa > Arthropoda > Insecta > Lepidoptera > Nymphalidae > Mycalesis > Mycalesis mineus. Next base: position 11,782,514 of record CM067886.1, on the reverse strand, counting down.
GTTTTCTTCGTCAATTTTCATTTTGAGTTTCGTCGGAGTATTTCGCCATAATTTCGCCTTGTCCGCCGCCAATCCTGGACAGTATGTATATTTTTATTTATTGAACGAAATAAATGATATTGAAAATAATATATAGAGACATTGTTTAATTTTCCAAGAACTCTTATTGTTACTGTCATTATTTATAAGTTTTTGTTATTTTTAATTGACTCGAGAGTTTAGGCTTTGCTTTGTTAAAATCTAAAAATAAAATAGTGACAATTACCCAATTTCTAATTTTGGTTTTGGATATAAGGCATGTTTAAATTGTTAACTATAACTAATTCATGATGTCATAATAATTTAACATTTATTTCTATGCCATTGGTCTCTTCGTCTCAATACCGAAAAAATATAAATTAAGATTAGCTTGAAGCGGACTATTATTAGAAATAATATTTCGAATAGTTTTTAAATAAATACTTCCAAATCTTGGGTAATTTATTTTTAATATTTATTAGGTTTCAAAGAATATATATTAAACATTTTGGTGGTGTCCAACTAGGTTTGCCTAAACGGTTTTCAAGTTTAATACTAGTTTTTACGTACCACTACCGTAATAGAGTTGTTATTAATTAAATATCTATTATCATAGTAAGTAACACCAATTTAAATTACAGAGAAATTAATATTGTGTGTTTTTGTTTTCAGACACCAAAATGGACACTTGCAAACCGAAAAGGTTAGTACATACATTAACATTAATTTTTTTATAAGTAGTTATAATTACGATTATGATTATACATTCGATTTAATTACAAATTGTGATAAAGAATAGACCAAGCACAAGACCTCCTAGCTCCTATAATTAAATCCTTATTTAATTTCTCTATTTCTTCCGGAAGCTTTCCTTCTTCTTGGAAGGAAGCTCAAGTGGTTCCGATTCCCAAAAAAATAAATCCCTCCAGTTTTTCGGACTATAGGCCAATATCCATTCTCCCATTTCTCTCAAAAGTTTTTGAGCGTATAGTCCATCGACAGTTCAGCCTTTTCCTGACCCGTCAGAACCTTTTCAATCCTTTCCAATCCGGTTTCCGTACTGGTCATAGTACGACTACCGTCATTAGTTAAAATTACCGAGGATATTCGTCACGGCATGGATAACCAGTGTGTTACAGTGTTGGCCTTACTAGATTTCAGTAATGCTTTTAATAACGTTGATTTTGATTTATTATTAGCTAAACTAGGTTCTCTCAACATATCTCCTGAAGTGATTGACTGGTTTCACAGTTACTTGTTTGGTCGCCGACAACGCGTGCGGGTTGATGACAACGTGTCCAATTGGTGCGCGTTAACTGCCGGTGTACCACAAGGTGGCGTGTTGTCTCCTCTTCTTTTTTCTATTTTCATTAGTTCTATTACACATCAGCTAACTTCTCTCTATCACCTGTATGCAGATGATCTCCAAATTTATGTTCAGTCCAAACTTTGTGATTTGCCTAGTGCGATCGAATTACTAAACAAAGATTTAGATTCTGTTGTGCAGTGGAGTAGCTCGTACGGCCTAAAAGTGAACCCATCTAAAACACAAGCTATAATTATCGGCAGTCATAATTTGGTTGCACGCATTGACTGGGCTAATTTTCCTGATGTAGTATTTGATGGAACGCGTGTGCCATTTTGTGACTCGGTTAGAAATTTAGGAGTCACTTTTGACAAATATTTTACTTGGGCCCCACAGGTCAGTGAAGTTAGTAGGAAGGTGTATGCATCTATAGGGTCTCTGCGTAGATTGCGCAATTTTCTTCCTTTATCTACCAAAATTGTGCTTGCACAATCTCTGCTTTTACCAATTCTCGATTACGCTGACACTTGTTATCTTAATTTGAGTGAAGAGTTGCTAGATAAACTTGAGCGCATCCAGAACATTTGTATAAGGTTCATATTTGGTCTTCGCAAATATGACCATATTTCCGAGTTTCGCGATAAACTCAAGTGGCCTTCGATTCGCCTTCGCAGGAATACTCACATTCTTTCCCTATTGTATAATGTTCTCTTCAACCCTACTGCTCCCATATATCTAAAAGAGCGATTCCACTTCCTCCATCTAACTCATTGTCGCTCTCTTAGATCAGAGGACAACCTACTCCTAAAAATTCCTTCTCATCATTCGTCCTTCTACTCTAAATCCTTCTCTGTCAAAGCTGCTCGGCTTTGGAACTCCTTACCTCTAGACATTCGGCGTGCGCAATCACTAGTCACTTTTAAACGACTGGTGAATGCTCACTTCTATCCTCCATAGCCTAGTATCTCTTTCTTTCCTTTCTCTCCTGGATTTCGTCTAGTCTGTATTATTTTCATTTATTTATTTATTTCACTATAATCATGTATTTATGTATGTATGTTTGTATGTATGTATGTATGTATGTATATATGAATTTGTGTATGTATTTAAATAATTATATTATATAAGTAAATTTTTATTTTATTTCAGTAAGATTCGTTCTTTATTTTTGTGTACGTACACCCGAGCCTACTCCAATATATACACTTTTCCTTAAATATAATTGGTTGTCTGGAAGAGATCGCTCATTAGCGATAAGACCGCCAATTGTACATTAGTTTTTAAAGTATTTTCTCTTTGTTTGTTTTTGTTTTTGGTGTACAATAAAAAATATTTCATTCATTCATTCATTCACATGGGCCTCCTGATATTAAGTGGAAAACTTTAAAACTTGTCCATAAACAGAATAATCACACAAAAACCCTCTTGTCTTTCAAATATGCTCTCAATAATAATTATGTTCCTATTAATATTTAATGTACGTGTCTAAGTTTTTGCCTATACAAAATTCATCTCTATTTTTCCTATACTATATTAATATACTATACTATATACTATTAATACTAAAGCACAAAGTTGTATTTAAAAAAATTTTAACATAAAATAAAAACGCCTTCAAAACGCACTAAAAAGTAAAAAAATAACTGCGTCATTTAGTTACTTTAATTTACTTAACCACATCTATGAAGTCGGTGCCACCCGAGCGTTCTACTTTAAAGACGTTACCTAAACTTGGATGGCACCGACTTCATAGATTTGGTTAAGTAAATTGAAGTAACTAAATAACGCAGTTATTTTTTTACTTTTTAGTGCGTTTTGAAGGCGTTTTTATTTTATGTTAAAATTTTTTTATTTCATACTTTTTAGTGATTTATCGACAATGAACATACGCAAAACCTTCGCGAACTAAGCCATAAGTACCAATATCTAGCCACCATATCGCCAGCCACTTATAACATTCAGACATCCCAGCCCATAAAGTTTGAAGAGTTTACTGGAGTTTTCCAAGATCTCATCATCGGATCGTGGCTTAGTAAACATTAAAACAACTGGAAACCATAACTTTCAAACTAAAAATAATTTATCAAATCGGGCCAGCTGTCTTTAAGTAGTAAGGTACTCTTTAACCGTAAATAGATAAAGAGGACCCTTAACTGTACTCCGTCTTCATTACCACACTCTTAACAACAGTCACAATCTATCTAGGTATAAAGTTCTCATCAATACAAATTAATCAAGTCCAATCACAAGGTAACTACTGCAAAACGATAAAGAGCTCCCTTAGCTGTCCTTCGTCTTCATCACCAGACCTTCAATGACAGTCACTGCCCAACTAAATGTAAAGTTCTCATCGAGACAAATTAATCAAGCCCAATCACAAGGTAGCTACTGTAAGCCGTTACGGAGCTCCTTTAACTGTTCTTCGTCTTCATCACCAGAGCTTCAATGACAGTCACTGCCCAACTAAATTTAAAGTTCTCATAGATACCAATTAATCAAGCCCAATAACAAGGTAGCTACCGTAAGCCGTTACGGAGCTCCTATAACTGTTCTTCGTCTTCATCACCAGACCTTCAATGACAGTCACTGGCCAACTAACTGTAAAGTTCTCAAAGAGACAAATAAATCAAGCCCAATCACAAGGTAGCTACTGTAAGCCGTTACGGAGATCCTTTAACTGTTTTTCGCCTTCATCACCAGACCTTCAATGACAGTCACTGACCAACTAAATGTAAAGTTCTCATCGAGACAAATTAATCGAGCCCAAACACAAGGTAACTGCAGTAAATCGTCAAGGAGTTCTCTTATGTGTAGATTGGCTCCATCATCAGATGGACTCCAGACCTTCATTAAATTGTAGTGCTTTTAAATACTAACCGGAAAAAGTTCCCCTTGGTTTCTCCAGGATTCCGCCTTCAGATCCTGGTTTCCTTGTCATGGTACCACCACCGAACTATCTTCTTTCCAACAAAAAAATAATTATTGAAATCAGTTCATAAACGACAAAGTTATGCGCGAACACACATAAAAAAATCGAACAAAAAAATATATACAGTCGAATTGAGAAACTCCTTTTTTTTTGAAGTCGTTTAAAAAAGTGGAATCAAGTGTGACGCCGCCATACGTTGATACATTTCTGAATTTACTATATATGAATAATACAAGATTGTACCACAATGATATCAAAATAGATATAATTTGTAGGTAACGAACATCCAATTAGAGTTAAGCCTAAGAGTGGAATTTTTGATATCAATTTTAATCCATTCCAGACACCGTATGGCGATGTTGTAAATATTGGAAATGGAGTGGGTAAAACCAATGAAGTCATATTGACTGACAGACAAAAAGGGGACAGTAACTATCTAAACGCAGAGTTACTGCAAGCTATGCTTCATGTGCAGACTAGCAACCATGGTTACCCTCCTACTCCAACCACTAAGCCTCAAACAACGCCAAAGCCCGAGGAGCGTCAATGGCACAGCTCGTAAGTAAGAAAAAACTTAGTGAGTAAGAAAAACTGTTACTAACACACAAAAAATATTATAATATTGATTTGTAGTCTAAAATAAACGTTGATTTACTTATTAAAGTATATTTTATTACATTTTTTACAAAATTAAGAAAACTGATAAAAAAATATTACCGGCTATAACTTAAAATATCCTCTGTTATCACTCATTACTTTAACGGCTAGCTTCAGGTCTAGGCCTCGCTCCTCATAGCAGAGGCGATATGTAGCGTAGACTCAACACGCTGCTCCAATGCGGGTTGTCGGCCTTAGAGTGGTTATGTTTATTTCACTAACGATCTCTTACAGCTCTCAATTATAGAGACAGGTGCAAGCACGGGGCATAACCGGACTCAGAATTAAATGTAAATTTCTTAGGCGAAATAATAACTTAGAGCTATTCCAAAACTCGACCCAGGGTTCGATCCGAGGACTTCGTGATCGAAGACTAGGTACACAATATGTGGCCTGATAATTAAACAATGACATGAGTGGAATAATAGTAGACATTATAATTAATATTAATATGTTTTGCCCGAGAGCTGTCTGAATCACTGATGAAGCAAAACAATGACGCTGATCGGGTTTTTCAATAAATTGCAATGCAGCACAACTTAAGATTCAAGTAATATAAATAATAGCAGAAGCCCGTGACTTCGCTCGCCAGCATAATAATGTATTGCAACCTTCCAAGAACACAAAAAAAAACAAAATCTAATCTGACCCTTTTTTATGTAAGAATGAGTATACTTAAAAGACCTAAAACCTAGTTAATAGGCACAATTTTTCTTCTAAACATGGTTTTGTACAAAATCTTTACAAATTCCTTCCTTCCTCTGGAATTACTTTACTCTAGTAGGCCGTAGACTCTATGCGGGACCACAGCGCCGCCTAGGAAAACTAGAAAGGTAGTGGAAAAACAATCTAAGGATGTTTCCTCGGAGACTTGGACCTCGACTTAGAGGATATTTGGCCTTTACAACGACTGATACCTCCGCGACAGCAAGTGAAATCCACGTCCGGATGACGTATAAAAGCGAGTACCTGTTTGGCGATAACGCTTTGTAGATTAGGTGTGTCTTAGGAGGCGTTATTCTTTGTTACGTCATCATCAAGGTCGTAAATAATGTTTTGGGCGTCTACGTTTACATTTTGTGTCTACGCCGGCTGTGAAAAGCATAGAACTGAGTAAAAAAGAAGAAGAAGAAGAAAGAAAATGTTTTATTCAAAATTGGTGCTAAATATTGTACACATATCTCATCATATGTTTCATAAGTAACTGTCTTGTAGCACCAAAAAGAATGGTTGTAACTGATCAAAGCAGTATACATACCGACATTCAATAATTTTTGTTTCTCCCGCTTTACATAACACAACTTATCGTGTAGCTATAAATAAAAATAAAATAAGGAAAAGTAATTGAATAGCTCTACACTTTACCCTTGGGTTTACCATCATACCTCACATAACCTGCAACTGTTTAAATGATATATAAACATACATTGAACATTAGCACCACGAGTCTGATATGAAGAGTTCGTGAAGACGGTACCTTTACTTTTGTAAAGTTTTTAGTAAAACTTTAATAATGTTTTCTTCGTCAATTTTCATTTTGAGTTTCGTCGGAGTAGTAAATTTCGCCTTGTCCGCCGCCAATCCTGGACAGCATGTATATTTTTATTTATTGAACGAAATAAATGATATTGAAAATAATATATAGAGACATTGTTTAATTTTCCAAGAACTCTTATTGTTACTGTCATTATTTATAAGTTTTTGTTATTTTTAATTGACTCGAGAGTTTAGGCTTTGCTTTATTAAAATCTAAAAATAAAATAGTGACAATTACCCAATTTCTAATTTTGGTTTTGGATATAAGGCATGTTTAAATTGTTAACTATAACTAATTCATGATGTCATAATAATTTAACATTTATTTCTATGCCATTGGTCTCTTCGTCTCAATACCGAAAAAATATAAATTAAGATTAGCTTGAAGCGGACTATTATTAGAAATAATATTTCGAATAGTTTTTAAATAAATACTTCCAAATCTTGGGTAATTTATTTTTAATATTTATTAGGTTTCAAAGAATATATATTAAACATTTTGGTGGTGTCCAACTAGGTTTGCCTAAACGGTTTTCAAGTTTAATACTAGTTTTTACGTACCACTACCGTAATAGAGTTGTTATTAATTAAATATATATTATCATAGTAAGTAACACCAATTTAAATTACAGAGAAATTAATATTGTGTGTTTTTGTTTTCAGACACCAAAATGGACACTTGCAAACCGAAAAGGTTAGTACATACATTAACATTAATTTTTTTATAAGTAGTTATAATTACGATTATGATTATACATTCGATTTAATTACAAATTGTGATAAAGAATAGACCAAGCACATGGGCCACCTGATATTAAGTGGAAAACTTAAAAACTTGTCCATAAACAGAATAATCACATAAAAACCCTCTTGTCTTTCAAATATGCTCTCAATAATAATTATGTTCCTATTAATATTTAATGTACGTGTCTAGGTTTTTGCCTATACAAAATTCATCTCTATTTTTCCTATACTATATTAATATACTATACTATATACTATTAATACTAAAGCACAAAGTTGTATTTAAAAATTTTTTAACATAAAATAAAAACGCCTTCAAAACCGGCACCGACTTCATAGATGTGGTTAAGTAAATTAAAGTAACTAAATGACGCAGTTATTTTTTTACTTTTTAGTGCGTTTTGAAGGCGTTTTTATTTTATGTTAAAATTTTTTTATTTCATACTTTTTAGTGATTTATCGACAATGAACATACGCAAAACCTTCGCGAACTAAGCCATAAGTACCAATATCTAGCCACCATATCGCCAGCCACTTATAACATTCAGACATCCCAGCCCATAAAGTTTGAAGAGTTTACTGGAGTTTTCCAAGATCTCATCATCGGATCGTGGCTTAGTAAACATTAAAACAACTGGAAACCATAACTTTCAAACTAAAAATAATTTATCAAATCGGGCCAGCTGTCTTTAAGTAGTAAGGTACTCTTTAACCGTAAATAGATAAAGAGGACCCTTAACTGTACTCCGTCTTCATTACCACACTCTTAACAACAGTCACAATCTATCTAGGTATAAAGTTCTCATCAATACAAATTAATCAAGTCCAATCACAAGGTAACTACTGCAAAACGATAAAGAGCTCCCTTAGCTGTCCTTCGTCTTCATCACCAGACCTTCAATGACAGTCACTGCCCAACTAAATGTAAAGTTCTCATCGAGACAAATTAATCAAGCCCAATCACAAGGTAGCTACTGTAAGCCGTTACGGAGCTCCTATAACTGTTCTTCGTCTTCATCACCAGCCCTTCAATGACAGTCACTGGCCAACTAACTGTAAAGTTCTCAAAGAGACAAATAAATCAAGCCCAATCACAAGGTAGCTACTGTAAGCCGTTACGGAGATCCTTTAACTGTTCTTCGTCTTCATCACCAGAGCTTCAATGACAGTCACTGCCCAACTAAATTTAAAGTTCTCATAGATACCAATTAATCAAGCCCAATAACAAGGTAGCTACCGTAAGCCGTTACGGAGCTCCTATAACTGTTCTTCGTCTTCATCACCAGCCCTTCAATGACAGTCACTGGCCAACTAACTGTAAAGTTCTCAAAGAGACAAATAAATCAAGCCCAATCACAAGGTAGCTACTGTAAGCCGTTACGGAGATCCTTTAACTGTTTTTCGCCTTCATCACCAGACCTTCAATGACAGTCACTGCCCAACTAAATGTAAAGTTCTCATCGAGACAAATTAATCGAGCCCAAACACAAGGTAACTGCAGTAAATCGTCAAGGAGTTCTCTTATGTGTAGATTGGCTCCATCATCAGATGGACTCCAGACCTTCATTAAATTGTAGTGCTTTTAAATACTAACCGGAAAAAGTTCCCCTCGGTTTCTCCAGGATTCCGCCTTCAGATCCTGGTTTCCTTGTCATGGTACCACCACCGAACTATCTTCTTTCCAACAAAAAAATAATTATTGAAATCAGTTCATAAACGACAAAGTTATGCGCGAACACACATAAAAAAAACGAACAAAAAAATATATACAGTCGAATTGAGAAACTCCTTTTTTTTGAAGTCGTTTAAAAAAGTGGAATCAAGTGTGACGCCGCCATACGTTGATACATTTCTGAATTTACTATATATGAATAATACAAGATTGTACCACAATGATATCAAAATAGATATAATTTGTAGGTAACGAACATCCAATTAGAGTTAAGCCTAAGAGTGGAATTTTTGATATCAATTTTAATCCATTCCAGACACCGTATGGCGATGTTGTAAATATTGGAAATGGAGTGGGTAAAACCAATGAAGTCATATTGACTGACAGACAAAAAGGGGACAGTAACTATCTAAACGCAGAGTTACTGCAAGCTATGCTTCATGTGCAGACTAGCAACCATGGTTACCCTCCTACTCCAACCACTAAGCCTCAAACAACGCCAAAGCCCGAGGAGCGTCAATGGCACAGCTCGTAAGTAAGAAAAAACTTAGTGAGTAAGAAAAACTGTTACTAACACACAAAAAATATTATAATATTGATTTGTAGTCTAAAATAAACGTTGATTTATTTATTAAAGTATATTTTATTACATTTCTTACAAAATTAAGAAAACTGATAAAAAAATATTACCGGCTATAACTTAAAATATCCTCTGTTATCACTCATTACTTTAACGGCTAGCTTCAGGTCTAGGCCTCGCTCCTCATAGCAGAGGCGATATGTAGCGTAGACTCAACACGCTGCTCCAATGCGGGTTGTCGGCCTTAGAGTGGTTATGTTTATTTCACTAACGATCTCTTACAGCTCTCAATTATAGAGACAGGTGCGAGCACGGGGCATAACCGGACTCAGAATTAAATGTAAATTTCTTAGGCGAAATAATAACTTAGAGCTATTCCAAAACTCGACCCAGGGTTCGATCCGAGGACTTCGTGATCGAAGACTAGGTACACAATATGTGGCCTGATAATTAAACAATGACATGAGTGGAATAATAGTAGACATTATAATTAATATTAATATGTTTTGCCCGAGAGCTGTCTGAATCACTGATGAAGCAAAACAATGACGCTGATCGGGTTTTTCAATAAATTGCAATGCAGCACAACTTAAGATTCAAGTAATATAAATAATAGCAGAAGCCCGTGACTTCGCTCGCCAGCATAATAATGTATTGCAACCTTCCAAGAACACAAAAAAAAAGAAAATCTAATCTGATCCTTTTTTATGTAAGAACTAGCAGTCGCCCGCGACTTCGTCCGCGTGAAAACCTCTTAGGTACCCTTCTAATTTTAAAGACAGACTTTCATACAAAATGTGTAAAGGCACATATAGTGTGCTCATTCCCCGCTCCCCCTCTCAATTTAATTTTTTTATACTTTCCCTTGAAGCAATATCCTCCGTCCCGTCCCGTGTACTAAAGGTTTACATTTTTGTTAAACATTGTATGACATTTCAGTACATTAACATTAAAAATATATATTTATGGCAAGCTGATGGGTATAAATTGATATTAAATAGTATATTTCACTCTTGAGTCTAGCCTTCAGAATAAACAAAAATAATTTTACAATCCGACACGCAGATAGAGATTAGCCCGTTTAAACAAACGAACAAACTCTTCCGTGTATTAAATAGATATTTGAACAAAGATCGAATTCTTAATTCATCATCGTATACATAACATAGATCTAAACTCTCCTCCCGCACGCGCGCCCCCGCCTTGGTGACGCTCACTTCGCAACGCAGAAATAGTAATATTTTAATTTCGCCATAACTTCAAAACCAAACGTCCAATTTTAAACTTTTAAGTACCAAATATTATCTACATAAACTGTACTTTGTGATGAAATAATTTGTGATGAAATATTTTGATAAGGATTAATAGCATGAGTAAAATAAATGCGTTTAAATGTAGTCCAAAAAAAATTAAGATTTTTAAATAAAAAACTCGACATAGATAGGTATAGTGTGTCGCGGACTTTTTTGTAGATATTTATAAGATCTCCAATTAATTAGAACATTTTATGGTTCTATCTTTTATAGTTTACGCAGCGTACGCAAAATAAGTAACTTTTCTGGTTGATTTTTTACACCTTGTGTCCGAAATACCCAAATATTTTACGGAACCCTAATTTTTTCCAAAATAAAATTTAGCCTATGTTACTCGTGGATAATGTAGCTTTCGAATGGTGAATGAATTTTTAAATACGGTCCAGTAGTTTTTGAGCCTATTCATTACAACCAAACAAACAAACAAACAAACAAACAAAGTTTTCCTCTTTATAATATTAGTATAGATGAGTATACTTAAAAGACCTAAAACCTAGTTAATAGGCACAATTTTTCTTCTATACATGGTTTTGTACAAAATCTTTACAAATTCCTTCCTTCCTCTGGAATTACTTTACTTTAGTAGGCCGTAGACTCTATGCGGGACCACAGCGCCGCCTAGGAAAACTAGAAAGGTAGTGGAAAAACAATCTAAGGATGTTTCCTCGGAGACTTGGACCTCGACTTAGAGGATATTTGGCCTTTGATTACAACGCCTGATACCTCCGCGACAGTGAGTGAAATCCACGTTCAGATGACGTATAAAAGCGAGTACCTCTTCGCCGGCGATAACGCTTTGTAGATTAGGTGTGTCTTAGGAGGCGTTATTCTTTGTTACGTCATCATGAGGGCCGTAAATAATGTTTTGGGCGTCTACGTTTACATTTTGTGTCTACATCGGCTGTGAAAAGCTTAGTACTGAGTAAGAAAGAAGAATAAGAAGGAAAATGTTTTATTCAAAATTAGTGCTAAATATTGTACACATATTTCGTCATATGTTTCATAAGTAACTGTCTTGTAGCACCAAAAAGAATAGTTGTACTAAAGCTTAGCATTTATGCCGTGCATAGCAAACAAAAAAAAACTGATCAAAGCAGTATATATACCGACATTCAATAAAGTTTGTTTCTCCCGCTTTACATAACACAACTTTTCCTGTACCAATAAATAAAAATAAAATAAGGAATAAAAAAATTTTAACAAAAAATAAAGACACCTTCAAAACGCACTAAAAGGTAAAAAATAACTACGCCATTTACTTACTTTAATTTACTTAACCACACCTATGAAGTCGGTGCCATCCAAGTTTAGGTAAAGTCTTTAAAGTAGAAAGCTCAGGTGGCTCCGACTTCATTGATGTGATTTATTTTTTACTTTTTAGTGCGTTTTGAAGGCGTTTTTATTTTTTGTTAAAATTTCTTTATTTCATACTTTTTAGTAATTTATCAACAACGAACATACTAACGAACCTACTCGAACTAAACCATAAGTACCAAAATTTACTAGCTAGTTGTAACATTTCGACATCCTTGCAAATGCGCCTATAAAGTTTGAAGAGTTTCCTCGAGTTTTCGTAGATCTCACAATTGGATCATGACTTAGTAAACATTAAACCAACTGAAAACTATAACCTTTCAAACTTCTCATTTAGACATATTAATCGAGCCCAATCACAAAGTAGCTACTGTAAACCGTTAAAGAGATCCCTCAGCTGTCCTTCTTCTTCATCGCCAGACCCTCAATGACAGTCACAGTCCATCTAAATGTAAAGTTCTCATTGAGACAAATTAATCGAGCCCAAACACAAGGTAGCTACTGTAAACCGTTAAAGAGCTCCCTCAGCTGTCCTTAGTCTTCATCGCCAGACCCTTAATGACAGCCACAGCCCACCTAAATGTAAAGTTCTCATTGAGACAAATTAGTCGAGCCCAACCACAAGGTAGCTAATGCAAACCGTTACAGAGCTCCCTCAACTGTTCTTCGTCTTCATCTGCAGACCTTCAATGGCAGTCACAGTTCATCTAAATGTAAAGTTCTCATTGAGACAAATTAATCTAGCCCAAACACAGGATCCCATCATCAGACCCTAGTTTCCTTTTCATGGTACCACCACCGGACTATCTACTTTCCAACAAAAAATAATTATCAAAATCGGTTCATAAACGACAAAGTTATGCGCGAACACACATAAAAAAAAAACAAAAAAATGTATACGGTCGAATTGAGAAACTCCTTTTTTTGAAGTCGTTTAAAAATAAATTAAATATGAAAAATTAAAAAAATAGCTTATCTTCAAATAATTCAATAGCTCTACACTTTACCCTTGGGTTTATCATCGTAACCTCACATAACCTGCAACTGTTTAAATGATATATAAACATACATTGAGCATTAGCACCACGAGTCAGACATTAAGCGTTCGAGAAGTCGGTGGCTTTGCTTTTGTTACAGTTTTAGTAAAACTTTAATGATGTTTTCTTCGTCAATTTTCATTTTGAGTTTCGTCGGAGTAGTAAATTTCGCCTTGTCCGCCGCAAATCCTGGACAGTATGTATATTTTTATTTATTGAACGAAATTAAATGATATTGAAAATAATATTTTGAGACATTGTGCAATTTTCCATGAACTCTTATTGTTACTGTCATTATTTATTAGTTTTTGTTATTTTTAATTGACTCGAGAGTTTAGGCTTTGCTTCAATAAAATCGGATCTAAAAATAAAATAGGGACTATTATACAATTTCTAATTTTGGTTTTGGATTAGGCATGTTTAAAATGTTAACTAATTAATGATGTCATAATGATTTAACATTTTTTTCGAAAAAATATAAATTAAGATTAGCTTGAAGCGGACTGTGATTAGAAATAATATTTTAAATAGTTTTTAAATAAACACTTCCAAATTTTAGGTACTTTATTTTTTTAAATATTTATTAGGCTTCATAAAATATTTTAAAAATTTTGGTGGTATCCAACTAGGTTTGCCTAAACAGTTTTCAAGTTTAATACTATTTTTTACGTACCACTACTACCGGAATAGAGTTGTCATTAATTAATTGTCTATTATCATAGTAACACCAATTCAAATTACAGAGAAATTAATATTTTGTGTTTTTGTTTTCAGACACCAAATTGGACACTTGCAAACCGAAAAGGTAAGTACATACATTAACATTAATTGTTTTATAAGTAGTTATAATTACGATTATGATTATACATTTGATTTAATTACAAATTGTGATAAAGAATAGATCAAGCACATGGGCCACCTTCTATTAAGTGGAAAACTTTGTCCATAAACAGAATAATCCCACAAAAACCCTCCTGTGTCTTTCAAACATGCTCTCATTAATAATTATGTTCCTATTATTATTTAATGTATATTAATGTAGTATTACTAAAAATTCTACATCAATGAAAATTTCTTTTAGGCTTAACTCTGGCGAGACTGGCGCAGAAGCGAAACTAAGCTTCATCTCTATTTTTCCTATACTATATTAATATACTATACTATATACTATTAACACTAAAGCACAAAGTTGTATTTAAAAAAAATGGAATCAAGTGTGACGCCGCCACAAGTTGATACATTTCTGAATTTACTATATATGAATAATACAAGATTGTACCGCAATGATTTCAAAATAGATATAATTTGTAGGTAACGAACATCCAATTAGAGTTAAGCCTGAGAGCGGTATTTTTAATATCAATTTTAAACCATTCCAGACACCGTATGGCGATGTTGTAAATATTGGAAATGGAGTGGATAAAACCAATGAAGTCAGATTGACTGACAGACAAGAGGACAGTAACTGTCTAAACGCAGAGCAATACTTAAACTTATTGCAAGCTATGCTTCATGTGCAGACAAGGAACCATGTCTACCCTCCTACTCCAACCACTAAACCCCAAACAACGCCAAAGCCCGAGGAACGTCAATGGCACAGCTCAATAAGCAACGTTGGAAACGGATTTGGAAATAAGAATATCCTTGTAACGGAACATGGTGACCGTAAAGTATCAGCCACAAGAAGCGCGCACACTAATGGTTATAGCGGTGGTACAAGTTTCGTACATAACAGACCTGATGGCGTTGATCTTTTTAATGTTGGCTATGGCTCAAACAATCAAAATAGTATTGTATATAGTAATGTACCTACCAAACCGGATAGCACAGGTAAGGAACTTACTTGTATGGATGTTTCATTTAGTTATAATTCGTAATTATCCTTTAGAATCCCTTAAGAAAAATTATGAAGAGTGAAGCAAGAATTGCATGCAATTTAGCGCCAAAAACCCGCTATTTTAATTGTTTATACTAATTTTGACGTACCCAGTGTCAGTTTCAAAATTAAAACAACTTTAAATTGGCTTTTTGCAATTTAACTTCAAAATTAAGTTAAATTGCAAAAAGCCTTTTAGATTATACATTATTAAACATAACCATCCTAATAGAGCAGTCGGCTTAAAATTCATTAATATCAAATAAGTTAGAATATGGCTTCAGGTGTTGCCAGTTTCTCTGTTAATGAGGTGGAGCTAAATCAAATTGGGCTTAGTTCAGCTTAATTATTATTCTGATCCTACACTAATTTTTCACCGTTAATTTTTTTTTATTTTAAATTTTACAATTTGCAGCGAAAATCGTCCCTATATAATTCAATAAATCCCGAAATTATGCCGAGATTCCTAAGAACTTTTTTAACACAAATTAAAGAAGCAAAAACTTATTTTGAAACAAAATTTTATCAACATAGGCTTAACAATTTCCGAGATGTCAAATATACTTACCCCCATTACCTACGAGTATTATTATCTACATTTGCCTATAGATTTACCACCCATAAACGCATTACAAGTTCTGTGAAGTGAATCGTCTGACATTAAACATTATTCCTGTAATGTCAAATGATATAGTTGCTCACCTCGTTAGGCGTTCTCGATGCTCCTGAGAAAACAGGCTGAAACTGCTGGGCACAGCTGTTATTGCATATGATATTAAGATTATTAAACTAATTCTAAACAAATTCCAGGTAGCAAGCCTTCAGCAGCGCACGAAGCTATAGATCGAATAATAACCTTGAAGCAAATAGCTGATGAGTTACAGGGCATTGTAACCAAATTAATTCAACAACAACACACGTGCATCTCTCAAGATTAAACGATTTGTACGAACGAATTCAGTATATACAGAATTTCATAAATAATCTTTTCGTTTACTGAAAACACAGTTATATTAATTTATATTTATGAATAAATGAATTGCTTAAATTAGTGTGTGTGTGTTTTTACTCACCTTAATTTCTTATGTGCCTATATGTCAGCGAGAAACTGCTTATGAAATATTTTTAGGTTAACTCTGCTATGGCCCAAGAGCCTGCGACGGCCAGACCTTCCTTATTTTATAAAAGTTGAAATTTTCTCTGTACATGCCTCCTATACAGGTAAGAACGACCAGCGAATATAGAGTTTGGGTTGTGGTTACTTGGGCAGGTAACAGGTAGTAAAGGTGTATAAAATAGTACTTAAAATTTGTAAGAGTATAAAGCTCAATTTTTTTATATTTTCTTCGGGATAACTGTAAAAATCTCGTCACCCATTGCCGGACACTTATGACAGTTGCTACCCCTTGCCAGACACCCCTAAACTTTGATAAATTACAATTATACTTTCGTTATAGTATAAAAGCTAAATTTTATATATGTTACTTGGGGGCCTATAAAAAGATGTTACCTCAATAGCCGGACAGTTTTCGTGGTTTTTACATCTTGCCAGACACATTGAAAGTCCACTGTAGGTGCGAGCACGAATGCTTAGTCGATTACTATTTTTTAAGATATCTAATAAAAAATAATTTTATTACGTTCATAGCCATGTTGTATAAAGTAAAAAATATTAGTTTAATGTCATAAAAATATAATAAAAAGTATGATTACAGGTAAAAAAAATATTTAAGTTTGTTTATTAATTTAAGCATTGTCGTCAATGTTTTCATTTTCTTCATCACTACTACTCCAGTCGATGGCATGATCGTCCTCAACATCACCCTCTTCGTCAGTTTCTGAAAGAAAAATAAGCAAGTTTATACAGTTATGAACAGTTAAAAAATTTTGTATCATAATTTGTCATAATAATTATATATCTGATTGAGTTTTGAGCGAATCACTAACATAACTCGGTAGTTGATCCCCTTCAAACCATTTGAACTGGTATTTGTCATCTTTTAATACCCAGCCGTTATTGTCTGCTTGATGTGTGGTTGGATTTTTCAAATGAGCATTATTCCAAATGGTACATATATAATTTGCTCGCAGAAATTGCTGCAGTAGCTCGCTTTTGCAACGTGGTAGATTACTAGCGTCAAAATTTCGCAACTTCTTTTTTTTAAATATTTTGTATGGTTTTAATTTTCCTTTTCTGAAGAGCGCAGGATTGAAATCACAACCTGTGATGGCATGTAATCCAGGTAAACTCTGACAAATTAACAGTCCCAACTCTGCATGTATATTGGTTAGGTCCACATACCTTAAATTATTGCCAGTGTCTGTAAGCATCCAAACAACCGAATCACTTTTAAGGCGATGCATGTTACCAAGCATTATAGCCGCAATATCGGTATCAGCACTTCTTATTACTATTTCTGCTGAAAAGCTGATGTTACATGAATGATATACTATCTTAATATCTGCTTCCTCGTGTGCTGGGCATGACAACTCTTCATTAATCCTTGAGACAACTTTATTGGAATTATCAACAGTGAAAGAATGACACTTTCTGAAATTGATCTATATTGTTTTGTTGCCAATAAATGGCATTACTTTATCAGTAGCCCAATGTGAAATAAAAAAATTAACTAAAGCTTCTTTGAAATTAAAAATTTTCAACTCTTTCGCGAAATCACTTGGTCAAATTTGTTCGGGCCCAGTTATAGAGTATTCCAATTGCGCGGATTCTAACCGTTGAGAATGCTGATAATCTTTGATCGATGGAGTAATTTATTGATCAAAGATCACATCAATTCTCGAAGCTTGAAATTGAGTAGCCATTTGCAACAATTTTTTTGAAATATTTGAACAGTTGTTACCTCGCGGTCGCACCTACAGTGGACTTTCAATGTGTCTGGCAAGATGTAAAAACCACGAAAACTGTCCGGCTATTGAGGTAACATCTTTTTATAGGCCCCCAAGTAACATATATAAAATTTAGCTTTTATACTATAACGAAAGTATAATTGTAATTTATCAAAGTTTAGGGGTGTCTGGCAAGGGGTAGCAACTGTCATAAGTGTCCGGCAATGGGTGACGAGATTTCTACAGTTATCCCGAAGAAAATATAAAAAAATTGAGCTTTATACTCTAACAAATTTTAAGTACTATTTTATACACCTTTACTAGCTGTTACCTGCCCAAGTAACCACAACCCAAACTCTATAGTCGCTGGTCGTTCTTACCTGTACAGGAGGCATGTACAGAGAAAATTTCAACTTTTATAAAATAAGGAAGGTCTGGCCATCGCAGGCTCTTGCTCTACTATACCTAATTCATTTAAAAATTTACTGAAAACAGAAAAAATTGAATTTAAATGTGGACATTTTGAAATTCAAATTGTAATTCAAATCCAGCATTATCTAATTCCAATCTGAGAAACTGGATTTATGGTAGGTACGAGTTTTGTCCTGCCAGACGTGTCCGCCAACGGTGACTCTTTGGCTCTAATGTCTGGAGTGTGCCCGGATGTGACTGGCGAATCCAAACTTCTTTTTGAAAATCCGGTAGCACGACTCGCAGAACAACTGGCCAGTACTGTTGTACTTTTAGACATAAGAGCGCTTTGGCTTGGTCTTTCGAAGGTGCCGTTTTGCGTCAAGATCTTTTAAACGTTTAGCTTCGAAAAGCTTATAGTTTTTGGGTAACACCGTTACGCCATTCCGATTTTTGTAACGCATGCTATGTTTGAAAACATCTTTGAAGCGCAAATATTGACCGCCAGACCTCCATTTACCAGTACTAAATTGTAAATAAAAAACAGCTTTTGGATATCTGGAATCATCCATGCGCACCAAGTGTCCACACCATCAAAGTTGGCCTTTTAAAATTAACGCTTTCATGCCGTCCATCTCTCTTCCTATCTCTATCTTGCCATTTCACTCGCAAAATTGCTCTGAGACATTAGAGATGAAATGAGTCTATCTGTTTAATGTCAGCTTTATCAAGAAAAATCCTATTGTCCTTATATATTCTAAAATAAGAATGAATAGGCATCTTCTAGGTAAGCGGGTTCCAACTTAGACCTCATGACTGCTTTCAATGAGGCGAAATTGTAGTCAAGCAAAAGCCTAGATGCCATACAAAAAGAAAGAAATATTAAAAACTGTAGGTCAAAGATCTTTGTAAGGATTTGAATACACACTAAAGTAATTTGTATAAATACAAAGGTATTTTTTTTACATCATGCTTAGCCTGAAGCAGGCTTTGTTTCATTGTGATCGGACTTAAAGAATAACAGTTATACCAAAAATACCGAACTTCACAAAGAAGAAATCGCGGCGAAAATTGTTGATAAGCTCCAATGTAACTAGGCGCGATTTGAGTTCATGCTACGAGGTAACTTATTATCCTTATTCGCCATTATAGGCGGTGAGAGTAAGGACTCTAGTCCAGGAGCTCCTTGAATCCTACCAATAAGAATCCTATAGCACGATTTTTACTTACTTATTACTTACTACTACTCAAGTGACTGATGCGGGAGAGACAGTTGGAAATGGTTGAAAATCATTAAGATTGAGGTTTAAATTTTTCTTTTTGTTTATTTGTCTTTTTTTTATCGAGTACAAGTTGACCCTTGACTGCTATCACACCTGATTTTAGGTAATGATGCAATCTAAGATGGAAGCGGGCTAACTTGTCAGGGGTAGGATGAAATCCGCATCCTTTTCGTTTTCTACACGACATCGTACCGGAACGCTAAATTGCTTGGCGGTAACGTCTTTGTCGGTAGGGTGGTAACTAGCGAACGACTCCCACCAGCCAGACCAAGACAAATTAAGAAAAATCTCAATCTGCCCCGCCGGGAATCGAACCCAGGTCCTCCGTCTTATACATCCACCGCACATACCACTGCGCCACTGAGGTCGTCAATTGTTTATGTTTGAATATAAAATTGAAAATTGCAATGACTTTTACACACTTGGACCCATAAAGAATCAGAACAATGATTAGGTTATCATTTGACTAGGTAATTAATTTATCACTCTCTGCATTTGGGTAAAACCGATATTAATTATTAATTTGTATGATTGTGGTGAAAACCGAGACACAGAGATAGACAGACTATAATTTAAATATTATTATTTCATTTGTTGTTTGCAACACTAATGTCATAAATAGAGGACAACAAACAAATAACTACCAATCGATGTGTACCTTTACCTAAGCTATCCGGAAAACACAGAAAAGATAACGAAATATAAAATAGTGCTTATATAGGTATACTATGTTCTTATTAATTATACTAGCTTACTTGTACTGGCTACAAACTTAAAAATTTTGTTAAATAAGATGACCTAGTGTAAGTATTATAGGTGCAGTAGAGTGCAAGGACTATAGGTGTGTGCAAACATTCCAGGAAGAATCAGTGAAACATTCTTGTAGTTAGATGGGGACGTATGCGGAGAGGACGCTACACTTTTTAACCGACGAAAAAAAACGGAGGAGGTTCTCAATTCGACACGCATATTTTTTTTTTTTTATGTATGACCACGCATAACTTTTTACAGAGTTGTCCGATTTTGATAATTCTTTTTTTATTAGGAAGGGCATACTTCCAAGGTGGTCTCATTGTCATCATGTTAGGATCTGATGAGGATATCCTGGGGAAATGGAAGGAACTCTTCACATTTTGGAGGCACGCTTACAGCGATTTCGATTTTTGTCTCAGTATCGGTAGCTTTTTGGCTACTAGTGCCATATAATATACTATGACAGTATAGTACGAGTACGATACGTGGCAATAAATCACTAAAAAGTAAGAAATAAAAATAGAACCGACTCAAAACGCACTAAAAAGTAAAAAAAACTGTGTCATTTAGTTGCTTTAATTTACTTAAGCATATTTAGGAGTACGTGCCAGCCTAGAACCCACAAAATGCTTTACTACGTAAAAGAAAGGTTCCTTAAACTTGGCTAGCACCGACTTCATAGATATGCTTAAGTAAACTAAAGCAACTAAATGACACAGTTATTTTTTACTTTTTAGTGCGTTTTGAGTTTGTTCTATTTTTATTTATTACTAAATATTTTATTTTTTTTGTACCTTATAAAGTTCAGACAAGGCGTTGGTAGACGCTCTTATTGTTCCCGATACGTATTCAACAAATCAGTGTTATGTAAACCCGAAAAGAGAGCTTACCTGCAAATTGCAGGTACCGCTGGCAAGGATGCGGCACTTTCCGAAATAATTCCCGTGACCGAGACACTAGGCAAAGAGTTGAAACACCGCGGGGTTTTAGTCGGTAGAGGTCCAATATAACTTTCTTGCTTCTCCACGGCGAGGAGTTATCCATGGAAATTAAAATAAAATAAATTTATTATTATAAAAACAAAAACCCGACTGCTTAAAAGTTATGAACGAAAAGAGAAAAACAAGGATCGTTGTATACCTATATCTATGCTAGCAGTCGACCGCGACTTCGTCGGCGTGAAAACCTCTTAGGTACCCTTTTAATTTTAAGGACAGACTTTCATATAAAGTGTGCTCTTTTCCCGCTACCCCTCTCAATTTAATTTTTTTATAGTTTCCTGTGAAGCAATATCCTCCGTCCCGTCCCGTGTACTAAAGATCTACATTTTTGATAAACATTGTACGATATTACAGTACATTAACATTAGCAATATACATATATATGGCAAGCTAATGTGTATAGCTTGTATCAAATAGTCTATTTCACTTTTGAGTCTAGCTTTCATAATAAACAAAATAATTTACAATCCGACATGCAGATCTCGAGATTAGCCCGTTTAAACAAACGAACAAACTTTTTCGTATATTATATAAATATGGTCTGCCATGCCAAATAAATTGAAAGAAAAGATCAGAGGTCGAATTCTCAAAGAATCTGTCCCAAAATCTTGACCCCTATTCAGTAGCGACAGTGTTGTTTTTTAGAAATTTTGTAATATCTCTGAAACTATGTAACTAATTAACATACTGTAGAAGGCAAATCTTATCTCTATAATATCCTTGTGATTATGAAATAATTTATTTTGATAAGAATTTTTTAGGTGAACTAGAAAATAGCATTCTACTGGTGAAAGAATTTTTAAAATCGGATCAATAGTTCCGAAGGTTAGCCCCGACAGAACTTTATTTACAAACTTACAAACTTTACCTCTTTATGATTTTAGTGAAGATTAAAATGTAAATACTTTATGGAGCCGCAGGCAGGTACAAACGTAGTTTTGATAGATCTTTCTTTGCCCGCAGGTAGCAAAGAAATGATATGAAATGGTCGTTTTACGCCCTTTCATTTGATCTCCATATTACTAAGATAAGAAAAACAATATACACTTCCCCCCTTTTTCCCCCATTTACAGCAGCCATTTTGAAAATTTATATAGCTTATGTCACTACCACAATTCTGACGAATTTAACTACACTACTACTCCTTTGTCAAAATCCGTCTAGCCGTTTAGGCTGTAGCACGTGCCAAAGAAATGGAAATACATACATACGTAGTACATACATGCGCTCGAAAAATATTACCCTCCTTCTGACACAGTCGGGTAAAAAGAATGGATGCTGACTGTTCAACAAAAATTAAAAATTACTTTGAAGCAAAATATAGGAGTAGTTAATTGTTATCAATACTGTGTAAAGTTTTCCCAGTATTATCATTTGACCCCTCTCAAACCACAACAGAGTATAAAATATATAAACTATATGAACAAGTATCACAAGTCAGTGTTTACGCGTCCAATAAGACAGTAACTTTATTCAAGCTTTGATAATAATGAATTACTCATCTATATTTGTTGTTGTTGTCACCATATTATCGTCATGCGAAGTATATTCTATGAGGTATGTATTAAATGTGTGTTGTATACTTGAAAGTTAACTGTTTTTTAAAATAAACTTACGTAATAACTAACAAAGGGTTCATATAAAGCGAAATAATTGAATGCAACTAAGCAGTATACGTTTTTAACTAAAAAATCCTAGTTACCTACGTACCTACTATCAATAATTATATCTACATTAATAAATATGTAACAAAGAATTTATTCAATTTAGTATATTTATGTTTTGTCTTCATTCATTTATTTATTAGAATTATTTTTAAAATTATTAACAATTCTTATATATTATACGTATTATTAAGTTTGATAAGTAATGCGCAAAAGTCTATGAGATCATCATACGAGTGCATAACCACTTTAAAAAGATTGAAATGGCATTGGTTTGGTAGATTAGTTTCTTACTTGAAATCTTGTTCTGTTTAAATTCAATGAGTACCTAAATCAGAAAATACATTGTACTACATACAAATATTTCCTCAGAACTTTTATGGTAGGTCTCAGTAATTTTAGCGCTCAACATTACAATGATTGATAACGTCACAATGGCAATAAACAGTATTATTCTTTTAACCCCTATCGAAGCGAAGATCGAAGAAATGGATTCACCGTGCGGGTGCCGGGTCCATCGCGTGGCTGAGAGAAAAACTCCGAACCCGAGACTTGTGACACGGGTGTAGGTTTAAGGGTACCCTTAGTGACGCGCGTCAACACTCACCTCCTCTGTTCAAGTTATTCTCCCTGCCCAACCATATTCGGAAGGACCCTACTAGTGCAGCTTTGGACACTTGTTCCAATATGGAGCTTACTGCACTTCTAGTAAGGCCAAGGTCTTTTAGCAGGTTGTAGAGAGACTTCGCTGGTATACCCCTCGCACCTATTATTTAACCTATATGTTCGAATCCTGAAGATGTGTTCTGGGTCGTTTTCTTACATGGGTTTAAGTTTCCCCTCTCCTAATAGAGATTAAAAGTCTGGTCCTATACGGCCCTTGTGCGCTGATAATGATGACGATAATCTTTGTGTTTTGCTGATAAGAATTATTACTATCATTACTATAATCTGCCATCAACACGATTTGAAACCGCCTGGATCCTGCGGCTCCTTGCAACCTGTTTCATGTTATCCGGCTACTTAGGTATAACTAAGTCGGACAATACTGCGCTATTCTGTGCAACATCCATCCATCCATTCAAACATACTTGACGGCCTTCGTGGCGCAGTGGTATGCGCGGTGGATTTATAAGACGGAGGTCCTGGGTTTCTGTCTTGGTCTGGCTGGTGGGAGGCTTTCGCCGTGGCTAGTTACCACCCTACCGACAAAGACGTACCGCCAAGCGATTTAGGTACGATGTCGTGTAGAAACCGAAAGGGGGTGTGGAATTACATCCAACTCCTAACAAGTTAGCCCGCTGTCATCTTAGATTGCATCATCACTTAACATCAGGTGCGATAGCAGTCAAGGGCCAACTTGTAGTTGATAAAAAAAATACTTAACCTCAACATCATTATTAGATGAATGTAAAGATTAATCTCCCAAAGCTTTTATACCCGCTCTTCAGCTTTGCGAGTGGTAGCTATGTCTTCTGCGGATTTATCTATAGAGATACTTCGAGCATTGCTTGCTCCATCACCCGTTAATGCCTTAGGCAGCAGGGTGCCGCTCCAGTTTGACTTACTCGTACTCTGAGCCTTCTTATGAGGCTCATTGTAAGCTCAGCTATGAGAAAACTCATGATGATAAAGAAATTATAAGTATTTCACATTTATACTTACCTACTTTCTATAAAAGGAATGCTATTGAAAAACGGAACCCTTATAGGATCACTTCGTTGTCCGTCCGTCTGCCTGTCAAGACCCTTTTTCTCAGAAAGCTGAAATTTCTATAAAATACTAAAGTCTGCTGTCGCTTAGAGTCGTGATAAAATCAAGCTTCTAGGCCAAGGCAATCACAAGATACATCCATTTATGCCAAACTTTAAATATAATAAAAGTAACTTTATATAGTACAGATAATGGATAATTACGAAAACTGTAAATTTTTAGTTGCATCGTATAATAATAATGCTTTTAATAATTTACACTTACCCCCTTTTCTCATGATCGCGTAAAGGTATTAAATTGAAATTCATGTCAAATACTTGGCTGTATAATATCTTTAAGCTATAACAAAATAAAACGTCTAAGACAACACAGTCACAAGATACAGCATAAGCCGCATATTTAACTCTCTACTACTTGCAGCTACTCCTAGAACCTTGAAATTTCGCATGACGCAATGTTAAGAATAATTCCGAAAACCTTAAAATTTACGGAACCCTCGGTGCGCGAATCCGACTCGCGCTTAGCCGGTTTTTTAAGTTTACTTTTACTTTACTTTTTAAGTCTTATGTTAGGTTAACTGACAATAATAAACGTCAACCAACACCTTAAGAGCCTCCACTTGACTGTTAGCTCGGACATAGGAGGCGATAATCTTTGGTGCAACACGTGTTGTGTGGAGGATCCTCACCCTGAAGCTCTGACCATCAATTGCTTGAGCAAAAGCTCTGCAAACGGAAGTAGTGACTTTTTTAATAATTTTGAGTTGCATAAAACTCAAAAAAGGTCTTAAATGTACTTTACTGTTTTATTTTAATACTAGCAAAAGCAACCAAAGCATTAAATTTCATTAACTCCCTTTCGAGCCAGTAGTAGAGTCACTACAAATAGTCGATTTTGACGTTTCAAAAGTGCTTGCATTAGCCTACTTGAAATAAATGATTTTGAATTTGAATTTGAATTTAAATAAAAAAGTAATAATTTAAAAATAACTAAAACAACCTATTACGCAGGTCAAACGTTACAAATGTGATAAGAACACACAAAGAGCTTTAGTAAAAACCCACGATAAGTAAGAATGGCATAAGGAAACTTATGATTGAATACTTTGTTTATTAATTATTCTGAATCATGTTTATAGCGTTTCTAAAAAATGTTATCCATGATTTTTAATCTATCTTGAGCGTTGGAGTGCATACGACAATAAACCGAACCGAGCGGGGATCGAAACTTGAGCCTTAAAAAAAAATTAACGAAAAATAGAGCCGACTCAAAACGTACTAAAAAGTAAAAAATAACTGTGTCATTTACTTGCTTTAATTTACTTAAGCATATCTATGAAGTCGGTGCCAGCAAGTTTGAGGAACATTTATTTAACGTAGTAAAGCAGTTTGTGGGTTCTAGGTAACGTCCTTGAAGTAGAAACCTTGGCTGGCACCGACTCCTAGATATGCTTAAGTAAATTAAAGCAACTAAATGACACAGTTATTTTTTACTTTTTAGTGCGTTTTGAGCCGGTTCTATTTTTTATTAAAAATTTTTATTTCTTACTTTCTAGTGATTTATCACCACGTAACGTACTTGTACTATATTGTCATAGCATATTATACGGCACTAGTAGCCAAAAAGCTACCGATACCGAGACAAAGACCAAAATTGCTGTAAGCGTGCCTCCAAAATTTGAAGGGTTCCTTCAATTTCCCCAGGATATCATCATCAGATCCTAACATGATGACAATGGGACTACTTTGGAAGTATGCTCTTTCTAATAAAATAAGAATTATCAAAATCGGACAACTCTGTAAAAAGTTATGCGTGGTCATACATAAAAAAAATATACGTGTCGAATTGAGAACCTCCTGCGTTTTTCTTCGTCGGTTAAAAAAGTCTTAAATTCAGTCCCTTAACGGCGAATTCATTAAGATGCTCAATAGTATAGACAATCATGTTTTAATTCGTTCTAACATTTATCAACATATTCATCATCATCATTATCAGCTTATTTACGGCCCACTACAGGGCCAGGCCTGCCTCATTATAGGAGAATATGGAGCGTAACCACCATGCTGCTCTAATGCGGGTTGGCGGGCTTACTTTGAGCATAGCTTCCTATTTAAAAAACAATGTATTTTGTTTCAGATATAACGATCCTTTTAACAATATGTACAATAACGTAAGTATCTTATAAGAAATTGCGAAAAAACTACTGTTTATTTGGACGTGACAACGTCTTATAATTCGATAGAGCCGGCTGCACGCACGAAAAAACATGACTCATGCGGCGTTACGTCGCTTTGAGGCGTTCCATGTAAGGCTTGAAGTGCAAGCGAGAGCGCGGAACGAGCGACAAAGAAGCACAATCGGCCTTTGCGTTCGGCAGCGTTCGACATCCGTCTATTAAATATAATTATTAAATATATTAATTTTAAATTAAAAATTAATATATTTATTATAACTTTAAAATATAAATTTATAAAATCAAAATCAATTATTTTATTAATTTAAATTAATATTTATAAAAATATACTTAAATTAAAAATTTTAATAACCAATTAAATGCTACCATTCCATCAGTATTTTCTTAAGACATTGTCACGTTCAACTATCGTCAGTAAACCGACTTTACAGACATCCAATTTTTTTTAAAGATATGTTTGCGATGCATGCTGCGTCTACAGAAAGTATCAAATAATAAATTTGGCACGAGTTCTTTTCATTTTCTAAAAAAATTTAATTTATCGTATTCATACTCGTATATAATACAATCGTATATAGTAGATAACTGGCGGCATATTTTTAGCCCCTTGTATAACAATCTAGTATTTTTTCCTATTTTAAAATACATCTCGTACCTGTACATGTAGCTATATTCAGTTATTTAATTTAAATATAATTAACTTTCAGCAACCTTACGGATATCCAAATCATGAGGTCGTAAACATTGGAAATGGTGTTAATAGAAGGAATTTTGTTACAATCGAGGACAATACTCCTAATCGTGGCCAGCCAGAACCATTTGGCAATAGATACGGCGGCGGGTCTAGTACTAATAACATCGGCAACGGGGCAAATAACCACAACACAGTCGTGCTGGGCGGCGGTGGCGATGACGCTCAAACGTACGATAGCTGGAACAACGGTGGAACAACCGTTGTACGGAACAAACCTTATGGAATGGATGTATTCAATGTTGGTTACGGCCAAGGGAACCAGAATAGGGTATCTGTTGACGGCAGACCATTACAGCCAGGTAAGATTTACTTTGCACTAGTTATTAACAACTTAGGGTATGATTGTATAAGCGGGTGACTTGTCGCTAGCCACAAAAGGTATTTCCTATATAATATATACAAACCAGTATAACTGCTGCAACACATCGCCATTTTCGTTGTAATCGACTACGAACTTGCACCCTTAAAAATGAAAATTTCGTAGTCTACAAATCGTATATTTTTAGCATCATCAAGACGCTTGAATAGAAATGCCATCATCACTAACATAGCATTACAGAAACGGATTATCTTCGGATTGAGATCTGGCATCTCACATTAACCATCTATTAAAAAACAATATCTAAATAGTGTAGCATAATTGCTATTTAATAAATAATAAAAAAATAATGACTCCCAAACGAGGCTATTATATACAGCCACGCAAATAAACAGATACTCACAGTAAAAAATAAATAGCACATTTTAAACACCACGAGCGTAGTCAGGATTCAATTTAAAGGGTGGTGGACAAAAATTTAATCCTAAACTAAATTGTTTTAATCTTGGATTTTACGAAGTAATGAAAATGCTCTCAATTATGGAGCTTGTGAGAATTACAAATCACCAGAGACCCACCGCTCTTCTAGGACAAGTCAGTTGCAGCCCATACTTCGTAACGCCCATCTAAAACTTTTTTCGGGGGTGAAATCTGCAAATAATTTATTAGCAGTGTTAATAATTTTGTGTTAGTAAAATAAATAATAAATTAATGTATTGTTGGTTAACTATTTGAACTAGTTATGTCAAAGCAATTTGCTAACTCACAGTAGCGTAACCAGGGCTGTGCCAGCGCTGCCCAGGCACTACGCACAATCTTTCGTGGGGCACAAAAATGACCAGACTAGCAACGTTCCTTATATTTCTGAAGTCAGTTACAATTAAATAACAGAAGATTAATGATAATATCAATACATAAAAACAGTTCCTACTACATAACTAACGACGCGACTTCTTAAAAACCTGAAACAAGTTAATAGTGGCGTTGACACCAGATTTATATGGACGCTATTACCAGTTGTATGAAGCTTGCAAGGCGCGCGCCTATAAAAGGCTATATACGGTTCTGCTAATGCAGTAGAGGTTTTGGATTTTGATATATTATAATAATAGGATAAATAAATCTTTAATTTGCCTATTCAAAAAGCTACACATTGTTTACATCACTCTGTAACAATTGCAGGACGTCCACGGCAGTCGACCATAGTAGAAGAACAGTTGAAAACTCTTAACGATATATCTGCTCTGTTGCAATTTATTACAGACAGTTTAATTCTAGAGGCAGAAAAAATTAACTCGAACAATAATTATTATTATTAATTGTAATGTTTTGTCTAATTAATAAAGTCATTTTGCCTATATTTTATAAAATAATAATTATTCTCTTTTAGTTTTTATTGAAAACTGTTACCCACACTTTAGGTATTTTTTATATTTAAGAATAAACGACCTCTATGGCGCAGTGGTATACGCGGTGGATTTATAAGACGGAGGTCCTGGGTTCGATTCCCGGCGGGGCAGATTGAGATTTTTCTTAATTTGTCTTGGTCTGGCTGGTGGGAGGCTATCGCCGTGGCTAGTTACCACCCTACCGACAAAGAGGTATCGCCAAGCGATTTAGCGTTCCAGTACGATGTCGTGTAGAAACCGAAAGGGGTGTGGATTTTCGTCCTACTCCTAACAAGTTAGCCCGCTTCCATCTTAGACTGCATCATCACTTAACATCAGGTGTGATAGCAGTCAAGGGCCAACTTGTAGTCGATAAAAAAAAACATAATATCAAAAATTGTTGAACCGACGGGATTCGAACACGCGTCTCTCTAGCAAACCGGGCACTTAAAGCGCCTTACCGTTAGGCCACGGTATACGTCGGTGCCGAAATTGTGCTTTGATATTATGTTTTTGATATCCAGGTATTCAAATAAAGATAAGATGAATTCAATAAAATGTTAATTAATACTAATATAAAATTCTGCAAGTTATTATATCGAAAAAAGAATAAAAGAGTTTTTATAAGAAATATACGCGTCTAATTGTTCCACCTCAGGCAAGGAGCCCAACACGCTACTAACCTTCTCTATCATTAATTTACTAGCGAACGCCCGCGACTCTGTCCGCAAAATTTTGTATTTTGTGATAGTTCGACAAATAGAGTATGACAAAGCCTATGGCATTTGTCATACTCTAGACTATCTCTGTACCAAAGAACAATGGTCTGATATTTGTTGATGGAATTAGTAAGCGTCTACAAATGTAAATTATTACAGTTTACGTAAAATAATTTATCTAATTTTTTCAATCTTTATTCAAGGTGAAAATAAGTCCTTTAAATAAAATAAGTAATCAATAATTACATCATCATAATTGAGTATGACAACCATAATAACAACACAAAGGTTCAATATGACATCTGTCGGCCAGCTTGGGACAGAGTATCGAAAATATAATATCGATACTGTACACATAAGTAGTATCGAAAAGTATTGTACTCGTATAACTATCTAACCAAATTGATACTTTTTATTAGTTAAACTAACTCTTTTGTGTGCCGAACTACACGTGTCCAATGATTTTAGCTTAATTTTAGTAGAACATAGTTATAAAGTAATAATAATGGAGAACTAATAATTCTTCTTTTGAAATGTCAATAAATATTTTGATTTTGGAACGAAGTTCCTTATCGCGCGTTGTGAAAGGGGGCTAGACGGAAAAAATTCTTACGAAAAGATGTCACGACACTTTTTGATCAAAGGATCTTGCCGCCGCCTTTGATGTGTATGCGCGTGAGCGACGGGGGGCGCCCGCGCTGTATGCTGTCTCGCGCTCTCGTGGCGCCCTCTGGTGTTTCGGTGTACAACAACAAATATTATTACTAAAAAAAAAAAAAAATTTTATTACAATTCCTTCACTAATTAATCGAAAGGAACTTCGTTCCATCCGGGTGTCCCTTGACACCTCTCAACTTTTTTTAAACCGTATTGCATTTAATACATCAATCATGACAAATGTTCTCTGCCAAAGTTTATTCTTACTTGGCGACATTTTATACTGTACTGATAAAATTAACAAATAATAGTCAAATATATGAAAAGTATATGAAAAGTCATGTATGGAAAGTACACAGTAGGTTATACTTTTAAGGAAAGGATGAGAATCATGATAAGAACAAGCGTTTTAGTGTAATTTAATGTATGTTAATTAAGTTTTAAGTAATTTCCTGAAAACTATCGAGTGACTGTATCGAATGTACTCGATACTCCAAAGTATCGATGCTTTTTTGTCTAAAACTTCAAACATAAATATCTTTAATTCCAGACTTCGCACAGTACTACACCTTAAGAAAAAATTGTTCAGAAATAAATTCTCTATAATTTTATATTTTTATCATTCATAGACGCAAAAAATAGTCGTCAGCAAAAATTTGTTAGGAAATTGACCATTGTTCTTTCATTTAAATCGGTTCAGTAGTTTTAACATAAAGCGAGTCAGAGTTACTTTCGCATTCATAATCTTAGTACAGATATGATCGGTAACATTAATAGTTTTGAATTTTTTTTTGAAACTTGATTTAATTATATATCTATATATAACAATGAAAAAAAAACAAATTAATATAATCAAAAAGATAAATAAAAAGTTATAAAAAATTAAATATTTCTAATTAGACAGCGACAGCCTTAATAATAATACCATCAAACTGTATTCGGACATAACCTAACCTAACAAGTGAATACAGCTAGCAAATTAATATTTGTAATTAGTTTATTTTTATTATTTTTCTTTGAACCACCTGAACGCTATAAAAACTAGCAGTAGATCTAGTTTGCCTTCATTAAAGGATAAAGTCAAACTATTTTTATTAATAAGCTTATCTCACTAGTAGTTTAAAAACATATTAAACTATTATTTTAAAATAATGGTGATGATTTAAAGTCGGAAATTTTAAATTAAAGCTACGGAGGCTCAAATCACCTCGTTCTGAGAAGAACTCAAACAATTATTTTTTTATTATCATCATTTTTCAAAACTGCTTAGAGCTAAATATGCGTAGTCGACTCGACTGTCGCTAAATTAAAATAAATTATAAAATAAAATTAATAAATAAAACAACAAATAATAATAAAATATAGTCAATCAAACGTGAACACAAATTGCCTTATATCAGTTAAGATTGCACTGATTTGTTACTGATTTATTCCTTCATGATAATTCGTTTTTCTCTATATAATATATTACCTTTTGAGTATTTTCTAATTCTTCTTTTTCGATTGTTCTAGATTGCTATGGAAGCTCATGCGGCAAGGTTCCAATGATTCCAAGAAAAGTTAGCAATGGTGCCGCAAGAACCCAGATGTTTTATCTTTCTGTATTTCTCTCACTTTTCTCTATTTGCTCTGCTTTTTATTCCAGAACAATGTAAAGATTAGTTATCAAAATGAATAATTTAAACTGTATTAATTTATTGTAATTATTACATTGACGTTTTATACCTCGTTGAATAATTGTTTGAAAAATTGAGCTTCTACATACAGGTAGGTCAGCTACTTGGTGGATTTTCTACTTGACAAAGTGTGAATTTATTTAAAACCGATTTAAATAATTATCATCACCTTACAGAATAATCAAATTTAATTTTTCTTGTTACTTTAATATTTTCATAAACTTTATTCCATTAAGCCATTCCTGTGTAGAGAAAAAACAGTTAGATGAAATTTTGTAAATTAACAACAGAAACTAACAACAATTTATTTAATAATTACGTTTATTGTATAGTAACTATTGTATGTATAAATTAAAGATCTAGTTCACCTAATTGGAAATCGTTTCTTCTTATTTTCTTTTAAAATTATACCTCGAAAATAAATCGTGTCGTGATAAATGGCAGGAATCCTAAGAGAGGAGAGACTTATATACAATTTGACAATTATATATAAGTAGTACACATTTTCTTTTGTTTTCTTTAGTAGTCACTTTAAAAATAAAAACCTGCCAGAAAAGAAAAACTAATTTCTTGTACTAGCATACTTTGCACGAACTGATAAAAAGTACTGTAGTGCTTAATTTGAAACCAATCACAAATATCAGATCAAAAGAGCTGACCTGAACGCTAAATTGTAAAAGATACACGTCTTTTTGGGCAGGATACTCCTATCAAGTAAGCCCGCTTCCATCTTAGAATGCATCATCACTTAACATCAGGTGTGATACAAGGACGAACTTGTAGTCGATAAAAAAAAGGATACTTATTTTATACACTCTTTACTATTACGAGACATTCGAAATTCATTGGAATGATGAGGCATTAAATAAGGCATTGATTGATTCTTTAGAATGTAACCAGAACTTGCTTTAATATCCTTGAAAATTTCATTGAATTTTTTCATTGATCATCAATGTTGATCGCGCCGTTTTATAGTATGTTATTTTATTGGATTTAATTGAGTGGACTGTATTAGAAATAGATGCAAAATACAAATTAGGGACAGGACAAAGACAGGAGCAAACGACACTGACCTTGTGGGCTCGCCGGGCTCCCTCACGTCTTCCAGAACTTGCACTGGACTAGATTACGGCACGGTCACAAATAAATTTTATGCCCGAAGGAATATGTAACGATATGTCCTTCGGATAGTATAAGGAAAGTCAACGACGCATGGAGACGCGCGACTCTTCCCGTGTCAGCGTTATATCAATAACTGACAAACTGACAGCCTCGATGCACTTCGATGTGTAACGATCATAATCGTACATACTAACATATATAATAACACTAAAAATAATTAAAATATATATACATGTAAAATATATAAATATGTTTTATTAAAGAATATTAAAACGATAAACAACAGTGTTTTATTGTGCTTCACGATTGTGCGTTCAATTAGAAGTATCTTCTAATTGAACGCTCAATCGTGAAGCGTTCCACATTCAACGAAAAGTGACATTCGAACGAATGCGGGATTGCAGTGCGCTGTGTCGCTGTGTCTCTGTGTTTTCAGCGAGCGATGAATATAATACATAGAGGTCGGTTATAAATAGTGTGAGAAAGGCATATATGGAAAGAGATTTATAAGCAATAATCCATCAAGTAAGGCTAATTACCCTTACTAACAAATATAGAATTTAATAAAATAAATTATTGAATTATGTGATAGCAAGACACATAATTATATAAATATATTAACAAATCTTCATATAAATATGCCTTGACAGCTTGGGCATTTACACAATAAAATACGACTGTTGTATTTATATCTTTGTTAAAGCTTTTTGAACGCATAACACCTCGTAACGAGGTATACTCATCTGATTGTTTGAGGAGTGAGATACTGGCGCTTACATTTGGTTCAGCTCTGAATCTACATCTGTCGAGGTGTTTGAAACGGATGTCTGAGCTCTATGTTGACTTTCTGAGTGCCTTATTCTCTTTTAACTTCTCACAATTAGAATCCAATATCCAGAGGAACACACCTCTATAATATGTGCTATTTTCGAACGCCTTACACCTCGGTATCGAGGTATGAAATTAAAATATACATTTCTCTCACAAAGACATGATTTGATATAAAAAATCCACGAAGGGGGGGGGGGTCTCCGGTTTCTCTAATAAGAGATTCGATTATTAGATTCTTTCCACAGAATCGTGTCGGTTCTTTGAACGGTTCGGTGAGCTGTGCGACGCGGTCCAGCGAAGAATGTTCTAGCAACTAGCGAAGTCTATTGAGACATTAATGGAGGCTGCATTGACGAAGTGTGGCTATCATATTATAATTATTAAGAGAGACGTTTGCGGTAACCCTCACTCGGCCTGGGCATCATAGAACCACCGTTATATGCGGGATGGAGCATATGACCATCTTTCAATAGAAAAAATATAACTAATTAACATACTGTAAAAGGCAAATCTAATCTCTATAGTATTCTTTTGATAATTAAATAATTTATTTTGATAAGGATTTAAGTTTAGTAGTATAAATAATGACGTAAACGTAAGCATATGAATTAAATGATTTTTTAAAACACAAAAAGTTATATATCTACCAAAATATAAAAGATAGATATACGCTATCGCTCACTTTTTTGTAGAACTTTTTAAGATGCATAAAGTTTTCATATAATGTTTTCAATTATATCCAATAGCTAAGGCAGCGTACGCGAAACAATGCCGATTTAATAAATTTCACGGTCCGACTCGCGCGACAAAAACTGTGGTAACTCGGGTAATATCTACAATACAAATATAAAATATAGCCTATAACACTCACCGATAACGTAGTATTCTACTGGTGAAAGAATTTTTAAAATCGGATCAGTAGTTCCGAAGATTAGCCCCGACGGAACTTTATTTATAAACTTACAAACATACAAACTTACAAACTTACGAACTTTACTTCTTTATAATATTAGTATAGATATAGATTAGTAGAACTGGAGTGTGTATCTACTAAAACGATTTTCACGCAGTCGCGGTTTTTTTTGTAGATAATATCTAAATTTTCTGCAAAGTCGTAGTGCATTATTTTGTTCTATTATCAATATTTTCACAGCGCACAAGGTGTAAGAAAGTTTTTTGATGATTTTTTCACACCTTTTTACATTATTAGTTACGAAAACTAAATGCCTAACTTTTTGAAAATTTAATATAACCTATGATCACCGGGGTTAGTGTAGTTTCTCCCAACGGTGTAAGAATTTTACAAATCGGTCAAGTAGTTTCGGAGCCTATTCAATTCAAACAAACAAACAATAAAATTTTTCCTCTTTATAATATTAGTACAGAAGTTATCGCTTTTATATAAATAGGCTTCGAGAGCCAATTTCACGATCGATAATAGGCATTTTATGCTATGATTGAGTATATTATATAAAGCAATACAACTTACCTGCAGAGTAAGTGTTTAGTGTCTAACACTGCACAATGAAGAACGTAAACATTCTATACTTTTGCTTAAATCTAATTCTGTTCTTCGTGGTAACAAACGCTGGTGAAGTTCTTCTCCCAAAAGAAGAACGTAGAGGGGGGCCATATCCATATCATGAAGATATTGACGAAGGGTTTGGAACAAGAAGGGATAACTGCCCTCCGGATACATATCGAACCGAAGACGGTAAATGTAAACCACTAGATTAAACTCGCGAAGCTGCTTTTCCGATTCTGTCTGACTTTTACTAGTAAGAACCATTTTCATCGTTAAGTCATTTCAATTTATTCGAGTAATAATAAAAATGTGTAAACAAAAAAATTTTTAAAAAATTTAAAACTTTTGTATTTTTTCTCAATAACCATAATATCCAAATCCTAATTATTATTTAAGGACACGACGTAAGTTATTATGGTTATCATCATCTTGTACATGGTCCACGTTCAGGCCTCTCTACTTTTTACCCAACTGCGCGACGCAAAGGACTTGTAATGTACTTTTTTAGTTTTATTAAAAAGTATTACCCAGACTTTACGGATTATTTATATTTAAGAATAAGCTTAATATCAAAAACATAATATCAAAGCACAATTTCGGCACCAACGTCATCGGATACCGTGGCCTAGCGGTAAGGCGCTCTAAGTGCCCGGATTGCTAGAGGGACGCGGGTTCAAATCCCATCGGTTCCGCAATTTTTGATACTATGTTTATTCTGACTTGTAATGTGTTTATCAGCCTATGTATATATATATATATATGTGTGTTTGTATGTACCTTCGAAGCCACTACCGAACTACGAACAGACCAAACGCCTGGGCTTATTTTATGATTCACATCGATTCCTCTTGATCAGGCAAGTGTCACTAAAGACATGACGTTATTGAATATTCAACTACTGGGCGCCATATTGTAAAAATGAAAAAATAAAGTTAACAAACTACGTCAAAAGGGGTATCGGTATTTAAGAATTACTTTTCTCTCAACATTTTTCGATTCGACTGACCTTTTAGGATAAGTTTTTTTTTTATTTATCAACTACAAGTTGGCCCTTGATTGCTATCACACCTGATGTTAAGTGATAATGCAGTCTAAGATGGAAGCGGGCTAACTTGTTAGGAGTGGGACAAAAATCCACACCCCTTTCGGTTTCAACACGACATCGTACCGGAACGCTAAATTGCTTGGCGATACGTCTTTGTTGTTATTGTGGTAAGTTGAGTAGTAACCATTGCTTCATATAGATTTTTAGACATTAGAAAACGATGAAAAGACGAAAACTTCTCGCTGCCGAGCATGTTGAGCATGTTTCTTGAAGCGCATTAACAAAAATAAAATAAACCGGTCAAGTACGAATCAAACTCTTACACCGAGGGTTCTGTACCTACCTATTAAACCACTATAAAAAGTTCGAATAAGCTAGTCTTGCAAATTTTATGGAGACTATAACGACTCAGAGAACAATCTTAATGGAATCAACTACGTATGGGGACACCCTTTAATTTTCAACTTTACGTTGTAATGATACTGAGTGTTTTACTGTCCTGTTCCGGCGGATCCCGTGTGCGACCTCCTGCGAACTTCTGATTTCTGTAGTGGAAAACAAGAAGTCTGAAATAAAATAATTATTGTTTAAATAAAATACCCGATTGCTTTTTTTACGACAACAAGTTAGCCCTTGAGTGCTATCAAACCTAATGTTAAATGATAATGCAATATAAGATGATAGCAGGCTAACTTGTTAGGAGTAGGATAGAAACCACACCCCTTTCGGTTTCTACACGACATCGTACCGGAACGCTAAATCGCTTTGCGGTACGTCTTTGTCTGTAAGGTGGTAAATACTTACCACTGCAAAAGCCTCCCACCAAAGCGAAATCCTCCGAAGGTGATAAGTACTTATCACGGCGAAAACCTCCCACCAGCCAGACCAAGACAAATTAAGAAAAATCTCAATCTGCTCCGCCGAGAATCGAACCCAGGACCTCCGTCATATAAATCCACCACGCATATCACTGCGCTACGGAGGCCGTCGACTTTTCGATTGCTTAAAAGTAAGAACTTGCTTAACTGAAAAGAGAAAACGAGGATCGCTATATAATTATAAATATATTAAATGTTATAAATCAAATTGAATTTAACTTTGTGTTAAAGTTTTAAGTAAGTACCTATCTCGTATTCTCATGAAATGATTAACAATTAGTTCTATTTCGATTACTTCCATAAACAAACTCGTGACATACCTACCATAAATAATTACTTCCACAGACAGTAACATTTCCATAAACAATAATAGTTTCATAGGCAATAACGATCCATAGAAGATATCTATCACAATATTACAGGAATCTTTTCTAAGTCTGTAGTCTAAGACCAACTCCTTCGACAAATATATAATAATAATAATAATATCTTTATTGGCAAGTATCTTACATGCAAAATACAATTATAGTAGCAGTGACTCCCACACTAGGATTCCCTGTATCGTGGGACTCACTTCCTTCCTTATAGGTACAGGATAATTATGTTACTTACTTACGCTAGGTTTTACAATAATTAGGAAAAGAGAAAAATAAACAATTAAGACACAAGAAGAAATGTAGTACATTAAAAATATAAGATTCTAAATACTTTACGGGGCTGCAGATGAGGCCAAGCCATTCTTTGCTAACAGCGGGCAAATAAAGATTAATCTAAACTACGTTTGTACCTAACAAAGTCGTGGGCCCGCTAGTCACATCTATACTATTATAGTAAAGCGGAAGAGTTTGTTTGTTTGAATGCGCTAATACCGGGATAAACTGCCTCGTTGGCCTATGTGGCTTCGATCACGAGGTCCTGGGTTCGATTCCTGGATCGGGTCATGGAATAATTCTGAGCTTTTTCATTCTTCTATGGAATTAGTACATTCCAAGCCCGGAGTTCGGAAGTTGGCGATGGCCCCCGTGCCTCGGAGAGCACGTTAAGTTAATAAATGAAATATTATCACCCTACGCCCGCCAACCCGTATTGGAGCAGCGTAGTGGGTGTACGCTCCATATCCCCTCTCCTATAAGGAGGGAGGCCTGGCCCTGTAGTGGGCCGTTAATAGTAATAATGATGATGGACAAATATCGGGAATTATTACTGAACCGATTGCAAAAATTCTTTCACCATTGAATATGTACGTGATCCCTTTAAATATCTACTATATTCACACGGGTGAAGCCGGAGTGGACCTTTAGTAATAACATTTTTATATATAAGTACTAAATTTATTTACTATTACAAATTCCATTTAACACGTGTAATTCAATTTTACATAAAAAATGTAAAATTAAATTACACATTATTATATTATGGTCCATAAATTCAATTCTGTTCGTGAAATCTAAAAGTATTATACTTATAATATTATAAATAAGAATGTTTGTTTCTGGAGTAAATAAATAAATATACATACAATTATATAATTTGATAACTAGCATCCCTTGATTGCGATGTTACGTGATGCAAAAAGAATATATTTCGTGGAACCAATTTTTACTGATATTTCTATCGGGCTCCATAATATCATTATTATTATAATTTATTTGTACACCACATGATAAGTAAACAAAACAAACAGAAATAATATAAAGAAGTAGTAGAAGTACAAAAGGCGGCCTTATCGCTTAGTAGCGATTTCTTCCAGGCAAGCTTGGGCTTAGGAAAATCTCAGGACCAATTGCATCAAATGAACGCTAAATTGTCAGTGTAATAGGTCTGTCTTTTTGGGAATTATAGTTGCTTTATTTAGGCTCTTAACTGTTACGAGACTTTCGAGATTCATTGGAATCATCATCATCATCATCATTATTAGCCGGTGGACGTCCACTGCTGCCTTTTTAGGGATTTCCAAACACAACGATCTTGATGTGCCCAGCGGCTCCCTGCGACTCGTTTGATGTCATCAGTCCACCTGGTAGGGGGTCCATCAACACTGTGCTTTCCAGTGCGGGGTCGCTATTCTAGCACCTTCGCCCCCCAACGTCCATCAGCTGTTCGAACCACGTGCCCCGCCCATTGCCACTTCAGCCCGCAGTTAGCG
Source organism: Mycalesis mineus (assembly GCA_034621355.1). Lineage (NCBI taxonomy): Eukaryota > Metazoa > Arthropoda > Insecta > Lepidoptera > Nymphalidae > Mycalesis > Mycalesis mineus. The sequence goes on along the minus strand of CM067886.1, from coordinate 11,742,606 downwards.
ACTATTATTGCAATAGTGAAGCATTAAATAAGGTTCTTCAGTATGTAACCCGAACTTACTTTAGTATCCGTAATTTTTTTTTTTAATTTAATTGATTTAATCTATACATATAATAACATAGAAACGAAATCAATTCTGTACATTAAATATTTTTTGAAAAAAGTAAATAGAATGTATTACATACTCGATACAGATCGAAAACGATTTTTAAAATTTTAGTCTGTATGTCTGTTCGCGAATCACATTAAAACTACTAAACCAATTTTCATACGGTTTTCACATATGGATTAAGCTTAGCGCTGGACATATTTTAGGGTTTGTTTTATGGAAATCGGATATAAGAAAAAAAAGTTATTCCAAAAAAAATTAATTTCACTAAGAACGTAGCCGCGACGAAAGTACTGAATGAATTCACATTCACGATTTGAATTCGTATCGTGACAGAGAATATGGAATACTTTTTATCTCGAAAATCTCCACGGTTCTCTTAGGAGAGAGTCTACATGGACAGCTTTACGTTGCTTTCTCTCGCGCCACTAGTCCAGATCACTTTAAATTCTGGCCCACGAAGGCTCTACATCAAACGTAGTGTATAGAGAAGCTTTGTAAATAGTTTTTAGCAATACTCATTTTGTTTATTTATATCAGTACTAACTATATTTACTGGTTATTAAATCGAAGTCCACTCGAAGTCGCGGCCAACATCTACTATTAAAAATAATTGTTAATATGTTCATAAAATGTGATGTTGTTTTATTTTATCCTTCATACATATATTAAATCCTTGGATTATATATATAAAGCAATGTACTTGTAAGCAATAATTGAAAAAGAATCTGCAGAAAAAACGTTTAGTGTCTTATACCTACTCATAAAGCACAATGAACAAAATAAACTTTTTATACTTTTGTTTGAATCTACTTCTGCTCTTTCTGGTAACAAACGGAGAAATTATTCTTACAATAAAAGGAGGAGGACGAAGACAGGGACCTTATGTTGACAATTGGATACAGAGGGGTCGTCGTCAAACCTTTGGTGGGTGCATTCCTGGTACATATCGGACCGAAGATGGTAGATGTGAACCAAGATTTGATGGATTGATTAAGGACTATTTTTAATTTAACTTCTTGTTTAGACTTTTCCTATAATTGAAAGTAATAATAAAAATGTGTACACTAACTTTCCTTTGTATTTTTCGCAGCAAGTATAATCTTTCAAAGATAATGTCGAGTTAGTCATAACTATTACACGAGTACGAAGTTGAATACTGAGTTTGAACCAATTTTCATGATCGAATAGCAGAATAATATCGAAAAATTTTACGAAAAAGAAATTCAAAATTTCTTCATACATTTTAAACGTTTTCCATGTCGGTATCTTGTTAGGTTTGTTACAAATTCTCAGCTCAACAGTTGAACAGATCAACAGAAAAGCGCGCTAAGTTGTTATGTATAAAACTAAAGCCAAACTCGATTGGGAATGCTTGTCAACAAACAAATTAAAAATGAAGGTAGAAATCACTAGTCATTTTACACCTATTTTTTTTAATTAACTTGTTAATGACGAATTGATGACATTAAATTAGATTAGTAAGCTTAAAACTAATTAATATATTCAAAGTCATTTAAATACGATTTTTAAAATAACAAAACACAATTTTTAATTTATTGGGCATAAAATGTGTTGCGTTTTCTACCTCCATTTTAAAGTTGTTGTTGATAAGCATTCTCAATCGAGTTTGGCTTTATTATAGGTTGAAATCCTCACCTCTTTTGGTTACTATACGACATCGTACCGAAATGCTGAATCGCTTGGCGCTTCGTTTTTGTCAGAAGAGTGATAACTAGCCACGACCGCAGACTTCCACCAGCCAGAACACGACCAATCAGGAAAAATCTCAATCGGTCCTGCCGGGAATCGAACCCAAGACCATTGTCTTATAAGTCCAACGCACTTACCGCTGTGCTCTAAGGATCGTCAACCCCGTAACTAATAAGCCCGTAAAATTTAACTAATCTTTAAACTAAATATGTCACGCCATTTTTGAATTAAATATATTATACAATCGCGATTTTTATAAATAGGCTTGGATAGTCAATTTCACGATCGACAATAGGCATTTTACGCTATAATTGAGTATATTATATAAAGCAATACAAGTTACCTGCCGAGTAAGCGTTTAGTGTCTAACACTGCACAATGAAGAACGTAAACATTTTATACTTTTGCTTAAATCTACTTCTGTTCTTCGTGATAACAAACGGAAGCCCATATTATGAAGATATTGGAAATTCATTTCCTCCATTACGAAGAATGGAGTGCCCTCCTGCTACATATCCAACCGAAGACGAATGTATACCACTAAGCTTGCTTATAGGTGGTTAGGTGGTTGGATAATTTCGATTTATTCGAGCAATAAATACTTTAAACTGTTGTATTTTCTCTCAATAACCATAACATCCGAATCCTAATTATTATTTAAGGACAATACGCCAATTATTATCTTTATCATTAGGCGTTTAAATTATTTTATAGCATAGTGAGGTTTATGCATAGTCAACTCATATATGCGCGCGGTCCTTTATGTTTTTTTTATATACAAGTTGGCCCTTGACTGCTATCACACCTGATGTTAAGTGATAATGCAATCTAAGATGGAAGCGGACTAACTTGTAAGGAGTAGGAAATCCACACACCTTTCGGTTTCTACGCGACATCGTACCGGAACGCTAAGTCGCTTGGCGGTACGTCTTTGTCGGTAGGGTGGTAACTAGCCACGGCGGAAGCCTCTCACCAGCTAGACCAAGACAAATTAGAAAATTTCAATTTGCCCCTCCGGGAATCGAACCCAGGACCTCCGTCTTATAAACCTGCCGCGCATATCACTGCGCCACGGAGGTCGTCAATATGTTCGTGCGCTTATAACAACACAGATTCAAAATTATGTGGCAGTGACGCGTCAGTTGTCCCCATTAGAGTTATGGTAGGGGAGACCCAGAAGGAAGCCCACGACTTCGTCCGCGTGAACAACCCTTAGGTACCCTTTTAATTTTAAGTAAAGCCTTTGATAATGAAAACTATGCTCTTTTCTCTCTCCCCTCAAATGTTGGCCCATCCGCGCCTGCAAAGGTAAATATTTGTAGTAACTTTTCATTATGTCCTAAAGTAATCTCCTAATAACATGCTTTTCAGAGGGAAAAGTATATATTTGCAAACTTTTTTATGCAAGGATTAATATGCCGTTAAATTGCCAAAAATATGCCCTATAAATCCCTTTTTAGGGTATCTCAAAAAGAAAAAAAAATAGAACTTATAGGATCACTGTATTTTCCTCCTTCTGTTTGTCAAAACCCTTTTTCTCAGGAACGCATGGAGGTATAATTATAGCTAATTTATACCAAATACTCAGGTGTACTGTCCCGTGGATCTGTGGAAAACTCAAATACAATCAAAACATTGTTTATATCACGAATTTTCAAAACTCGCAAGGGAATCAAAACCTACAGTGTACTTACTTCCCCTTGAACTCAGAATCTCAAACTTCGGTTCGAAGCATCATCTTATAGCACAGATAAAGAAAAAATTGCAAAACCGTAAATTTTCGATTATAACTTTTATAATAAAAATATTTTAGTAATGTTAAACTTACTACCTCTTTCCTCATGAACGCGTAAAGGTATCAAATTAAAATTCATGTCAAATACAACTAGCGGCATGTAAGTCTAGCGCTGAACGAAACGTAGAAGGGATTGCTGCGCATCGGTACCGTCGCGTACACAATACAATATTTACTTTAATTACCTAATTAATAGCCAAATCATGTTACGACATCGTTTTAATCTGTGTGTGTGTGTGCGTGCGAGCATGCGTGTGTGTGTATGTGTTTGTGTACGGTACGTGCGTGTTTGTGCTTATATATGTTATAGTTTATAGTTCTAATTTCCAAAGATTTCGTATTACTTAAGACATAATTATATAGTATAGATAGCTGCCATAAATGAATAAATAAATTTTGAAAAGCTTACGGGGAGTAGAAAAATAAAACATTATTATATTGTCAATTTTTATTTTAGATATAAGACTAGTCTAATCTGAATCAGGCAATGGTAACACGCCTGGCGTCGCAAAACGGTATTTCTTCTAGGTATATTATTCCCTTTAAATTCATAAACAAACTTAAAAAACAACAAAATATATAATTATATTTAACAAACCAACTGAAAATTAACAATAATAACAATGCAACTCAGAGCAAGACTGTACACTGGAAGTCCGCGGTGCATCGTTTCGGTGCGGGGGACGGAATGCGACTGGGGAGCCACTCACCGCTACGCACGCCCGCCCTTCATTCCTCAAGCTCCCCCATGATACCTAAATTTTTACTTCTGCGCAATAACGGTCAGCGCTAGAGTTTCGTGCCGCTACCTACTTGTACTCATGTCCATAATACTTTTGACTGCCTCGTTGGTTTAATGGTGAGGCTATGTGGCTTTGATAATGAGGTCGTAGGTTCGACATCCGGGTCGGTTAACGGAATAATTTTGAGATTTTCATTCGTCAATGAAATTTTCAGCTCATTCTAAGCCTTCTTAGTCCGGAGTCGGGAAGTTGGTGGCGATACACCCCCGTGCCTCAGACGCACAGCACGTTAAGCTGGTCCCGGTCACTATCTTTAACAACTGATAGTGATTATTAATAAACGAAACATTATCACCCTAGGCCCGCTGACCCGCATTGGAGCAGCGCGGTGGGTTGACGCTTTATATTCCCTCTCCTATAAAAAAAGAGGACTGACCCTGTCCTGTCCTGAGCAGGCCATTAATCGGCTGATAATAATAATAATGATGTTTTATAAGCATTGTTGAAAATTTAAAAAGAAATGTAAATAAATAAATGATAGAAAAAAAAATAATGATGTTTAAACTGTAACAAAAACAAATTTACCTACAGGTATGTACGAACCCACGATCCGCAAGTCCAACGCGCACTTTTTAACCGACTTCAAAAAAGGAGGTTATCAATTCGACCTGTATGTATGTAATATTTTCAGAACAGCCCAGTTTTCGCATGTATGTTAGTCTATATCAGCGTCTGAACAAATGTGCTAAATTTCAAAAGTGTATGTATGTATTTATGTTTGTGGGAGCATATCTCCAGAACTTCGTCTAAACCAAAATTCCGATTTTAATAATTCTTTTTTTGTTGTACAAAGTATTATTCAACTTTCATCAAAATCGGTTCAGTAGTTTTTGAGATGGGGAATTTTTATGTTTTTATTTTTGTATACGTATGTCTCCGAAATTAAAAGTCTGATTTAAGTAAATATTTTTTTGTTGTACTAGGTATTGTTCAACTTAGGGAATTCTGTATGTTTCATCGAAATCGGTTCAGTAGTTTTTGAGATACGTATTTTTTTAGGCACGACCATGAATAAGTTTTAAGAGAATGTAAATGTTATGCACTCATGTCGGTATCTTGTTACATTTGTTACAAATTCTCAGCTCAACGGTTGAACAGATCAACACATGCGCGCTAAGTTGTTACGAGTAAGTAAAAATTCCTCACCTCTTTCAGTTTCTACACGACATCGTTAAACGCTTGGCGCTTCGTTTTTGTCAGCGGTGTGGTAACTAGCCAGGTCTGAAGTCTTCCACCAGCGAGACCTAGACCATTTAATAAATATACCAATCGGTCCTGCAGGGAGTCGAATCAAAGATTATAGTCTGGTTAATCCAACACGCTTACTGCTGCGCCACAAAGATCGTCAACCCCGTAACTAATGAAATTGCACCTGAACTAATCTATAAATTTTGGATTAAATAAATTATGTTATCACGACTTTTATAAATAGGCTTGGAGAGTCAATTTCACGATCGACAATAGGTATTTTACGCTATAATTGAGTGTATTATATAAAGCAATACAACTTACCTGCAGAGTAAGTGTTTGTACACTGCACAATGAAGAACGTAAACATTTTATACTTTTGCTTAAATCTACTTCTGTTCTTCGTGATTACAAACGGAAGCCCATATTATGAAGATATTGGAAAATCATTTCCTCCATTAAGAAGAATGGATGGGGATGGATTGAGGGATATGTGCAGTTCTATTGATCTAAGCGAATTATACGAGTAATAAAAATAATTTAAACTGTTGTATTTTCTCTCAATAACCATAACATCCGAATCTTAATTATTATTTAAGGACAATACGCCAATTATTATCATTATCATCATCAGCCAATGACATATTAATACTATGGACTTCGGGTCAGCGCTAAAAAGTGTCCGAACCAAAAGAGAGCTAAAACACAAAAAACATTTCTAATCGCATATTGCTTACTGAGAGAATTCACGTCAATAATGTTTTAGAACAACGACTGCATAGAGTTATTTTGTTGTTTATTTGATTGTTGATTTGAATATGTTATATTTGAATTTTTTAATTCCTTGTTTTTGAATTGAAAATAATTTTAATTAATAAACTTTTATTTTTTATGTCATTAATATTAATCAAAGAAGTTTTACTATAATGGTAAAATGGAACCCTTCCGTCCGTCCATCAGCGCGTTATTCACACTCGATTATTTTCATAATTATAAGAACTACATGAAATTTAGAACAGTTATTTAAAACAGTGACCTAACGTCATTGTAGTTAAAAAATATATTGGTTGGTACTAGATTTATCCCAGCATATAGAAATCACTGATACATTTAAAGTTTACT